>JARKIC010000155.1:0-414558 GCA_029378375.1 Mycena olivaceomarginata | reverse complement strand
CTGCCTCACCTTCAACACATGTTTACCACATTTTCTGCTCACCTTCAACACATTTACCACACTTTCTGCCTCACCTTCAACACATGTTTACCACATTTTCTGCCTCACCTTCAACACATGTTTACCACACTTCCTCTTTACTTTGACCTTCCTGCTACATCTCTTACATCTGCTGCACATATGCCAAGAAAGAAAGGGCATTCAAAGGCCCAGAATCTAGGGGATTTTGCACTTAAAGTGCGTGTTTTATCTTTTGACTTGATCTGAATTGAAATCCATGTGTGTATAGCAGCGCAAGGGTGACAAAGTCCAGCAGAGTGACAAAGATCCACCTAGCAAACGTTCCAGAAATGCCTCTCCAAATGGGTCTTCTATACACAGCGACAACCAGCCAAATGCTGATCCAGATGCCCTCAATACCTCTGACTCTGATATGGAAACTGAGGCAGAAATTGAAATCCAGGAAGAGGATGTGCCTCATCCCAGAGACCATGCAGATTTACTCCAATGGCTTCGGCTCAGTGATGCCCAGCTAGGTTCCTTGCCTACAAGCACTGCTCCTGTGCATCGTGGTGCCTACCACAGTCGGAAAATTGGGGTGGACATCTCTAAGCGCCGAGAACAAGAGCTTCGAAAATCGGAGAAGGAAAGGGCTGCAAGAGAAGCCAAGGAGGATACTAGACATGGCCGGAAAAAAACAACAATTACAGATTTCTTCTCTCGTCCAACACTTCCTCAGCCTAGTCTTGAAGAAATGGAGCTGGAAAGTAATTCCCCAAGTGAAGAACAGTTCACTACCGATGTGGAGATGGATGTTGATTCCCAGAGTGGGCTTTTGGTAGAAGAATCTGGTTCGCATGCTGGGACAGCTGCTAGTCTCCCCAACTCTGATGGTCTGATTCGAGATTGAGGAAGACATTGTAGTTCAAGCTTCCAGTTCACATGCTGGTGTTATCGAGTTGTCTGATTCGTCTGATGCAGATATTTCCTCATTATCTTGATGATCTGAGGAAGCATAGGAAGGAGGTAGCTGGTATATTGCGACTTTTTTCTTCTCTTTGTTCTTTGTGTTTAAAGTACCAAAAAATATGATTTTGTGTTTTGTCTCTGAAATTTCGCGCTTTCCCACGTTACTGTCAGGTCCAGTAACGCTTCACGTGATTAGATGGATCTGGATGTCACCTACCTTAGCTGCTTGATAAATGTACTCGTATAAATCGTACTGGGGAGGCTTGATAGCCCACTGGCGACGTTTCGGGGGATGGGTTGAATCCGCTCGCTGGGACTCTGGGTACGAGCCCTACACTGGTTGCGATAGTGGTGGTTTCCGGTTAAGATTGCATGATTTGTCCCCTATGTATGTACACTGTAATCAACTGTACACGACCGGGAACAATAATGTATATTGGGGAATAGGGAATAAGGCATACCGACGTGCCGGTCAACCATCCCTTCCACAGCGGTCGCTCCGAGGAGGAACAGATCCTTCTCAATCAGCTCTATTGCTACTTTTAGTGAGTTCTATATTTTCCTGTGTTTAATATTGACTTGAGCTTTGCCAGCATTAAATTGATAGCTGTAGTTGCAATTGTATTTGCCTTGAATGCATGGGGGGTGCATCGTTCTTCTCTGAACTTTTGCTGGAAGTGGATCGGCCGCAGACAAGCAGCGATGGGTGGCAGATAGGCAGAAGACAAGCAGCGGACGAGCATGGATGAGCAGTGGATGAGCAGCGGATGGTCCACGGATGATCTGTGGATGATGGTCTGCGGGCGAAATTACAGTGCAACTGAAATTTATGGTTTCGGTTTTTATTTCAGCTTGAGCCAAATCAAAACCAAATCTCAAGTTTCGCAGGAGCTGAAATGAGAACCAAAACTTGTGGTTTCAGTTCTGCTTTCAGTCCAATCGATTCTCGAGTTTTGGCTGCACTTTTTTCAGTACCTAGATACTTAGTTTCTGTTCTGGATCTCGGCTAACCCGTGTAATCTGTTTACTTTGCATCTCATCTCCTCCTCGGCTCAACCGAACGCATTTTTTTTCTGTTAATTTCAGATCTCATATCAGACAAAATGAGACTAAGAATTCAGGCTAAATTTCATCCGGCCCGATGTTGGTTTCGACACTTAGTGTGTCGTCATCAACGTTGGGCCTTCCAAACTTAGCAATTGCCGGTGTGAGTGATACGAAATCAGGAGGTGGCAGTGTTAATTATGATAGCGTCAAATGTCTGCGAATGGAAACTGAGTTGAATGAGCGGATAGCGACGGTTCGCAGTGAGTCAAAAATCATCTGGAAGGAAATTAAAAATCAGTAAGGAGTGGGATAAGATAAAGAGAAAAGAAAAGAAAGTGATGGGGACGTTACGACGTGATTATCACACTCGTTACACCCCGAGTCTCATATGCTCAATGACTTGGGTTGAGATGTTTAAAACTACCCCAGTATTGGAGCAATCTGAAACCCAGTATGCCTTCCATTTCCCCCTGCTTTTGAAAAGACGCTACGCACTTTGACAGTATATTATCAGTGGGAAATCATTGACTTGAAAACACCCATGTGGTCGGAGCATGGTTGGCAGATCAATTTTTATTCGAACCCTGACCACACATATCCCTTGACCCCGAGTTTTTATTTGAAGTTAAGACCAGGCAAGGTCACCAGAATCTCGACTTTTCATCTGATTTTGACTGGGGATGGTGCAAATTGTGGTCATTTTTTATCTGAATTGAATTTTTTGCGGACAAGCATTTTAGTCTATTTCGGGGGTCCTCCAACATTTCGGGTTTGTTTAAGTGAAAGCGCTTGAAAATGCTTACAGAATTATACTACGATAATACAAACTGACATTACTACGGAATTTCAGATACTTCAGCAAATACAGCCCATTTTAAAAATTTCACGGAACACGTCATTATGGGACGGCCGTCTCGGCTGGAAACTCGGGATCAATTTTGAAGCTCCGCGCTTGCTGCCGGTGAACTCGGGGTTCACAAGATCACCCTCAGAGCGTCCCAGAGATCCCGTCATGCCGCTTTCCGGAGGAGAAATGCCCAACGCTGAGTGGGATGTTGAGGTTCCGGTTCATTGAGGGTGGGTATAGAGAGCTCTGGGCTGTGGTGAACGATGAGCTTTGTGTTGCGATACACCCGGCACGCCATTGATGCTCGTCAACAGGACATTCGGGATAACCAGTATCGAGTGGTACACGGCGCTGATGCCTGGCACGTATATCATTACCGTGTGACGATATTAACGATGACCGTAATCCTGCGAGGATAAAAAAAGGGGGGGAGAGAGGGTATCAGTCCGGTGGGGGAATGAGATCTGGAATGGCGACGCACATGTAATACACCTGCCCATCCGTAAACAGTGACTTCGAGAACGCAGGCAGGTTGGAACCGCTGAACAGGGCCGTCAACTGAACCCTGCGTGTCTGCTGTCCATCCAGGTGCGAAAAAATTCGAAACCAGCCGATACGAGATCGCGAAGTAGACGAGAGTGTCATGCACGGTTATGATAATTCCGGCGAGCCAGCATAAGATTTCGGGTGCCCAATAAGGCATTCAGGTGGGTTACCCACGCTTCTGGCGGTCCCCGCTAATGGGTACCGTCGTCGAGGAGCCCAACACCCGCCAGCCACAGAAATCCGAATAATATGGTGATTAAGCGATCACCGCCCCATATCGCCCGCAGGCGAAGGAAGAAGAGTACGCTGTTGCAGAGACCCCAATCGAGTAAAAGATATTAAATGCAGTGTGGACAGCCAGGCAATCGCGGAGAGGGGTGGCTGTTCAATAACGAGATGGATATTTAGTCCTTGCATGGTGCGCGGGACGCTTACTACAAATATGGTGAATCCTAGAGCGTAAATTGCGGATCCAACTCTGGTAATAGGTCAGACAACCAGCCAAGATCGTACGTACTCGATAGTGGCATACCTACATCCAAGATACACCAGTGCTGACCACTGGAATTTTTGTTTGAACAGAATCGAATAGTCGCTCCCGAGGTTGTTCAGGATGTCCCAGAACAACACCTACCCGATTATTAGGGCGTAAGCAAAACATTAAGACAAGTGAACGCACCGCTGTGGCCCCCGAGAAAACGTACGCCGAAACTTGAATCTGCCTCTGAATTTCGGCCGGTGGTAGGGAATCGGCCATGTTGATGGAAGGAAACACGGCCTAGAAAATTACGAGGGTGTATGTGTTCCAATCATGACTGCGCTATTATAGGTATGCGTGGCTTCAGGGTCGCACGCCGGCGAAGTGGGCCATGACGACAGCAGAAGGTTGCCGCTTCTTAACACAAGGTTGCCGCAGGTTGCCGCTGATTGAGATCAAACCCTGATTTCTATGGCAACATGGACTGGACAGCTTGTCATTTACCCCTCAGCCGTCCGGCAGGCGTGATTGGTTGATTTTGGCCCTTTGGGATGCCAGGACCCAGGAACTACCTCGCTATTTCGACAGGCAGTCATTCAATTCCGCGAGGGAGGATAGACGAGGACCTGGATGAGGACGTCAACACGTAACCGGCGGCTAAGGCGGCTGCCATTTTGCCACCGCCCAGGCGGCCCAAGGGTTGGCACGCGAGAAATTGATGCTATCATGCCGGTCGGTCGGTCCCCCCGCCAGACCCTTAAAAAAAAAATTGAACAAGACCTGCAGGGGCTCTGGATGGGATCCCAAATGACTTTGCGACACTTCAACATGTATCTAAAAGCTTTGAAGAGCTTCAATCCCCGTTTTATCAATATTCACTCAGGTTGGAAGTAACGACATGGTGTGTCATTGACTCTGCGTAATCGTAGCCGATGACAGGTGGCGGTGTGGCTTCTTTTTCACTTCCGTCGACGTCTCGACATTCAGCGCGTCCAGGGCCTGTCTGTACATGCCTCTGCACCAAATTTATTCCCATCCACTACTCATTCCGGACCTCAAAATGTTTGGCTCAAGCTCAGCCCGAACCCTGCGCCGGAATTCAAGGTATGCCTGCACGACACTTCGTACAAATTGGGTGGACCCAGGGACCTTAACAAGACCAAAGGCAGATGACTTGGTGGTCGAGGATGGTCGCATCCAGTGTCCCTACTGTGGTCATAAAATCCCTGTGGGGGGCCTCTGTTCCCACATACCAAAACCAATATGAAGACACACATCGAAAAGAACGAAAAATGCAGGGCCGCTCGTGTGCGCAGTGTGTGCAGTGCCCCCCACAAACAGTCTAGTGCTTTCCAATTTCTTCAGGAAATGCAAAGAATATGCAAAACCAACAGTACCCGCCTCTCCCGGTTTCAAGGTATATGATTCAAACGGACACAACATATTCTTCCGTTATTCGTTCTGATGAAGATCCAACGGGAACGCAAATCACTCTGGATATTCCAATTGTAGTCTGTAGTTTACCGCGCCACCAATGATTGGTCGCCGACCTTATTACTAATCATCGGAGTTTGAATCTACTCTAAGAGATATCCAACGCGCACAGGCTCCTCCCCGCAGAATTAAAGAGGCAGAATACATTTTGATACATTTCCTCAGGAAACTATTCGTTCAGAATCATTCCATTGCGTCTCAATCTTGTAAACGACGTTCACGGCCTTTCCCGAGTGCCGGGCCATCAAAATCCGGCATCGATGCTCTTTGACTCTACCACCACGACTTCGCGGGAGAACTTGAAGTTTCAACCCAATAAACTCGAATGCAACCTCAAATGGCTGAAAAACGCGTTCCTAAACCGTGTTCGGTGGCCGAGAAATTTAGTGATCGGTGATAAGGGCGGCGACCAATCAACCGATCAAGGTGATCAACAGACTACAAACTACCGAGGTACGAGGTTCAACCGTTTGTAGCGTCTGTCTACGAGAGACTATTCCAATTGTCACATTCGCCGAGTGCGAGGACAAGTTCTTCGTCTGCATTGGGGAAGTAACCGACATTATCCACAACCACGAGCACCATACCTCACTTTCTGTCGACCTCCTAGGCGAGCCTTCGACCTCAATCACCTTCTAGCTTCTGCACATCCACCCAGCGTTGCAGGAGGCCGATGAAACTGCCAAGAACGACTGGATTTGGGAAAAGGGCCGAGGCAAGACATTCACGACTCCCGGGCGCTTTACGGAGCTCATCGACCTTGACATCAATGTCGCGAAAGGTCAGAGTGCTCGCCTGTTATTCGATTCACAGGATATCCTCGCAATCGGGGCCATGATCTTTGGACGCATCACTGCCGTAGATGGTCCCAAAATTGCCTCAATTCCACGATCAGCCCACCTCCCGTATCAGAACACTGACGGTGTGTGATAAACTGGTGTGTTTAGTCGTACTGATATAGTGGGACCAGGCAAACTCTGCTTTCTTTGTGAAGACGAAACAATTGAACACGAGATTGCCCGAATTGGGTGTTGCGTGCATTGCTCACCACCGGTCAAACTTAGTTTGTGAATTCCGGACATTCTCAACCACAATGCAGCTCACATCCTCTTCGACCACACAATCAAAGCGGAGGATCAGCCCTGTGGTCTCTGCCTTCGCCCAGCTCCCCAATGCAAGTTCGTTCTCAAAGGTTCGTCGCCGGTGGACATCCAGGTCGATGGGCGGAAGTCAAACTGCCCGGGGTACAGTCGCTTCTCTTATCAAACCGCCAGCGTCTCCGAGACGAAAAATCTGTCTTCTAATGTTCCAGTTCTCTGCCCCACATCTTCCTGTTCAGCCGTTATCTGGAAATACGTGCTCCACAGACATTTCAAGGAATGCCACCCCGGCTTACCACAATCCGTTTACAATGTACATGCGATTTCAGCGACGGAAAAAAGATTGCTGAAAGTGTTGTGGGACAATAGGCACACAAAGACGCAGCGCAAGTCCAGGAAATCGAAACAAAAGAAGGGTATCGGGTGGGATGCGTCGGAGTGGTACAAGACCAGTTGGGCGCTGCGGTGAGTTTTATTCCTCCAAGTCATATATTTTTCACGTAATACTGAATCACGCAGTATCAACGACAACGGAGTCGACGAATCAGGTACAGATGAAGTCGTGGAGGCGGTTCTAGAGGGAGAGACAAGCTGCGATGCCCGAGGCAATTCCGCCGGTGTGCTCCCAGATTTACCTGAGAGCGATGATGTGAGTGAGCATCCAGTCCGTCATAATATTGCATTGAATCATAGCAGGAGGACCTACATTTACACCTCGCTTCGCCAAGGTCAACAACGAGCTCATTCACGGCTGAAAACAACAAGGATATCATCATGGAAGAAGTATGCATGTTTCTTCTTCAGGTACTCTGAATAACTGACCTCGTTCCATAGGCTATCCTGCCAAGCACCGCGTCCGATATACAGCCCGATACATAACCCGCAGCCGATCCCACACCTCCCTCTCCATCGCTAGTTCACACGCGTGGCGGTAGACATGTCAAAAGGCGAAATTTCGTGATGAAATTAGGTGTTTGTGAATGTGGAAGGCCTGTGGAGGATCACGAAAAAAATGACAATGAGGCCATTAGATGTGCAGGTAAAGGATGCGAAACACGCGGATGGATCTTCCAAATTTGCAATTTGAAATCCACTACTGACCGTCTGCATGTGCAGTTTCACCTTGCATGTGTGGACCTGCGCCCAGACTGGAAATGTCATGCATATACGTGGAAGCGGGATCAGATGAATTGAAGATGTAAATTGCGAACATTCAACAGCACGTTATTGCATACGAGTTTAGCCGATCCCGGTTCGTTTTTGGGCTAAATCTTAGCTAAATAAAAATCTTCAATGGCTATTTACGCTTGAAAATATGTACTGAGTACCGATGCACGAATGCCTTCGTGTTCTCAACCCTCTATGACGTGAGGAATTCCCTTATGGGGAATGATGCCATCAGCTGGCGATTGCCATGGTCGGTCGGTCCCCCTGGCCAAGGCTTAAATACAAAATTTGGTATGATATGCTTAATTTTTTTTTTGCCAACCCCTTAGGGAAGGCAGCACTTCTTGGCATCAGTACACACACACACACACACACACACAAAGTTCATCATGTTGCGAAAAAAATGACCGATTGACCAGACTGTGGGAAATTTTTCCAACTCAATGGCAATCACATTCTTTTGGCCGGTTTTCCTCCTAACAAGTAATTTTTAGAAAAAATTGACCACAGGATTTTGCTCTTGACTGGTTGTGAAAAGGTGCCGATCAGTACTGTAGCAGCTCGGGGGCCATGCCCTTCGCAGCCAAAAGTTTGTGAGCCTCAGGACAGTACTACTGCCTCGGTAAACTTGACGACAACTGTATGTGGTGTATCCTCAATGGTCCTGCAAAGGAATGTGACACAGCCAGAATCCCGTTCTAGAGCCTCGACATATTCAAAATGGACTGGTATGCCGGAAGAAAGGAAAGATTTGGGGTAAGGAAAGAATCTGGAGGGGTCGGGGTTGTTGGTGGACATTAATCATAACCATCCTCTCCAAGCTCACACTTCTCCTCAATCAAGAGCACAACTGCCTCGTTGTGGGAGCCATCCATTCCTGACATCGTCCACATGATGACACTGTCTGGGGTTGTGATCATCAATCCCAGTGGAAATCCCCCATGCTGAGTTATGCCAAAAGCTGCTCAAATGTGCTCAGCCAAAATTGATTCAAACTGAGCATTTTCCAGCGCAAAAATGAGACTATAGCATCTTGTCAATATGCTGTCGTCTGCTCATTTCTGCTGATTTGTGTGCACTTTGTGCTCAGACCTGTTGTAGGCTGCTTAAACATGTCCTGCTAAATACAGGGCTTCTTTTTGATTCCCCTGCCAATATTAATTGAAAATATGTAAATGGTATTCACTATATACAACTATATGCTGACTACATAAAGTCTGCACAAAGTCTTTCCACCGCTGTCCCTCGCTTCCGAGAGGAGTACTTAGATTGCAGACCTATGTGACAAATGAATCAGCATCATTCACGACATGAAAAAGACAGCACGCACTATGCACAGATCAATGGGGTGGGCAGACGACGTTGATAAGCCGTGAAACGGACCATGGGTGAAATAGCAAGTAATTTGCCGATTTCTACCTTAATCACGTAGCGCGCTGCTCCAAAGGATTAGCATAAGTCCTATATGGCTAATTAGGGCTTTATCCTGCATGAGGACCTTAATCAAGTCCGCCTGGGATGCATCAACTGGAAAGTTCATACTGGTTGACATCCATGATTAAGGGTTTAATTGCCAAGATTAAGCATCGCTGCTTAATCAAGGCATCGCGGGGCCTACAAACAACATGGGCAATATTAATCATCCTCTCTGATGATCCGGGGCACCACTGTGGGGTCTTGGTTAAGCGTTCAAGTACTTTGTTGTGCTTGATTTACAGAAGGAGCCTTGCGCGACGGGTCAGGTGATTCGGGTTTAACAGTAACCGGTTACCCGGCTGTGGTTGAACTTCGCTTATCAACTATCCGATCATTGTTGCCATCCTGATTTGGTTACTTGAACCAGGCCAGGACAGTAACTCGCATATCTCCACAACCACTTGGCGGTTTGGGCTGATTAAGGTACTGGCTCAGAGCCAGTACCTACGTCTACCTAAAACTGAAGGTCCTGAACGGGGGACAAGAGGATAGAAGATGGGACTGTCTACACGATCGGACAAGGAGCAGTCACACTGGACACACTCAAGCATTAAGGGGTCGACACACGAGGATCCTATATATTTACCCACACGTGATTAACTACAGACGTCTTACTCATATACCAGCCAGTAGACTAATCATCGTATTGTAAGCGTAATTGTACAGTATATAAGGAGGAGGTTTTTGGCGTGGATAGGCACTGAACTTTCTGTCACTAAGAGCATTAGCCCTTACCGGGTATTGCTTGATAAACGACGGAGATTCGGGACTTGTCACCCAGGACTGACTTCGTTAAGAAGTTTTGTTTCGTCTGCACGAGTAACTCAATATCAATTGTTGGATCGGGATCTTGGGATTGGAAACGGTTAAGAAGCTAGAGAGAGCTTATTAGGATTGAGAACACGGCACGGCACTACAGTAGCCTTGGAAGGCTTATTATTTGGGATTTGGAGAACATGGCACCTTGTTAGGATTGGGATTGTTGGCTCAAGCTTCTAAAGCTTTTAAACTCGATTTGTTGGCTTAGGCACTCGTTTGGCATTGCTCAAAGAGGTCTAATACTCTAAATCAACCTTGCACTTCGGACTAGACCTCTTAAAACAGGCTTGTTCCTCGCAACCTCTGTTGGATTATCTGTGCTCCTTGAACCTTCTTAAAGCGTTCAAAAGACCCGTACTCGGCAGCACAGTCTAAACCATTCAAGGGGAAAGTAGTTAGGATTTGGTTAGTAGTTGCGTTTTTGCCTTAATCAAGCAACTCGCATTCTGCTCGTTGGGTCTTGATTAAACTAGTACTGCTGTTGTAGACACCGAGCAAGCATTTCAACGTCCCTGTAAGCTCTGCATTCTATAGAAGGAGATTTGGGTAAAAAGAAGATTGGGGAGAAGGAGAATAGTAAAGGGAAGGAGCAGAAAGTAGAAGAGGGACGTGTGAATGACACCAAAGGAAAGACAACAACAATGCTCACCTTGCTCCACACAGACGAACCTCTTCCGAGTTCTCGAGCACTCATAACAGCTTGTCATGAGGTTGGCACGACACAGCCCCTGGCCCGTGAGTTAGCGATTGGCCGTACAATTGAAGGGGAAGAAGAGGGTGTACCAAATGCACACAACAATCTTGCGGCAGTGGTCCTCCATGCTACTGTGGAATTCCCGGAACTGCTACGAGGGTGAGCACAAGAAGTGTAAGCACAAGGAAGGAACATTGATGTATGGTTAGATGCACTGAGAACACTGACTCACCTCATTCCTGCCACCACTCATCACTCACCGGCCCATGGCCTGCATGGCATTGAGCAGCAAAGACACATACTCGCTCCGAGTCTATGGTCCAGCATCGACAAGATTAGTGTGGTGCTCTTGAGGAACAAGGACACAAGATTGCCGCATCTAATGGGCACTGAAGCATGCTGGGGATTGCAGGCCATCGCATGTTCAGGACAGGATTCGAAGCATATAGGCGGGGTGTTGATAGATGTATGCCGGATCCACAAGATCGTTATATGAGGGCCGGAACTAGCGGAGGGAGATGGCAAGAAGTGCGATGGTGGGAGTAGGAAGCAAGGAGGGTTTAAAACTCCGACAGTTCTCGCGGTCGAGCTTGCACATGTGTGAACACAACTTTGCGAAAATAATTGCAACAATCTGCCAGACTTGGAACTTTGTGTAATTTGTGAATTTAAAGTGAGATCTGCACCACAAAAACTGATGTCATTCTGTCAAAATTGAAGTTCAGCAGGTTCAAACAGCTCTGAGCACAAGTGAGCACAAGTTGAACACATTGAGCCGTTTTTGACACATCTCAGCATAGGGGATTTCCACTGGGAATCATCACTAATCCTCTGTGTAATTCCATAGGAAATGGCATTTTTGAGTGCTGGGCAGATCCACATTTTTCCAGTGTTCTTGTCCTTGTATATTTCTGACACCTTGCACATGAGATCCACTGTGGTGAGTACAATATTATCAGGGATTTCCAAATGGGATTGGCAGCATTGTTGATGAAATAAGTAAATGCAGGGTTGTATAGCTGGACTGGGGGCACCATGGTGGAAATGTCATGCACAGGATTGTAGTGTCTGTCATAGATTGGATAGTTGCTGCACTGTACATCCCGGTAGTTTGCCAACTTGGCCAACTGCGACCCACATGCATTCTGGATAAGGTTTCTATAGCCTGTGCAGATGGAACCTCGGCTATGCAGGTTGTAGTCTCAAATGGATATGCATGAGCATTCATTGCACCTATTGTGTCTCGCTCTTCCAATTGGTCAGCATTGGGAGGTGGGCTGGCGATGTCCCGCTGGCAAGGGGGCAGGACCTGTGCAATGACATTGACTACACCGGGCTTGGAGGTTGTTCTCACCTACCCTACCCTTATAGCGCCTCTCATCAGCTCCACTGATCGGGGCGGCGTTGCGGATCTCTTTGGTATCAAAACCTGTCTATCCTGTTACCCATGGTTAATAGAGAGTTTGCAGTGAGCCACCCGTGTAACTAGTGGCTCCGGGTACACAATGAGATCACAAGCTTTGGGGCTGTGGTAACCACTATTTCATCACCTCCTTAGGAGCTAGAAATAGTGGCTGAACTGGCCCTATAAGATGGCGAATTGCGGAGAAAAATTAGCCACCAGTTGATCTGGTGGCTCACTGCAAACTCTCTAATACCTACAGTTACCTCTCCTCAAAATGACTTGGGAGCTCACAGAATGACCTTAGGCGCCGCCAGTGGCAATGATGGCCCATCATAGGCTGTCAGACCATCATTCCCACCCTCCACTGAACTTCCCTAGCATAATGCCACCTGTGACACTGCCACCACTGACATCACACTTATGATCACCAGGTTTAGAGCTCGCAGAACGACCTTGGGCACCGCTGGTGGCAATGATGGCCGTCAGACCATCATTCCTGCCTTCCACGCTGACTTCTAACACCAGGCATGAGACCTATAAACACTTAATATATCTCCCCTGTGCACAAAAGCATGATGATTATTGAGCAGATGAAACAAAAAAAAATGGGGACAATAGGTGCACAGTATTTAAGCAATAGAGGGGGAGGTACATAGACTACACTACAATGGCTGAGGTGTCGTGGGTAGAGGTAGATGAGGTGGGACCATCTTCATCTGCCTCGGGATCATTGTCCACCTTGTCATTGCTGGTGATGATCGCGCGGCTGACGATGTGCAAGCACGAGCACGACCTAGCCTTGAGCCTCTCCAAGGCCGCCCAGGTCGTCAGGTCATTGTGTATGTTCTTCTTAGCAGTGGCGCTCTTCCTGCCTGTGGCAATCTTCTTTGGGGGAGCAGCTGTCTTTGCACGGGGCTTCTTGGTGGTGGCAGTGGCAGTGGCTCCATGGGGCACCTTGTGTGTGCATTTCTTAGGTAGGGTGCATGTTGTCAGCACCTTGGAGTTGTCATTAGCCTGTTTGCGCAACAGCCATTCAAGCAATTTGATGGCTTTTTTGACATGCGCACATATGGCTTAAATGGCTCAAATGGCTTTAACTTCGAGGCATATTTTGATACAATCCGGCTACTGTTGATGGCTCATGTATACGAAATACACGAAATGGTCATTTTGAACTTAATGCTTTCACGCCAAAATGTTTAATTTTCGGTCCGTGGGCAAACTGACCAGGTCAATGTGTTATGTCTTGTACTTGGAAGCACCATCAGCCTCATGGTAGGCCCGAAATGAAGATCTTAACCTGAGCTCATGAAACCATTTGAGCCATATGTGCACACATGAAAAAAGCCATCAGATGGGTCAAATGGCTTTTGCGCAACCTCTCTATTGTGGCGGTCTTCAGTGAGTGGAAGCTCTTTTTCATCATTCTCCTCCTCATCCTGCTCGTCCTGTTGATGCTTGCAACCAGCATCACAATAAGGAGCACAATGCTTAGCAACCACTTACCCTGCTGTGACATTGGCCTCCCACTTTGCCTTGCGCTCAGCTGCCTCAACAGGCCCCAGCTTTCGGAATGCACATGCACCCGACTGTTGATAAGCCAGTGATTGGGCCATAGTTAGATACACATAATTTTGTATGTTTCTGATTGTGCTCATTGCTGAAACTGTTGTTTCACAGTACTGGTTCCTGGTAGCTGTTGGGCAAGCCACAGAGAAACAGGTGGACGTTCTAAGGAATTAGAATGTCCATTGGCAAGTCTCACCCTGAGAACTGTAAGGGAACATGCGGCCAATTAACAAGTCAAGGAACTTTGTTTGACTTATTTCTAACATCCAATTAAACAATGGAAACGGGTCAAGGGAACAGGAGTTAAGCATTGTATTGTGTTGCATTGAGATGCCGAGAGGTTGCGCCAGGTCACAAGTGTGTCAGGTGTTAGAGTTGCCGGTTTCCATCGAATGCAGATACACCGAAACAGATGGTTGGCTATTCCGAGGATCCGGATCACAACTCTAATGGTGTTCTAAAGTTCTTTCTCAAGAACCCTTTCTGGGAAATACCTCAGAAACAGGTATCTCCTGAGACCTACAAAGGAGTATTATCAAGTTCTGCACTTGTAACAGAGGGGAGAGTTGAGTTGAAGCAGAAACAGGTCGAACGAGTGCAGTGCTGATCTATTGGTGATCAACACACCCTCTGAATGATACAGGGGTGCTGCTGATGGGTTCCTGCCATGTAATTGGCAAGGGAACATGGCAGGTGATGCTCAGAAGAACAACCGACAGAAACACAGTTAAAGAGGCGGATAAACAGACATTTGACTCATTGGGATTATGTTTTGGGCTTTGTAATTGTGTCTTGGCAGTTATATAAGTATCTAGAGGCATTTCTACAGTGAACACAGCATCATCCCCCAAACTATTAGGCTATATTCTTGCGCATTGGGTTGATCGGGGATCCTCGGCGAATGCACTCTTATAGAGTAGCATTATTAGCTGAAATCTTATTTGTTTCTGAATCATATATTATTCTGGAAATGCACTTGGGCTCTGCCTGGAAACTGTTAAGAACTCTGTGAATCTGTTGGAACTGGGACTCTGTTGAAGAAACATTATTGTTGTTGTTGTGGAGCGGGTTTCAGAAAGTACCGTCTAGGGAAAACTTTGGAAACATGACTGCTGTGTGCTGCTCAGAAAGTACCTTTTAGAGAAAGCTCTGTGAACACACTTGGCCTATAAACTAGGGGCCTTACTTGAGTCTACGGGACTACTTTCGCTTGGACACACACACACGCTGCAAAGCTAAAAATCTACCTTGCTCGGAAATTATGTTTCCACTGTGTCTAGAAACATGTTATACGCAGCTTGCTCTTTGTCTCTCTGAGATACAAAACCTCTCCCTAAAACCTTTGCAAGGCCCTGTACTAGGGGCTGTAACTCGTCGGAATCTCAGGAACGTGCAGATATTGCTGTTTGATTTGTTTGTTGGTTGTTGGGAACAGTCTCTAGACTGTTTCTGTGCTGATTGCGAGTCAAGTGGGGTTATTTGTGTGTTTCTTATATAGGTTCTGAGCACATCAATCATTGTTTAGTCCATGCGACATAAACACAACAGGTCTCCAGACCCCGTCCTGCTCCTGACTGAGCACAGCTCCAGTCGCTCCATCCGATGTGTCAGCCTCCAAACAGAATTTCCAGTCATCTATTGGCAGCGCCAATACCACATCCTCGGTGATCCGCCCCTTGAGCCTCTGGAACACCAAATCCTGCTCCTGTCCCCCGGACCACGAGACCTGCTCCATTAACTTAGTTAAAGGCCGGGTAATGTTGCTAAAACCGCAGGCAAATTGTCTATAAAAATTTACAAAGCCTAAGAACACCTGTACTTGTTTGATATTCTTTGGCATGGGCCACTCCATTATCCCTTTGATTTTCACTGGGTTCATCTGCATGGAGTTGTGGAAAATATTGACACCAAGATACTTGATCTTGATCTTCTCAAAGTTGCATTTCTCCGGTTTGAGAAATAGTTTATGTTTTTCGAGCATCTCCAGGACATGTTGTACAATTTGTCGGTGTTCCTCTAGGGTTTCCGTAAAAATTAAAATATTGTTGAGGTAGACAATCACATGTCCATTGGTTCATCACTGGTTTGTGACACTACCATGGAACCCTTACCTGCCCTGTGTCTAGCAATTGTGTATTCCAACAGGGTCAAGCTGTTTGAATAGACCTTCCACTTTGACTGTTATGTGCTGATCCATTGGACTGAAATCTCACAGGGGCCTGGGAACATATGATCAACCATTGACTATTTGTGTACAAGCCAAGGTATTACTTAAATATATACAGAAGATGGGTGACCATACTACTCTGTTTACTGATTGTTTTGTCCTTTTCACTCGGAACCTTGCATTGTACCAACTCCATCTGCACCTCCTCACTCACAGCTTCACTTCATCTCCCATGTCTGTTTGGTCCTTGCCTCCACCCAGTGCAGCAGATAGACCATCCAGGGACACAGCTGGTACATCAGCAATTGCAAGCTGGGCCAGATTGTTTCTGTGCTGCTTGAGAACATCTTCGCCAGCAGAAGCCAATCTTTTATCAATGTTTTCAACCTGTTTTCCCTGTGATGACCGTTCAAACAGTGGCCTTGCTGTGGTCCAATGTTCTGTTGCCTTGGTAAGGTCATTGTTTTGCTTGCAGATGTCTCCCAGTCGGAGCATGCACTCTGCTCTGCTGCGATGGACATCCATATGTGTAAATCCTTCCAGTGCTGTTGTGAACAGGCTGACAGCTGTATTTTCATCATTCTGAACAAGGGCAACATCTCCGATAAACTGCAGAGCTTGGTAGACTCCTAGCTTCTGATTTGATTTGAGTGAATGGGCTAGGAATACTGTTGGCCAGCTAGGCTGCCAGTTGGAAGCATTATGCCAGCAACTCATATCACTGAGTAATTCCAGACAACGTGATGCCGTAGGAGGATGGTTTCCATAAAATGATTCAAGGCATTTTTCCAAAAGCAGTTTTGCTGCCACTGCATTTCCTTGGTTCAAAAGGAGAATAGCAGAAAGGATATCACATCTTGCTGCTCCGAGGTGAAACCCGGTAGGGCTGAATATTCCTGCAGCCATGTCAACTTTTTTTTGGATGTCCTCCTTGGAAACACCAAGACATGTATCAATCAATGCATCAAGCAACAAGGCAAAACCATGATTGATAGTATCCTGCTCCACTGAAGTTTCTTCAAGAATTAGAGCATTGATATTATGAGCCTGAATGTATTCTGATTTGTATCTGTGAACCTGTGCCTGAATAGACATGATTCCGTGGTCTATATAACCTTTAGACAGACCACAAAGGCTGAGAAGCTTTCTTGCATCATTACAAGCTAAGATGCTGGTCTCATAGTAACCAAGCTCCATAGTGCAAATTGCTTCCAAGTGCAGTGCTTCTGCTTGTTGGTAAAAATCTGCAGAAGCTCTGGCAAGCCTCAGGGATTCGGATAGATGCAGACGGGCCATGACATAGTCACCAACAAGAAACCTCATCCATCCGAGGGTTCGCAGTGATTCAGCCTGTCTCTTCTTGTTTCCGGTAGCAGTTGCCAAAGAGAGAGCATTTTGAGCATACTCCAGTGCACGGAGAGGTTCATGTTCCTTTCTCCTATAATAAAATGACACATTGAGATAGAATCTGCCTGTATAGTCATTAAAACAAAGTAAAGAGAGCCATTATTGAGCATACATTTAAGATCGTCATCATCAAAATCTTTGAAGTGTTCCAAAACCTCAGCAATCAGAATCTGGAATTTGGGAACCAGATATTCCTCCCATGACTGGAGTAGTTCGGCAACAAAGTAAGCCTGCAATCGAGCATTCTTAGTTTGCGGAAGGATTTGGGGAATTTTCAGAAAAGCTTGGACTGCCTCCCGACCGGTGTCTACACTGAAACTATGTAGATAACAAAAGCAATAAATGCTATTTATCAGGTCTTGGTGTCCCTGTTGTATCCCAGTCACAGCCACATTTTGTATATTTGCATAATTGGATGAGATTTGAGCAACTATTCCAGAATTTGAATGAGTTCCACGAAACTCATTGTACAACTCCAGCAGTTCCTGGAAGTGTATAAGAAGTGGCCGAGTGAGGGGGTCTCTGGGAGGCAGGATACTGCACACATATTCTCGAATGGGCACCAATACCTTGATTCGTTTCTGTTTATCAATATAGGCAAGAGCAGTCCCAATCAATGCTGCTTTGCAGCTACGTATATTGAGAATTGGAAGCTTGCTCTGCACCAGCTCTACATCTGAAAGTCCATCAGGCAGTATGGACAAAAGGCTCAAAAGCTCTTGTGCACCAGGGACTGCATTGATTCTTGGGCTTGACAGAGATAAGGAAATGGATAAGTCAAGATTAGTTCTCCTATCATGACCATCTGAGATCAGAGTGGTTTTCTCTTGCTCCCAGCGAGATAGGACATGTGTACAGCCTTCTGAGTCAGCAAGATGTGCAAGCAGATTGATAGCAAGTGGCATGTTGTCGGTCAGGGACAAGACTTGGTCAATTTCCCTCTGATCACCATTGTAATCAGTGATATCCAGAAATGTGTGTAGAGCAGCATCATGTTCCAATGGCAGCAATGGCGGCAAGAATGGTCGACTCCAAGAAATTTTTGCTGGCCTCTCAGCTCCTCGCAGTGTAATCTGTGATAAAATGAGGACACAGAATACTTCAGACACAACCTGTACCTACCATTAATGCAAGATGCTTTACATCTGTGAGCAAGGACAGAAACTCTTCAATGTCTTTTCGAGACTCCACTGGCTCCCATAATGTTTCAAAGTTGTCCAGAATCAACAATGTAGGTGGACTTCCAGAGAAATGATTGACAACCATTCGAGCAAGATCTTTCCCAGGCTTCAGTTCCAAATGAGCTCCAATAAGAGCCACAAGCTCAGATTTAGTGGATGCTGAATCACAAGCAACAAAGAACCGAAACTGGTGATATCTTGCCACAATTTCCGGGTGGTGGACAGCAGCTTGTGCCAAGCTTGTTTTTCCCATTCCACCTGCACCCAAGATTGCAATACGAGGTGTTGTTTGGTGGAACAGTTTGAGAATCTCAGACAGCTCTGAGTCTCGGCCATGGAATATTTTGGGCTCCGGTGGCAGCATTGAGATTGAGTTGGAGCTGGAAACAGCAAGAAATTGAGCAAGGCATTGAAACCTAATTTAAAACTCCGACCTGTTGTGTGAGCGAGAATAGACTCCACCAATCTGTATACAAGTTGTAAAAGTCAGTGCTTGAATCCTATATAAGGCAGGGCCGTACTGTAGATGCTTGATCTGAGCTTGTGTCAGAGAGGGTTTCAACCATATTAAGTACTTCCTGATATCTCTTCTGTGACTCTCCGTGCAGCTCTGCAATGTCTTTCATGATATTGACACTCTTGATCTGTACAAGATTTTTCAGAGGGAACTGGACTCATGACAACTGTGGTGCATACCTGGAAAAATTCAAGTCCTTGCTGCAATTCTGTCTTGCAATCCCTGAGCAGAGTATTCATTTCGCCCTGACGGAAAAATCTCTTGATTTTGCTGCTGCTCTGCTGGGCCTCAACAAAAGTATGGATCTTATAGAGGGTCCTAAATTCATGTGGTTACTATGCCAGCGAGATTCCACGAAAGGCCAACATACTCGCTGAATCTTCCAATATGGTTCAAAACATTCACCGGCAACTCTCCGCCTGTATCCGACCTCATGTGGGTAACAATGATTGCATTGAGCAAGTTGTGAGTTTTCTCCATTAACAGGGTACATTCGTCTTTGTTTTGTTTGACAGCCTAGCATGAAAAGTAAGATCCACTGTGATGTCATGTTGTTTCGGAGGATCAACCTCGATATTGTCCAAGAGAGACTGAATTGTTGTTGAGATCACTCCCAAGAATGGAGTGTTTAGATTATCCGCAAGGACTTCCAAGGTTTTCAGAGTCACAGCAAAACAAGCTGTGATGTCGCTAGCCGTGAGTTTGGGGGGCATCTTTGGGTGCGGGCAGTTCCTGACGCACAAGCAATTTATGTTGAATGGTCGTGGGAGTGCCTACGTTCATTGGTTGGTTATATCTAGATAGATCATGCACAGTATGAGAAGGTTGTCACAGCTGACAGGTTGCGTGGTGTGGATTTTTGCAACAAATATCGAACCGAGGATGTTGGGATCAGCACATGAATCCAGGCACTTTCGAAGCCCACCTGCTCCAATGACAGAGAAAGGAATATATCTCGTACCGCTGGCCAAGCACAAAACTCGGTGTCTCCGATCTTTCCGGGTCAGAAAGAAGTTTGAAAATAAATTCGAACATGACTGTTCAATCAGACACCTGGAATGTTTCCCCGCAGTTCGGCGGATTAACGCTGGCAGCTGGGATGTAGGCACCCGCTTCTCACCGGAGCTCGAATCGGTAAACTTGAACCGAGGTGGTGATGACAAGGTGAATTTTGTTTAATCTCGATGTGCTCACTCTTTGGGCCATTCAAGGCGGTGCATATCAATGTTCACTTTGCACATTTATTATTGCATCACACTTTTCGTGTAGTCTCCCTAGTCAGACCATAAACACGTGTTCTCCCTTCGACAGGCAGAGATGGGAGAGAACTGTTTATGCTTTTTGTGCGCGAAACACTTTTTTCGAGCAGCGCAACACTTTTCTGGCGTTACCGTTCGCCTCCTTTCGGTAGCCGAGCCTGAGGTAAGTGGCTTTATTTGCCTGCACCATTCAGTGCATTTGCTGGCTCGCAAAGTTCGCTGTAGTACTTATTCTGTTCAGCTCAGTTAGTGAAGCTGTTGATCTTCAGAAAGACGCCTTTATACTTGAGCGCATCATTTTCTGAGACTTCAAGGTTCATTGGCCGGCAGTCGACGCCATCACGTGCTTGCATCTCCGGCCGACGCGTTCGCGTCTCGTCGGATTTCAGGCACAGAAGTGACATAAAAATCTGAGGCGCCGAGCTCGATGCAGAGGTATTCGGAGCATCCTGAGTGTAGAATTTATCGTACCACTGCCTCTGTTCTGGAATCTCATCAAACAAAGGAGTTATTGATGTCAAAACAGTGTCCAGTACTTCAATCGAATAACCATGAAAATTGAGACACGGGGGAGCTACTTGGCGGAGAGGGAGAAAGAACGGAATACAGCTCGCAAAGTCACGCAATTGGCTCTGCTAATTTGTGGTATCCCATTTGGCCATTCACCTCTCACCAGATGACAGATACGATGGTGAGTTTATCCACTTTCGGTTCTGGGCCGAGTTCAATTGGGTCCTTCAATGATATCGGTGACCTGGTCCGACCGTCGGAGGCCTTATCCGACGGCTACCAGGGAATGGGCCAGCCCGAAAAGTGTTGCGCTGCCAAAAAAATAGTGTTGCGCATACGAAAAGTGTTGCACGCATCGAAAAGTGTGGTGCCATAATTAATGCGCAAAGTGAACGTCATTAATATATACACTCCGAAAAATTGAGGATTCCCGAGT
The DNA here is from genome assembly GCA_029378375.1 of Mycena olivaceomarginata. Classification (NCBI taxonomy): domain Eukaryota; kingdom Fungi; phylum Basidiomycota; class Agaricomycetes; order Agaricales; family Mycenaceae; genus Mycena; species Mycena olivaceomarginata. Next base: position 393,470 of record JARKIC010000155.1, on the reverse strand, counting down.
ATAGCGGCCGCCTCGACATGTGTGGACTCGTATCTCGTTAGGTTGAAGCCTGAGCGATCCATCAGATCAAAGCACTGGATATATTTGGTTCAAAATTCGGGCAAAATTCGGTATTCTGGCAGTCTGAGTCTCCCGCGCTCGGCCGCGGCGCTGCGGACACCCGTATAATGGCCTGAATGGACTGAGTTCCGGACAAAGACGAGTGATTTATGCTTGATTTATGCTGTACGGTCGTGAGAGTGCGTACATTCATTGGTTGCTTATATCTAGACAAGTCAGACGCAGGATGAGAAGGTTGTCACAACCGACAGGTTACATGTTGGTTTTTTCGCGGAGAATACCAACACATGAGTCCAGGCGCGTTCGAAGCTCACCTGCGCCACTTACAGGGTAAGGGATACCTACCTCCTGCCGCTAGCCGAGCACAAACTCCAGTGCGTCCATGGCCAGGGTCAGAAAGAAGTTTGAACTAAATTTGAAAGCGACTGCTCAATCTGACACCTAGAATATTTCCCGCAGATGAGCGGATTGGCGCCGGCAAGAGAGGCAGGCGCCCGCTCCTCTTCCTAACTCACCGGAGCTCGAATCGGCGAACTTGATGATAGGTTGAATTTTGTTTAATCTCGCTTTGCTCACTCTTTGGACCATTCATAGTTGGTTCTAGATTCGGACAAAATTTGGTGTTCTGCCCAATTTCCACCGTCTCCCCTAAGTCCCCATCATCCCCATCATCGCTCCTGCCCCGACTCCGCGACGGGCTCACCCCCAGCTCCTTCTCCACCGGCGGCGGCGGCGGCACCTCAATCGTGCTCGGCGTCACCACGCGGTGGATCCCTTCCCCCTCACCCGCCCTCTCCTCCCCAGCAGCAGTATTAGAAAGGGACTGCGAAAGCGATGACAAGCTGGGTACATTCGGCGTGTCGGCGACGACGGGCGATGACACCGGCGTCGGGAACTTGAACTCGGGGTTCATCGTCCCCGTGCGGCTCATCCGCTTCTCCGCGATGCTCGAGGGCAGACTGTCCACCCTCTCCCTCTCCCTTGCGCCCGAAGACGGCGACGTCGTAGACGCGCGGCCCAGCTGCACGTCTTCCGCATCTGGATCGTCCGCCGCCGCAAGGCGTAGTGGCCCCCTCCGCGGCGGGGTGTTCCGGTGTGGGGGACAGCACGAACGACAACGACGACGTTTGTGCTTGTGTTTGGGCGACGCCGCGGTACCGCGGGGGACCTCGACTGGCGCACACCCGCACCCGTACCGGCCGCATTCGTCGTTGGGGAGCGCGACGAGGGGGCGGCGGACATGGACTGCGGCCGCGTGGAGAGGGCGGGGGTGGGCGGGTTGGCGCCGAGGCCGTAGGCGGCGATTGAGACGAGTCTGTGTGCTCGTTAGCATCGGGTTTAGGTGGGAATGAAAGACGGAGGCGGCAGGAAGAAAGAGAAACGAAAGGGAGGGACGGGAGAGGGAAAGCAAAGAAACAGGAAAAGGAATGGAGGGCATGGAGCAGACGAAGGGCGAGGGCAGGCGAATTAAAGAGCAAGACAGGGAGTGAGGGTAAGAGAGACAGGGCGAGAGGGAAACGAAACGGAGGAGCAAGGAGGAGACGGAAGTGGAGGGAACGGAAGGAGGGAGGGAAAAGGCAAGGGAGGGAGGGGCGAAGGAAGGGGAAGCAACGCGAAAAAGGGGGGAGGAAAGGGAGGGAACGGAAGGGAACGGAAGAGGGAGGAAAAGCGGGGAAGGCAGGGAAAGCGGAAAGGCGAGGCAAGGGGAGGGAGGAAGGAAAGAAAGGGGACGGGTAGGAAGGGAAGCGGAGCGAAGAGATGGGAGGGAGGGGAATGCAGCACAAGCGATGGAAAAACAGGGACGGGAGCGGGAGCGGGAGCGGGAAGGCAAGGGCGAGAGAGAGGAAGAGGAAGATAATGGGAGTGCAGGGAAAGGGAAGGCAAGGAGAGTAAGGAGAGCAGGTAGGCACTTAGCGTTAGGATAGCATGAATGGCATGAATAGAACAAGTCAAATAGAGGGTATGGCGGACACACCTCAGGCTGCAACTTACTCGTGCAAAATCTCGTTCTGCAGCGCCCAAAACGTAGCGTCGCTCCTCCGCGTGATTCTGGTGCACCGCGACGTTCACCATCGAGCCCGTTGTCGCGCCCGGTGGCAGAAAATAATTATACGACGGACGAGGTGGCCAGTCAAAGCAATTGACCCAGCAGGTTTTTGCGCAACACGTGATCTTAGCGCCGGGCCACACTGAATGCACTCCCATCCGCTGCTAGTATTGGTTGGTTGGCTTAGTGGTTAACGATGTATTTGCGTTATGTTTTTGTCTTTCGGAGATCGCCTGTTCGATTCCGGCGGTGTTCATCCTTTTTTATTATTTCTCTTCGACCAGTTGATTCTCTGCCTACGCGCAGCGGGCTCTTGCGGTGAGCAGACACCCCAGGCGGTGGGCCCAGCGGCGAGCGCGAAGTGGGGTGCGTAGGGTCCCCCAGTTTCCCCCGCGCCACATGAAATTTCCATGCTTGGATTTGACAGGAGACCCGATACATTACCCAGGTATCCTGTCAGGCCAAAATACGGGGGCCTTTAGGGAACACCGTTCCCCCTTGCATTTTCTATATGGCAAAAAACGCGCCTTCTTGCACGATTTTGCGACGCACTTACTCAAAAAGGAAATAAATCACGTGTGCGCAAAAATGTGCTGGGTCAATATGACAATGACAATAGCGGTTTGTGAGGTGGCCACGTAGATATGACGTTCACTTTGCACATTAATTATGGCACCACACTTTTCGATGTGCGCACCACTTTTTCGTATGCGCAACACTTTTTTTTTTGGCAGCGCAACACTTTCGGGCTGGCCCATTCTGGTAGCCGTCGGGTAAGGCCTCGGACGGTCGGACCAGGTTACCGATGTCATTGAAGGACCCAATTGAACTCGGCCCAGAACCGAAAGTGGATAAACTCACCATGGAATCTGTCATCTGGTGAGAGGTGAATGGCCAAATGGGATACCACAAGTTAGCAGAGCCAATTGAGTGACTTTGCGAGCTGTGTTCCGTTCTTTCTCCCTCCCCGCTAAGTGCCTCCCCCGCGTCTCAATTCTCATGGTTATTCGACAGAAGTATTGGACACTGTTTGAATGTCAACAACACTCCTTTGTTCCATGAGATTCCAGGACAGAGACAGTGATATCATAAATTCTTCACTGGGAATGCTTCATGAAGAGTGACATCTGAAATCCGACGTGACGCGAACGCGTCGGCCGAGGATACAATCACGTGATGGCGTCGAATGTCTGCTGACATTGAAGTCTCAGCAAATGATACACTCAGGTATAAAGACGTGTTTCTGGGGATTGACGGCTTCACTAACTGAGCTGAACAGAATAAATACAGCAGCGAACTTTGGGAGCTAGCAAATGCACTGAATGGAGCAGGCAAACAAAGCCACTTACCTCGGCAGGCTCGGCTTCGGAAAAGAAGCGAACAGTAACGCCGGAAAAGTGTTGCGCTGCTCGAAAAAAGTGTTGCGCGCACGAAAAGTGTGATGCAATAATAAATGTGCAAAGTGAACGTCATACGTAGAAACTTACCGCCATGCGCACGCGTATATGTCAGCGGAATTGGCGGCCCTGGTGGATTGTGGGCTTACCGAGTTTGCCTACGGTGAATGTGAAGCTCTCCTGCAGCGCCTCCATCGCGATTGTCTTTTTGTGAGAAACAGGTCAAACGAGGTGTCAGTCCCGAAAAGGAAAGATCGCCTTACGTCTCGCCTTCATGCTTGTTTTCGGGCCACTGCCTCTTGAGTCTTGCTTCGAGTCTCGTTTTTGCCCAGTATCTCGTTTGAATATACACGAGCAATCGAATTGCGAGCAGAGTCAGAAACATCGACACGTCTTGTTCTCAATCACTTCGTTTTGTTCAAGTTTTGTTCCAAATACTTGTCCCTGCCTGCCATCACTGCAAAGTTGAAGATGAGAAGCAGCGGCACACCTTTCTCGCTCGCTCGCACCTTGGCCGTTACGTCTCACATCCGGGCATTGATTTCCCCCTCATCTTCGGCGAGGACAGACCGCCCATTATCTCCTTGCTTCCCTGGTTCATACTCGTTGACCGCTGGCGTCAACACCGGGACTGCTCCTCGGCAGCCTGGCCTACCCTGTCCTCTTCATCCCCATCTCATCGCCGCTTTGCAGCGTGCGCTTCGCCTTCCGAGTTTTCGCCCATTCTGGCGTGACATGTGCAGCGTCCTCTACCCTCATACACCATGGCTGGAACTGGTTGGCATATCGGTCTGCGTTAGGGGTATGATCACCATTCAGGTGTGTCTTCTGCCTCGCAATATGCTCTTCACGTAGATGTTCCTTTCCAGCACGGCTGGACCCACAGCATCTAAGTACACTCGACTGCTGCCGCTCCCGGAGCCCTTCCGCGCCCTCCACCGGCAGCTATACGTGCCTAGTCATCGTCGCGCACACGTTTTCAGCGATCACCGGAGCCACAGCTCATACGTTGTCGACCGGCCCACGACGTCCGCGTTCTCTTCGCCTACGACGAACTTTTCGTGCGACGTACGCTCGCCTTCCCACCTTTCTTCATCCGGTGGCATCTCTTAATTTCAATCATTAGCTGTACCTGCGCCTTTGCGAATATCGCCAGTCTGCTGCTCCTACGCGATCAAGGGTACGCCCTGTCCGCTGATCCATGTGTCCCTCGCTCATTCACTCCAGAGCAGATAGCGCTCCGCCGTCTGTTCCCCCCTCGAGCTCTCTGCCCTGCGCCACACAATCGCAATACCTCTGATTCCTATCAGTGCGCTGTCCCTCATCGGCTGCATCACCGTTACTGCTACCTGCACCCTATCGCTCGACCCGTCCGGTACCGGACGTCGGAGAACACATCGTCGCGGTCGTTGCCTCGCCTAGGTTTTGTGCACGGTGCCGCCTTCTGCATGGGCGACGCTCTCGTCCTCCCACTGTATCCAATGCTACTGGTTCGTCCCAGGTGCGTCGATTTCCCTTTCCTCCCCTTCCGTTCTTTCGCCTTTCAGTCTTTCTTCCTCGTCATTGACATCGCGCCAGCCACTCGCTCTTGGATATATAAGACATCCGACACGCTGCTCGCTGGTACTTGTGGGCGACGAGACATTTACATGTACATCACACCCTCCCGCTGCTCCCTTTCCCGAGTACTCCTCGTTCTTACTGACTGACTCCCTCGCTCCCAGACGAAATACGATGCCGCTCTGGCTCCGTGCTCGCCTTCGAGCCGTCCTTGCGCCGTTCATAAGCGACATGGATGGAAGGGAGGCATGCGTGAGGAGGTGAGGTCGAAGCGTTCGGCAGGGGATGGAAGTTGGAGACACAGTACTGGTGCTGCGCGCCTGACTCGCGATAGCACTCGCGGTGGTATCACTTGCGACGAAGGATTGCCAGCGCTGCCGCTGTACCCGTACCAGTCGGGAGTGCTGTCGAGCAGCGGTGGGAATTGGGGGCTGTGTTTTCAATGGTCCATGGGACACTGGTGGGCGTCATGCTTGCGATCCCGCTCGCAATAACGAGTGCAGGGGAGAGCGCGGTGTACGAGCGGCGTGTGGCTGAGGATCGCCGGTGGTTTCGCCGTGTATGCGTCAGTTGGGTGGGCTGTCGAGCGGCGTGGAGGCACGGTGTCCTCGCGACGGTGTCCTCGCGACGGTGTGCGTGGTGCGGCGCAGGGTGCTTGCGATATTACTCGCATGGTGGAAAATGGTGCGTAGGGCGGCGTATTGTGGAGCATTGCTAACGGTCCCGCCGTGCCTGCGCCAGTTGGGTACGCTGTCGAGCGGCGCGGGTTATGCAGGGCCGTCTGGGATTTCCAATTACGGCGGGTCGAGCGGGTCTCAGTCGAACTATAGTGCGAGCTCGATGAATTACCCCAGTACACCCCACCTGCCCACATATACACCTCGTCTTCCTCCTCCGACCGCTTTACGCATGCGGGTCTTCATGCGAACCTCCCCCTCCCTACACTCCTCCATCGCACCTCAGATTTATCCATCAGCATCACTCTCTCAAGTTTCGACGTTACTAACTATTTCCGCTCCTTATATTCATTTTCTTCGCTCGCCTTTCGCTGGTGTTCCGATTCCATTCGAACCCAATCCACTCCCTTTCTGCTACTCCCTCTCGCCCTCCCTCTCTGAATCTCTTTCTTTCGACTTGGCTCGACCTTCGACGATTTCCTTTTTCGGTAACTCTATTATGACGTCACCTCCGCCCTCCCACCTACAACTTGATATTTCTCGTCCGGCGTTAGGTTGTGCGATTTCGGAATCTCGGCTTGGGTACTACAATGGGTGCTGGTCTTGCTGCTGGTCAACTCAACGGCTAAATTGCGGCAACTTGGGTGGATTGCTGGTGACACCCCGACGACGCAGGCACTGTTCATGCCACTGAATGATTGGAAGACTACGATTCCGACGGCGCCTACACCTTCCCTTTCCCACACCCACGCTCGTGCTCCCCAGCGTCTTTCCCATTGAATGATCTTATCATCATCGATCCTACTGCGTTTCACATTGATACCACGCTACTTGGGGAACTACTACATACTTACCTCGTGCTCGTACCTTCTCTGCCCTCCCTCCTCCTCATGCCCCTCCTCCGCCGTGCTCGCTTTATCTGTCTTCCCCTTCGCTCCAACTTCCACTAGGACTGTATAATTCTTATGCTTGGGAGTCAAGTGCGCAATATCGCGTTCAGGCACAGTCGCGAGTGAGCGACGCGCGGGGACAACGAAGTAAAGAGGACAAGATGGAACACTCACACAGCTCATATCAATGCACCACCAACATTCTATCGTGTTCGTTCAGTTCTTGTTATTTTCTGTATATGACGATTTGAAATGGATGTATTCATTTAGAAACGGAAGCCCGCGCCACACATCTGGAAAAAGTTGCATAGGAAACGTAATGTGCTGTTCTCAGTTGGGCCCCCCGTCTTTGTGTGCAGTTGCCTTTGATGAGCCTGCTTATTTACCTGGCAGACCTGTATAAATTATGCTCCAGGATTTGGTGGTCCTTCTTTGGTAATATAGCCATTTGATAAGTTCCTGAATTTCCCTCCCCTTAACTTCGCACAAGTAGCCCAGCAACATTTGTATTCATTGCTGCTCTTTCACTCCAGCACGCCCTCTTTCTCGATGGTTTCTCAACATGCAACTACATAAAGCCGCAAACCATCCACGAGCAGCTTACTTTTTCCATTCCGCCTTTGCCCCGTTGCCGCAGCGCCTGCCTCCCTTAAATCCTCAATACCTCCGTTGTTGTATGCATGCAACAACACCATTCTTGTCTAGCCTCCCTGTGATCCACCAATTTGTGTGCTCATGTGACTATGAATTCACTGAACGTATGCCTTGGGTCTATGAGGCTTGCATGATGCTACAGGAAGATGTGGGCAGCTAAGGTATTCTCTCCTGCGCGGTGCTCTGACAGCCAACCTTAGTGCCTTTTTGGCTTGCCCTACGCTCTTCAAAATTCAATTAGTCAAAGACCTATCTCCGATGTGTTATCCGGATGATGCGAAACTGGCCCTAAATTTAGGTGCTGTTAGAATTCAACCACGCGTGTAAAATTGAACAGGCAAGTCACTCCTGTTTCTTCTAATACTTTCGGCTCGGACAATTCTGGAGAGCGCCTTTTCAACCCACCGCCATTGAACAAGTGATTGGGACATTCTTACATTGGGTGCTCTCGTCCAACTGTTTGAGATCTCGATGTGAATTTCAGTGTTCAAATGGTATTATTGAAGACACAGCAGTCCTGGATCTATCTGAATTTGGGGCTCACCCTCTGCAAACCAACCAAACCGCCTCCCACTCCCATATCCCAACTTTGTGTACCTGCCTGTGACCAGTCCCTTCTCAGGTACATTGGCAAGAAATCTCTATCCGTGAGTTGGCTGGTCTGCAGCCCCGACATTGGTGCTCTTATATAAGAGCACCACTCTTAAAGCTAAGCTTAGCTTTAAGAGTGTTTCCAGCATCCACAGTTGCCCAACTGGTGCATCCTGTTCCAAAGAATTAGGGCCTACACTATGCTGATATTGAAAAATTCATGGCTCAGCATATGCATCATCCTTTCAGGGTTGTGCAAGCTGAATTCTATCATGAGAGCTGGAATCAGACCAGACCAGAACACATTTGCCATACCGCTTCACCTCCTATGCATTAATGATTTTACTTGGCAGAGATCTATTTAGCCGGTTGTGGATGACTTAGACTCAGGCCAAGGCTAGGGGATAGTGGAACACCATGAGAGAATTCACGGCAAGTGGCGTCTTCGAATGAATCTTACTATAACAGTCTTCCGCAGCGTAACGTGGGCAACTCTAGATGTTCCTGAAAGCAGGGAAATTGACACCAACTTCCCATATTAGAGAGTTTGTGCAAAAGCCGCATGAGCCGCATGCGGCTTTTGTGCATTGTGCAAAGCCGCATGCGGCACCGTGCGGCTTTTGTCTCCCCATCAATTATGTATTCAAAACTTGTATATCAGTGCTATGAATGCTGTCAGCATTGATTCCGGCATCATGCGGGAAAAGAAGTGTGGAGAATGGCCTTTTTAGGCAGCATCACAGCCATAGCCGTGCAGCGGTTGTGGAGAAGCCAAATAATGATGTCAAAAATAATGTACATCACGTTTGGTAAGTGGTTCAACGTACTGGATAGCACCTAAATTACCTATATTTCATCAAAATCAACATCAATCCACTCATAAATTCTTCAGTTTATCACGCGGCTTTGCACAATGTGCAAAAGCCGCATGTGGCTCATGCGGCTTTTGCACAAACTCCCTATTTTCTGCTTTTGACAAACCAACAAAAGAATCAAATGGAATTGAGAAATAGGAACGACATGACAGGAAGTAAGGTCAGGCTGCGGTAGTTGTAATCAAGCCACGTAGCATGTCAAGGTCGTGCGTCTCCTTGATCTGACCCAGTGCCATGGCACCTGTCGGCCAGCTGATGTTGCGGGCCAGGCAAGGGCCAGGTGAATTGGGTACTTGGCTAGTCCTTCCTTCCCTTCCCAGTCAAAGTCAATCAGCTTGACTTGATTCTTCGCCACCATGATATTGGGCAATCGGAGATCCCTGAAGACATACCTGCTGGTATGTAGAACAGAGATGATTTCTGACAGCTGCACCACGAAATCCTCAGGAAGGTTGTTCTGCAGCTGCACAGCAGTCTTCCCATCAATTTATTCCATGACAATCATCTTGATACAAGGGAGCGTTGTCGTGAGTGGTCCACTGATCGGCTGAACTGTCTGGAATTCAACTATACCTAAACACCACACTTTTTGCATGTTCTGGAATAGTCTGATTACAGTATAGGCTTATTTCTAAGAGCTGGTATACGGTCTCAGTATAGCTGGCTGGGTCAGGATCACAGAGTAATGAGTACAAAGGGTTGGGAACTACCCTGCAGACTGGCAGTGCTCACCTCAAAAACTGTAGAGGAATGTGTAGCCCACAAACCTCTTAAGGGACTATTTGTCAGGGGAACCCTTGATCCGGCCACTTTGTCCGGCCATCCATCCAGCCATTTGTCTGGAAGTTTGTCCGTCCATCCACCGCCCGTTCTGTCCGTCCTTCCGTCTTCGGAACTTCTGTCCACATCCACTCCCATGCCCAGAACTTCCGTCTGCTCACGCTGGCACGTGTTATGCGACCAGGCCCAGGATCATTGTAGATACCTATGGACACGTGCTGCTGGGTAGTACCTACTAGTATATAAGGTTTCACCTAGCATGAGAATCCCCTTCCTTTCTTCTCTTCAGATTCCCCTGCTAGGTGCATAGTATTTCCACTCCTGTGTTTAGTACCCATATTTATACTTTGGATTCCCCCACTAGTTTCCATGCCCTGCACTGAGCTTAAGGTTGCCCTTACAGTAGAAGAAAGGATCTAAAGGATCAACTGGTCAAGATTGGGAAGTTTGGTGCAGGTACACTCAGACCACTACTCCAGTGCTCCATCCTCCCCCACTTCCCATTTCGACCCCTCCTTCGTTCCAATGGACCAGTCGCCCGCCCCTGCCATTACACAACCCGAGATCCCAGGTGCCTACACCCTGGATCCAGCTTCCAACGCCATGGTCTGGCTAGCTGCCATTGAAGGCTCCCTCGTGAGCATTCAGCACATGCTTGAGCGGCTAATGCCCAACAACCAAAATCTGCTGTCTGCCCCTGCCCCTGCCCCTGCCACTCTGGCTCTGGTGTTGGGTCCAGACTTCTCGGGCCTTCACCAAGCCACAAAAATGGTCCTTCAACCAAATCCTCCAGCCGTTTTTGACTGCGACTGGACACAAGGACAGATGTTCCTCCACTCCATCCTTACCTACCTCCAGCTGGTTCCAGAGGCCTTTATGGCAGACAGGCACATTTTGGAGGAAAAGCTTGTCCGGTTCGCCAGGTCCTTCATGTCGAAGGATGTAGCTGCTTGCTGGGCCCAACAACACTCGTTGGCCGTCCCCTTCCTGTTCCCTACCTGGGCCGGATTCGAGGCCGAGTTCCACCTCCAGTTCATAGAGGAAAACGAGCAGGACCAAGCCCTCACCAAGCTTGTTGGCCGTCCCCTTCCTGTTCCCTACCTGGGCCGGATTCGAGGCCGAGTTCCACCTCCAGTTCATAGAGGAAAACGAGCAGGACCAAGCCCTCACCAAGCTTGAGTCCCACTCGTACTTCCAGGGCTCCTGCAATGTCTACCAGTACATGGACAATTTCGAGGAGCTGGCTGTGATGGCTGGTTACACAGACACGCTCGTCTAGGTCACCAAGTACTGCTCGGGCCTCGACCTGCAGATCAATGTAGCAATCACGATGTCCAGAACCACCCCGGGCCTCACTGACTGCCCAGGAGGGCGCGTATGTGCCTTCCAGCAGTACAAGGTGTTCGCCCACATCCGGACTGGAACCATTCCCAGCTGCATCCCTCTGGCCGCTTTGCCTCGGCTGCATTCCAGCCCCATTTGCACACGTGCCCGTCCCCATCCTTCCAGTGGTCATTCTGATGGACGTCAACTGGACCCAGACTGCGTACGTTTCCCCGCACCTGCTTCTGGTGCGGGGCTGCTGGACACCTCGCCCGAGAGTGCCCCATCACATCCAATGTCTGACACGCAGACATTCTCAATGAGGTTGTCTGTCAGCTTGGTGATAACCTCCTCAATGAGCTGTTCACCCACCTCTCCACTACCACCTCACTTCTGGCAGAGTCAATTGACGAGGAGATGGACCCGGCGAGTTTTCCGTCCCCGGCCGAGTGAGAGGTATGCCCTTGGTTGCATCCCCTAATTGTTACGCCCTCCTGTATGAAGATAGTGATAATATATCCAATTCAGAGACAGTAACGAAAGGTGCACCCCCTGTCCCAGTTTCCATCCGAGTGACAGAGACTTCTGCTTCCATCCTAGAGATGAAAACCCACACTGCCCCCAAGCCAGTAACGAGGAAAGGCCCGCTGATAGGACATGTACAAAACCACAAATAAAAACCACCTGTTTTTATTTCATTTTGAACCTATTAGTGAGCAGAGGTGAGGCATTAGATTATGAGCGTGCACCCTCCCTGGGGTGGTAAGCTACACTATTGATGGCCAAAAGTCAGGGTAACCAATCCTAAGAAGGATTGAGTAGACTTGACAAGGCAGCCCAAAAGGCTGTTGCAGCCTGACTATGATATTCTACACTGAGCTATAGACAGTGGTGGTGAACCATTGTCTTATGTGCTGGAGGTGAAACATCAGGGAACTACTCAGAATTATTGACTTGACACTTCAACAGTTTCTGAACAGTCTGATGACTATTGAAGAGAGATATATGAAGTCAGGATTGTTACAACCACTTTAGGGCCAGCTGAGATATTGCACTGCCGGATACCAGTGAGAATATTGCACTGCCGGATACTGGGTGGAAGTCCAACTGATTAGATTGTACTAAAGACATGTTACCGAGTTAACCATTACCATTGTTACGTGGGCAGATCTAGCCATTAGAAAATGTGATCCTCGCATCAAGGCTGACTGATAGGAATGATGAGGATTTACACTACAGTATTGTGCCACCAGATATTTCACTGGCCACTATACTAGTTCAGACATTGTTGCGCCGCTAGATATTCAATCAAGCTGCTGGATATTTACTATGAGTTCCACCGAGCTTGTGAGGTGTGGGACTGATTCAGAAGTTGAGTAGGACTTGACTGAAACTGACTTGATCATTCAGAAAGATGGAAGCCAAGACAACTAAGCACAACTTATGGTGTGCTAGAGAAATACATGTGGAATAGCCCTGGTAGCAGGTCATAATACCCATGGTTGAGAATGCCTTCTACGCCATTGGCCATTCACTACTCGGGCTCCCACCCTTTACTGTTCATATTCATTCTGTCTATCTCCTTTAATTCTCTCTAAAATGTATAAAAGCTGTGTACTCTGTATTAGCCAGTAAACTATCCCCCAGATATACGGGCAATATAGTAGACTCTAGATTGTGTCAGGGGAACCCCCATTCCAGCCGCTTCTCCGGCCGCTTTCGCTCTTCCAGCCGGATCCGCTCTAGACGGTTTTCCATCCGATGCTCTGGACGGTTTTCCGTCCACCACTCTGGATGCTCCTGTGCCCGTCCATCCGTCTGCTCTCGCTAGCATGTGGTGTGTGATCAGGCCCAGGATCATTGTAGATACCTCCGGACACGTGCTACTGGGTAGGTACTAATTAGTATATAAGGTTTCACCTAGTCTGGGAATCCCCATCCTTTCTTCTCTTCAGATTCCCCTGCTAGGTGCATAGTATTTCCGCTCCTGTATTCTAGTGCCTATATTTATTCTTCGGATTCCCCCGCTAGTTTCCGTGCCCTGTGCTGTGAGGTCTCTGAGTGTGCTATGCACCACTTGTCACCTCATGGCCCCTGCAGACCATCTGCACGATGACGGAACAAGCTTGGACGTATGTAGAGAACACCACAAATATATATTCGTGAATATGAATATTCACCAAAACCTCAAAACTGATATTCGCATTCATACAAATATTGATGGCAAATATTCATTGCTTAGTCAGCCATATTCGCGAATATTCATGAATATAAATACTCAGCAAATACATTGAGAATTCGGGGGTTTAGCAGCCACCAATGAGTTGCTGAGAACACTTTTATGCTATCTTGTGAGTTTAAACATTGTCAAAGACTCATATAAGCCCTTGTCTTGCATGTTCAACCATTTGATTGACCATCACACTTGCTGTGTTCAACCTGTCAAGCAGTTGTCAAAGTAAAGATGTCTCTAAAGTGGTTGGTTTGCATATGAATTCCAGATCTAGTTGGTGTAAATGAAGTATGTTCTGGTTCCAGAGAGGAGATGTGTTAAACAGACCCAAATTTACCATGCTTGATTGAAACTTTGGCTGTGTATTACAGCTGCAAATATTCGCGAATATCAACTTTCCTGAAAACTGATATTCGCATTCGCGCAAATAGCACAGCCACAGCCATTCGCGAATATGAGTATTTGTTATTCACGAATGTATACTCGCGAATATTCACGATATCTGGTATTCGTGGTATTCTCTAGACGTATGTGATGGATCTTCCTAAACGGGATTCTACATTACTGGAAGCAACTCCCAAGTGAGACCAATGCTCTCCCCACCATCCGGACACCTTCTCCACCACTTGAACTTGCTCCCCTACCATTGTCAGCAAGATAAGACCGTTCCCCAGGACTAGACTCTTGGATCCTTCCACGACACCTGTGTGGCGAGCGACTTTCCATATATGCACCTACAAATGAGGCCGACACTCTCCCTACCCTGCAGATCGTGCACTCCACCACTCAATCACATTCTGTAACAGGGTACGACCAGACCCCAGACATCTAGAACCCTGCCCTCTCGCAGCACAACACGTAGATGACCTCCCCTACTACAGTTTCCAGACGATCTCTCGCATCGGACGGACCTAGCCCATGCCTGACACTGACCCATCAGACAAGGCAGAGGTTATCCAGACACTGCCCTTCCTCACTTCACATGATGTGTCGACTAGACAAGAGAGACCATTCATCTCTCCTCTTTCCTGAACGCTCAAGCACCTTCCGATGCGACCACATGGCCGTGTCTGAAGCTCCGAACATATTCTAAGGTTGCTTGGCCTCGCCGTGCTTCATGCACATCCAAAGACAATTGGTCTCCTCAGCAGAGGTGCCCAGTCTCCTGCTGTATGCACCCCGAAACACCTCATGATGTTCCCTGCCCCCTGGAAACACCTGTGACCCGCATGGCACCTCTGGAAACGTGGGAAGTTGTCAAGGAGGTATAAAACATTCACCTGCTTATCAGTGTCTTATCTCCCACCCCTCCATTTGCAGGGTCCCTCCTCACTGAACCTGGCATCACATATCCAGGCTTCTTCGATTAGGATCATCGTTTTCGCGAGTATTGCTCTGTAGAAGACAGGCCTGGAGAGAAGCCACCACATTCAAATCACTGTCCATACCCAATGAGACCGATTGTCTTGCCATCAACCAAACAATGTCAGTGTCATCGTCTGTGCAACACTCATTGCATCTCCGGTGCTGGTTCTAAGGGGAAGAACACACCAAGGAAAGCAGGGAGGGCAACACATTTAGGGTTCCAGTACACTCGTATGGGGGACCAGGTTTAGTAGTTCACATTCTCTACATCATCTTTGCTGACAACAGGTCCGCGATACTCGACCACACCTAGGAGACAAACAGTCTCCACAAATCACTGTTCATACAGACACACACACACCACACACACAAAGCGGATTCGTGCACTGACCTTCCTCTCTATCATTCAACTATACTTTCCCCTCTACAGGACGAACAAAGTCAAATTTGAATCACATACCTTTTGATACACCATGGTCCTTATCACAGCGCTGAGCTTAAGGTTGCCCTTACAGATTTGTGAAAAGCAATCAGATAGATTTGAAGACACACAGAAAAGATTAGAAGATACAGGACATCGAAAAGACTACCACTGCATTGATATTCCACCCGTTCAACCTATTTCAACTTGTCTCCTGTAGCAGTGCTTTAGGCCTCCAGGATTAAAGACTTGTTAAGTAGAAGTGAGACTGCCGCCCTCAGTGTAACTGTCCGCGCGATTAGCCCAGCCCCCACCTTCTGTGTAACTGCCCCTGTTTCATTGATACCACCGTCATTCGTGCAAGTTTGGTTGATATTGAAGTAGTGTCTGTCTGTTGATAGTCTGTCCTACCTGCTGCTTCTCGGCTAGTTGCCATTAGTGTTAGGTTCTGCCACTCACAAAGAAACTGAAGATTTGGACAGTCTAAGATTTTACTTGAGTCTTGATATTCTGTTGGCATGAGGTCCTTGCTATTCCAGCATAACTGTGCTTAAACCACATAGTTGTATTGAAACAAAGCCTTATTCCAACCTTGCACACCCTCTTGATGGGTGATACATACCCTACTTCCCTGAATACACACACACACACACACACACAAATATTAGGATTAAAATTTGTGATTTGCTTTGGTTTTGGTTGGTTTGAGTTGAGTGACTAGTTCACTTTGCTCTCTAGTCAATCCATTAGATTTCATGGCCGCACCCTAGTGCACTGTTTCACCACTCCGGCGCGTTCATCGCCCGAAGTGGGAGTGGCGACTTCCCCGGCAGTACATCATTGATTCTGTTGAGGGCTGGAACTCCCTGCACATTCGGTTGGACCTGCAGTCTGTTGAGCCCACTGCCCTGGTGTCGGTGAAAGCTCTGGTTGACTGTGGAGGGACCAGAGACTTCATCAACTTGGAGTATGTCATCTCCCGCAACCTTCTGGTCCAGTGGCTCTTGCAGCCTATTCCGGTTATCAATGTGGATGGCACTGTGTCAGCAACGGCCTCTGGGTCGGCTAAACAGCGAGTAACCCGATGAGAACCCCAACCAGGATAAACCCGATAGATGCTAGTAGCTTGTGTGTTCCCCGAGCAGTAGGACCAGTCGTACGGCGTCCTCCCTAGGAGGCCGTATGTCGTAGGTCGGGATGCGAGGCGGAACCCGGAATGAGTCGAAGAGGGTGTGGTATCTACTCAGGTACAAAACCCGAGGCGTGGATACAACCCGCAGTACGGTGCGAGGGAAGCGGGGCAGGGTGGAGACAATGCCTATGTCAAGCCAAGGTAGAAGCCTGAGATTAGACGAGGTAGAATCTACTGTACATGGAGATTCTACCGTGCTTATATAGGCTTCTAATAAATTAAAGCAATCACGGTCAATCACGATCAGTTCCTGCACCGTAACATTAAGGAGCATTAATGCTGATGCTCCTGGACTCCTCTGTGTTGGTTTCCGTGGCGTCGGAGGACTCTAGGGGACCCGACGTTCGGGTTCCCTAATCCTGAGTGTCATCGTATCCAGTGGTTCAAACCCCGATTGGTTTGCAACCACTCCTGTACTTTGTGTACGCTTCTGTGTCAGCCGTTGGTGCGTCCGGGGACTAGGATCCATCTGTACGGGTTCCTAGTCCCTAATGTCTTTCTGTATTCCGTGGCGCAGACTCCCCTAGTCTGCGGCTTTAGAATCCGAGGCCGGGTTTCAACCGTGAGAAGGTCACGTGGTGGTGTCATGAGAGTCCCGTGCCGCTAAGACGTGTCTACCGACATCAAATGGTCATAGCTTGTTGGTCAGAACATCGATCCGCCCTCCGGTCATCAGTACAGGCTTTACGATCGTCCCTAGCTCCGTTCCAATAGCCTGCTTGCTATTCCCCTTTGCCCTAGCTGCCCAGATCGGGCACTCGCCTCGTGTTGCCTCATCTCGTAGGTCGTGGTATGTTGTTGTCAAAGCCCTAGCCGGTCGCTAGTCGGGTTGTTCCGCCTAGCGCCGTCTAGTCGCTTATCTAGAGATTAGATAGTACCACCGGTTACCGTGCCGAGCTTCCTAGCTCAAGGCATTGGCTCCTAGCTGTACTTCAATCGTAGATATCCGTCTGCTAGACCCTCGCTAGCTCCGTCGCAAGTCATCTCTGGACTACTAGAGCCTCCTAGGTCATGTCTCACGAATATATAAGCAGTGGTTTAATCCCTGGTTGTTTGTACACTCAGCTAGCAGCTAGCGCGTCACACTAGTGCAGCCTCATGCTACAGTCAGCAGTTAGGGCTCGCTCTGACTCTCCTTTATATCACCTAACAAGTGGTCTGCGTACTAGCTGGTATGCTAGTAACAACAGAAGTGCTAGTTGCTTCCCCGTTGTATAAATACTGGTCATAGGAAATCGCAAAATTAGCCCTAGATGCTGCGCATTTATGTTACGCCGTTTCAGCGGACCAAGTGGGCGGCATATCTGGCATAGTCAATATGGTGGTTGACTACAAGGGACATTCTGAGTGCATCCAGCTTGCCATGACATGGCTCGGCAAGCAGCATGTCATCCTTAGCTACTCCTGGCTCCAGAAACACAACCCGGAGATCAACTGGGAGACCGAGGAAATTGACATAACATGCTGCCTGACTGGCTGCCGCACCTGCTGCAAAGAGTTGTGAGCCATCTGGAGAAGCAAGAAGCTCTTGGCTGCAATTCTCTGGCGGCTCTGTGAAGGTCCAGTTCTGTCCATCTGCATGAGTGGCATGGAGACGACGGGTATGACCTGGAAGCTGACGACGGTGACTTGCCAGATCTGTCCCCAGACCCAGACAACGATGACAATGATGATAACGAGCTTGAGGAAGGCAATTGCATCCTCTACACCGTGTTCACCCCAGCTGAAGAGATTCATGCTGGAAGCACCGTCTCACAGCGTCTTGTGGAAGCCTACACACAGAATTCCACTCTGGCCAGAATCAAGGTTCCGTCCTGGGCCGCAGATTTCTCCGATGTTTTCTACAGGGAGTCCTTCAACTCTCTGCCTGAAAGACGAACATGGGACCATGCCATTGACCTCGTCCCGGACGCGAAGCCAGCCAACTGCAAGGTGTACCCAATATCTCTGCTCGAACAGAAGGAACTTGATGCCTTCATCTCGGAGGGATTGAGCACCGGCCGCATCTGTCCATCCAAGTCACTGATAGCGTCCCTGGTCTCCTTCGTCAAGAAGAAGGACAGAGTGCTCCAGGTTCATCCAGGACTACTGAGCGCTCAATGTGATGACCGTGAAAAACCGGTACCTGCTCCCTTTGATCAACAACCTTATTAACCGTTTGAAGGGAGCTTGGTTCTTCATGAAACTCGATGTTGCGATATCGTCTGGGAGGTGCACTGTCGGCTCTGAGTGCACCGTCTCTTCCTCCGTCTGGAGAAGTGCAAGTTCAAGAAGTCGATGATTGAGTACCTCGGCGTCATCATCTGACACAACCATGTTGAGATAAACCCTGTCAAGGTCGCCGGTGTTGCTGCTTGGCTCGCCCCCAAGAACAAGAAGGATGTGCAGCAGTTCCTCAGCTTCACAAACTTCTACCGGAGATTCATCCCCACGTTCTCGGAAGTTGCCTGGCCACTTTTTGACCTGACAAAGAAGGGTGTGGCCTGGACCTGGACCGCTGCCTCAGCTGCTGCATTCCAAGCACTCAAGGATGCAGTGACCGTGGAGCCCATCCTGGTCCTTCCAGACAAATCTCAGCCATAGTGGCTGGAGGTGGACAGCTCTGACCAGGCGACCAGAGCCATCCTGTCACAGCAGGGCACTGATGGAAAGTGGTGTCCTGTTGCCTTCTACTCCAAGAGCTTGAATGACGTCCAATGGAACTACTTGATCCACGACAAGGAGATGCTTGTGATTGTCCGAGCCTTAGAGGAGTGGTGGCACTTCCTCAAAGGCGCACAGAACTTGGAGTACTTCCAGAATTCACGGAAGCTGAACTGGAGGCAGACCAGGTGGTTCCTGTACCTGTCCTGGTTCGACTTCACCCTGTTCCACCAGCCTGGCTGCCTCATGGGTCATCTGGATGTGCTTTCCTGCTGCCCTGACCATGGAGCCGGTTCTGAGAACTCAGATGTTACGCTCCTCCGGCCGGAACTCTTCCGTGTCTGGGTGATGGAAGAAATCACAGTCAATGGCCCATGACTGAGCCGGAACTTGAGGACCCTATTGTGCTTGTCACTCGGGAACTCCTCAAGAACTGGAAGGCCCCATCCTCTCGCTCAGCCGAGTGGCAGATCTCGAACAGACTCCTCCTGTTTTGTGGCAAGATCATTGTGCTGTGGAACAAGGACCTCCGTCGCCAGTGAAACTGGTGACTATAGGGCTAGCGATGAAATATCCACAAACTAAACCTTGTAATTTAATACGCGGTTCAAGATGCAATATATCAACTCCAAACACTATAATCCTTGTGCAAGCTCGGGGTTCCAATCCAGTATAGATTGTGGCAATTTGAACTTTAGTTCTCTTTTATCGAAAGCAAGACTTATAGGTCCACACATGACCTATAGATAAACTGCTCGAGACTGTTCTAGGTGCAATCACAGGTAGTCAGACAAGATTTTATGTTCAATGTTTTTTGTATAATATGGGTCTAGGTTTGGAGGTTGTACTCCGACACAAAATGCAAGTGACTCTTATGATATTCCGATCCTAAATAGTGTCTGCAGTTGCTAATCTTTACAAGATTATGCACCAACTTTCAAGTCCAATCTGTTTCCTTGTGTTCCACGTGTCCATTCTGTTTATTTAGTATGTCTGCGCATGGTTTATAAAGATCCAAATCCAACACAGATAATATTTCAAGGGAATACAGACAAAACTTGGTATAGCTTCTGAGTGTCTCCGAATGAATTCCTACTCGACCGGTTAAGCGCAAAATCCTAATAGCTTCACGTCCAACAGGTGGGGTGCAATTCACTGGCCTCCTGCCCATAACTATCCACTTAAATACTTTACAGGAATCTAAATATAAACGAGACCGATACAAACATGCACCAGGGTTTAGGGTATATGACTAGTGGTATGGCAGCTAGCCGAAGAACTCCTGTTGGATATCAGAGATTAGGAAAAACAAGGTGGATTTATCAGAACCATCAGTGAGCCGAACATTGTGATGAGTAAAGATCTGCATCACTTAGAACAATTGTGATAGGATATAATTGATATGTCAATTTAGCCGACTTCCTTGCTGGCTCACCATTACCCGCCTTGGTAACTATCCGTCCACCTCATCTGGTTCCTCCTTGAACCATTTGATTGATTTTTCTGAAAGCTGTGATAGCTGCCACCTCTCGGTACCCGAGTATGGTTTCTTAGTCAATTGATAGATTGACCGAGTTCTACCTTCTCTTGGCAGTCCTACAGGTGCTCCATTAGCGACTTCTTATGTCAACCCTTTACCAGGGCTGTTGTCCAGCGCCTCTCTAATGGTCTGAGACACATTATATCCCTTTTAGCTAACTGCCCAGGCTGGCATTAGCCCTTGTGAGGTGGTGCCTTAATGTAGTATAGTACATTATATTACGTTGCAATTTGAATGATTTTGAATAAATGCTCGTGTGCCCCAGTACCAGGTCTGTTACTGGATTGTGGAGCAGCACCACGACACGTGGGTCGCTGGACATGCTGGCCGCTTCAAGATATTGGAGCTTATCTCCTGGAAATACTGGTGACCCCAGTTGTCCTGACACATCAGCCAGTACATCGGAACCTGTGACATGTGCAACTGGACGAAGGCGCTCTGGCGGCTTCCCCACAGTGAGCTCCAGCCGGCCGAGATTCCAGACAGACGAGCACTGGGACACTGTCTCGGTGGACTTCACTGTGGAACTCCTGGAGGCGCACAGGTTCAATGCGGTCATGGTCATGGTTGATGTCCTCGGTAAGTGGGCCCACTTTAACAAGTGCCACACCAGCTTCGGTGCTGTCAGAGCCGCTTGGCTGTACTAGCAGAACATGTGGAGGCACCACGGAACCCCCCAGAAGTACATTTCTGACTGCAGCCAGCAGTTTGTCACAGAGTTCACCTGGGAGCTGTAGCACCTTATAGGTATCAAGCCCGCTACCTTGACCACTTAACACCTGCAGACCAACAGCCAGACTGAGCGCATCAACCAGGAGCTCAAACAGTTCATCCACATCTTCACAAGCTACAAACAGGATAACTGGGATGAGCTCCTGCCAGCGGCTGAGTTCGCATATAACAACCACGTGCACTCCTCAATGCAGCAAGTTCCATTCATGATGGGCACGAGGCGGCTCCCTCAGATGGGTTTCGAGCTGAACGGCACGTGTTCTGTGCTGACAAGTCTGTCAACTAATTCCGCGACGGGATCGCCGCCAGGGTTTCCGAGGCCAAAGCCACGCTCGTCAAAGCCAAGGAGAAGTTCAAGCTTTACTATGATCGCCAATGCGTGTCCATGCTGGAGATCAAGGTAGGCGACTGAGTCGGGGGGGATGCATCCGACATCAAAACATCGTGTCCATCACCCAAGTTCTCGGACAAGTGGCTCGGACCCTTCAAGGCTGTGAAGGTTGTGGGCAAAGGTGTGTACAAGCTTGAGCTCCCGCCACACTACTCCCAGCTCCACCCAGTCTTTCCGGTGGTGAAGCTCGAGCTTGCGAAGCTGGACCCATTCCCCAGCCGCCCCTGGAACAACGAACCACTGCCTGTCCTCCAGATAGACCAGGACGAGAGGGAGGAGGTTGCCAAGATCCTTGAAGCACGGGTCCACTACGGCAGCCTCTGGTACATGGTGCAATGGAAGGGTTATGGACCGGAGCATGATAAGTGGGTAAAACAGTTTGATGTCTTCACACCAGGGACACCATTGATGCCTACTACCGCCGCTACCCCAACACCCCCCACCGGATCGCCTCGGCCACCTTTGACTCACTCTCTTTCCGGAGGCATGACAGGACCATTCACTTCATACGTCGGAACACCGTATTCCAAGGGGGGTGATGTCAGGAGAACCCCCACTCTGGCCGCTCCGACCCCCCGCTCCTCCGGCCACTTTCGCTCTTCTGGCCAGATCCGCTCTGGATGCTTTTCCGGATGCTCTGGACAGTTTTTTGCCCACCGTTCCAGATGCTCCTGTGCCCGTCTATCCGTCCATCCAACCGTCCGGGACATCTGTCTGCTCTCGCTGGCACCTGCTACTCTGAACGGACAGAGATGAGAGGTGGGAGGTCATGGAGATCATTGAGACAAGGGTCCGCTACAGTGGCCTCTGGTACATGGTGTGATGGAAAGGTTACGGACCAGAGCACAACAAGTGGGTCATTCACCAACGAGCCATTGATGCCTACTACTGCCGCTAAGGCTGAGAGCGTGGGATCTCAGCACCCTTATGTAAGCAATCAATGATGCGCCATCACAGCCAATGATGAGCTCAAAAACTCAGCCTGAGCAAATATTTATAATTTTCTTTCACAGAAACCTCAGATAGAGTATTGTAAAACACTCTGTATGATTGAAATCCGGAAAATCTGCAACCATTGTGAAGTTATTGACCAAATAAGGAAATTTGTATTTTTGACTTCTTTCACACATCCCCAGTGATAGGGCGTGTACCAAAACATGCATGAAAACACCGGTTTTTATTTCATTCTGAACCTATTAGTGGGCAGAAGTGAGGCATTAGATTATGAGCGTACACCCTCCCTGGGGTGGTAGGCTACACTATTGATGGCCGAAAGTCAGTGTAACAAATCAACTATGAAGGATTGAGTAGACTTGACAAGGCAGCCCAAAAGGCTGTTACGTCCTGGCTATGATATTCTACACTGAGCTATAGATGGTGGCAGTAAGCCATTATCTTATGCACTGGAGGTGAAATATCAGGGAACTACTCAGAATTATTGACTTGCCACCTCAACGGCCTCTGAATAGTCTGATGACTATTAAAACAAGATATACAAAATCAGGATTGGTACAACCACATTAGGGCCGGTAGAGATATAGCGCCGCACCATTTTGTGTATAGGACCAACTGATTAGATTGGGATGAAGACATGTTACTGAGTTAACCATCACTGTGATTACTCAGGCAGATCTGACCGTTAGAAAGATGCGGACCTCGTATCAAGGATTTACTGATATAATTGATGAGGATCGACACTATAGAATAGCGCCGCGCTATATTTCACTGGTCACTATACTGGTGATAAGCCAGCAATTGGGCCATAGTTAGATACACGTAATTTTGCGTGTTTCTGATTGTGCTCATTGCTGAAACTGTTGTTTCTATGCAACAGTACTGGTTCCTGGTAGCTGTTGGGCAAACCACAGAGAAACGGATAGATGTTCTAAGGAATTAGAACATCCATTGGCTAGTCTAACCCTGAAGACCGTAAGGGAAACGTGCAGCCAATTAATAAGTCAAGGAACTTCTTTTGACTTGTTTCCAACAACGACTTAAGCAACGGAAATGGGTCAAAGGAACGGGAGTTGGGCAATGTGTTGTGTTGTGTTGAGGCGCTGAGGAGACACGCTAGGTCACGAGTGTTCCGGTTGCTGGAGTTGCCGGTTTCCATTGAATGTGGATACACCGAAACAGGTGGTCGGCTATTCTGAGAATCCGGATCACAACTCTAAAGGTGTTCCAAGGTTCTTTCTCAAGAACCCTTTCTGGGAAACCTACTGTCAAGTACCGGTTCCCGATCGGGATCCGACGGAAGACCGAGATTCGCCTGAGGGATGAAGTGTGCGTATAAGCAAGACGAAGTGGTTGAGATGTAGAGGGAAAGTATCGGAGTCCGAACGGAATACCGAACCCTGTATACTGGAAGGGAAAGGCTTGGCTTCAGCTCGTGCGCTGCGCCCTTCTCTACGCCTGGTGCCCAATTTCGGAGAGAGACTCGGAGGAGGACGGAAGTCCGAGAGGAAGAGTATAGGGCAGACTAAGTCGATATTCAAACTGAAGTCTAACTACCGACATGACTTGTATTTATACGAGAGTAAAGTATTAGTGGGGATATAATGTAAGTACCGGAGCTTCGGAGTTCCGAGTGGATCTGTGATGGGTCGAGTCGTTATGAGTCAAGTAAAGTCAAGCTGACTCGGATATCATCGGATCTCCAGTGGCTCTGTGATGGAGAAGCATAAGGCGTAACCTAGGAGTCAGAGGGAATCATATGTAGTACGAACCAATAGAAACAGGGCGAATACAGATAAGCAGTGTCGGATATAATCGGATCGGAGATCGTCGGAGTCCGATGGCGTCCGAAAAGGATATGAAGTCACGGCACGTGACAGAAACCCTAGAGAAACGGGTATCTACCGAGACCTACAAAGGAGTATTATCAAGTTCTGTGCTTGGAACCAAGGGGAGAGTTGAGTTGAAGCAGAAACAGGTCGAACGGGATGCAGTGCCGATCTATCGGTGATCGACACACCCCCTGAATAATACAGGGGTGCTGCTGATGGGTTCCTGCCTCGTAATTGGCAAGGGAATATGGTGTGCTCGCAGTGGGGAACCAATGGGAGGCAACGCTCGGAAGAACAACCGACGGAAACACAGTTAAAGAGGCGGATAAACAGACTTTTGACTCATTGGGATTGTGTTTTGGGCTTTGTAACAGTGTCTTGGCGGTTGTATAAGTATCCGAGGGTGTTTCTACAATGGACACAGCATCTTCCCCCGAACTAGTAGGCTATACACTTGCACATTGGGTTGATCTGGGATCCTCGGCGAACGCACTCTTATAGAGTAGCACTATTAGTTGAAATCTTAATTGTTTCTGAATCATATATTATTCTGGAAACGCACTTGGGCTCTGCCTGGAAACTGTTAGAAACTCTGTGAATCTGTTTGAACTGGAACTCTGTTGAAAGAAACATTATTGTTGTTGTTTGCGGAGCGGGTTTCAGAAAGTACTGTCTAGGGAAAACTTTGGAAACGTGACTGCTGGCGCTGCTCAGAAAGTACCTTTTTAGGGAAAGCTCTGTGAACGCTCTTGGCCTAAAAACTAGGGGCCCTACTTGAGTCTACAGGACTACTTTAAACTTGTTTCTCTGTTGTTTGGACACACACACACACACATACTGCGAAGCTATAAATTTACTTTGTTTGGAAACAATGTTTCCACTGTGTCTAGAAACACGTTCTATGCAGTTTGCTCTACGTCTCTTTGAGATACAAAACCTCTCCCTACAACCTTTACAAGGCCCTGTACTAGGGGCTGTAACTCGTCGGGATCTCTGGAAATGTGCATATATTGCCGTTTGATTTGTTTGTTGGTTGTTGGAACAGTCTCTGGACTGTTTCTGTGCCGCTCGCGAGTCAAGTGGGGTTATTTGTGTGTTTCTTATATAGGTTCTGAGCACATCAATCACCGTCTTACTTATACTCGTTACTACACAGAGACATACCTCAGTCATTCACCTTACTGTGCCCATCTGAGGTATGTTCTCTTCCCTTTATTTATTCTTATCTTACTTATTGGTGTCGTAGTATTATTCCTATTAGGTATTGAATGCAGTTGTTCACCTTACTGTGCCCGTCTGAGTATTATTCCTATTAGGTTATGGGCCCCATTGCCTAAAGTTGCTCTTGAAAATACTCAAACCACAGAACAGCTCAAGACTTTTGATTCCTCTGCAATAGATTTGCTGCGAACATGACTTTGAATTCTACTGGCATGCCGCTGCTCTCAGACGGGGAGAAGTTCGACAGCACTGAGCACAGTGGTTATAAAACCAGGATCAAGGCCCTCACCAAAGCCCGTGGCTTGGGTCGCTACCTCAATGGCACAATTACCTGCCCTCCTGCACCTGCTACCGGAACGACCGCACAGACCACTACGTTACCCCCCAACCCTACCAGCATCTACTCCTTGACGCCCTCGTTCGAAGAGTGGAAGCATCACGACGCGATCAGGCTCGCAATGCTCATCCTCAACGTCAAAAATCCCGTTGGCTTGGGGCTGAAGACCGACGGAACCGCCGCTGAAGCCATGAAGTCGCTCGAAGATAATCACAACAAGGTCACTGATATGGGCTTAGTCAACACTCTCTGGGACTTGCACAATGCGTACCTGGTTCCCGGCACTCCGATGCCCGAGCACGTCTCTCGCCTTCGCAATCTTTGGCAGGTCGTGAATGACATGGGGGCGAAGATCGAGGATAGCGGCTTCCGCTCAATCTTCATCTCACTGCTCGGTGAGGAGTAGGACAATGTTGTACCCATCCTCTTCACATTCCCGACGTCTGCCGAGGTTATCAGCTTCGTTACGATGCATGCTGAGCGTCTCACCAACCGCATAGCCTCATCTTCCGCCAATCCCACCCAGGCCCTCACAGCAAACACCTACAACGACCGTGATGCTCGCCACGCTGCGTGCAAGAACCTTGTGTGCACCAACGCGAACTGCGGAGCTCCGGGACCACATGGCCACACCATCGCCGATTGTTTCTGGCCTGGTGGTGGTAAAGAGGGCTGGTGGCCGGCATGGTGGAAAGGGAAGCGGCCCGCAGGTGCGGTTGTGAACACAGTTGAGAGCTTTGCATTCGCCACGTGGACCTTGCCTGAGGCCATGGTCAAAGTCTATGGCATCCAGGCAGTGAGCTTCCGTGGCGAGGAGGTGCTCACATCGCCAGAGTCGCTCATGTCATGGGTTGAGGCAGTCGATGCGACCATACCTGTCGTGCTGCCAGTTAGTGTTGCCAGCACCATATCCTTGAATGTGTACCGTGCACCATCCTCTACCGAGTCCAGCCTCACCGTCAACTCCCTCGCCTCATTCAGCATCATTGATGGTGCATCCATCATCTTGTCTATGTTCGAGTTCGTCGACGAGGTCCTCGGCGAGCCTTATGCTGAGGCCCACCGCGCGGAGCAGGTTGCTGTCGAGGCCTTCTTGCAGGCAGGGCAACCCTAACCCGGAGACGACGGCACGCAGGCGGAGCAGCGCTTCCTGATGTACCAGACATCGGTCAGTGAGCATATCGTCATGGACAACAAGCTTAACGAGGACATACCTCCCGCAACCTGGTGTGTCCGCGACCCCAAGTTTGACGTCATCGCGTGGTATGGTGCACATCACCGCCGTGCGCTCGGACTCCCAGAGGACTACAACGACAACTCTGACTCCCACTCCGATACCACGGATGAATCCGAGAATGAGTCCGATGATGACAATGATCCCGGCAGCCCCGCAGTCAGAGTTTTTGTCACAGACATGTCGGGCCAGAAGAGTCTCCTCGTTGTCGATTCTGGCGCAACGGAACACTGCTTTGCGCGGTGCGAGGATTTCGTCGAATACACTCCGGTGTCGCGCGAGGGTACAGCAGCTGAGGGATCAAAGTTTCAGATCCTCGTGACAGAACTGATGCACAAACAATTCACGTACTGCGGACAGACGAAGGAGATCACCTTCGGTGCCATCCACACTCCTGACATCACCACCAACCTCCTCTTGCTCTCGAAACTCGACTCCAAAGGTTTTTCGGTCGAGTTTGGACACGGAAAGGCTGTATTCAAGCGACCCGACGGTGCACCTTTCATGGAAGCGGTGCTCATGAACAGGATGTACATTTTGGAGTTCAATGAGGTCGTGGGGACAGCTGCGTAGGTGGCGAGGTCGAGAGACATGCCGGTGACGAAGGGCACTTGGCACCGCCGGCTTGGGCACCTTGGAGGCTCGGGCCTGGACGCGCTGGTATCGGGGAAGCATGTCAACGGCCTCCATGTGGATGGCTTATGTGAAGACTACATCTCTGGTAAGCACGCGCGTCGGCCATTCAATGGGGTACACGAGCCCGAGAAGGAGGTGGGAGAGTGCACGTACATGGACTTGTGGGGGCCTGGACAGGTGATTGGTGTCGGCGGCGTGCGCTATTTAATGCACCTCGTTGAGGGTCACTGTGGAGCACCATGGGTATTTTTCCTTCCCCACAAAACAGCGGCAAATACCTTGGAAAAGTTCAAATTGTACATTGCGGAGGTGGAGAGGCAGACAGGGAAGAAGATTAAGCAAGTGCGGGTGGATGGTGGAGGCGAGTGGATGAACAAGTTGTGGGACGAGTTTTGCGGCGACGCAGGAATAATCATCGAAGTTACGATGCTGCATTCGTCGTCGCAGAACGGACCGGGGGAGCGCGGGATCAGGACGATGGTCGAGTTTGGGCGGTGCTTGCTGGTGGATTCGGGCTTCACAAAAAAGTATGTGGCCGCTGACGTTCGAGGTGTCAGTGTACTTGCAGTGGTTCCACCCAAAGCGCCGTGCTGGTGGCAAGGCGCCGTGGGAGATGTATTATGGAAGCAAGCCTGACATTTCTCACCTTTGCGTCTTCGATGTGGTCGCATACGCCAAGATCGTACCCATTGAAGCTGCAGGGGGCAAGCTCAACCCTCGTTCAGTCAAAGCCCGCCTCATTGGTTTCAACAAAACTGCCGGTTATCGTCTCTGGAGCCCCACGACTCGGACATACTTCAATTCGCGTGATGTGATATTCGAGGAGGGATTGGGGCATTGTTTGCTTCCTCCAGCAGGGGGAGATGTGGACATAGCTGGAGGAGACGAACAGGACAGCTGGGGACAAACCGCACGTTCAAATTCCCCCTGATGAGCAAGAACCTGATGAATCTGCTCTTGATCCTGCTGCAGATATTCCTGCTGTCGTTCCTCCTCCTCCTGTTGCTATTCCTCGCCGCTCTACTTGCGCCCCCGTTCCCTCGAAGGCGATTCAGGCCTCCCTTGATGTGCAGGCCGTCGAATCCGCAGCGAAAGCTGCTGGTGCTGACTGGGCTACGGGTTGAAAGACTCCAAATATGTGTGCCAGGACCCGGGCAGCTGCTGCCTTCACTATTTCGACTCCAATGGTGCCCAAGAATTTTCGGGAGGCTATGGAGCACCCGGATGTTTGGATGGCACCGATGGAGAAGGAGTACGGATCTCTCATCAGCCGGGAGGTTTGGGTCCTTGTCAATCCTCCCCCTGGCGTGAATGTCATTGACTGCAAGTGGGTGTATGCAGTCAAGTATGACATCGAGGGCGAGATCATCAAATGGAAGGCCTGTCTCGTCGCGAAGGGGTTCATGCAGCTCCCTGGCGTGGATTTCTTCGAGACGTACACCGGGGTCGTGTGGTACGAGTCCCTCCACATGCTCTGGGCTATCTGTGTGAACGAGCCAGGCTGGGTGATGTGGGCGATGGATTTTGTCAGCGCGTACCTCAAGAGCGAGATGAAGGAGGTTGTGTACATGTGCCAGCCGGAGGGCTTCATCGTGCCGGGCCAGGAGGGCAAGGTGTGCTTGATGAAGCTGCTCGCTTTATGGGATGATGCAGTTGGCCGACTCGGGGCATAATTAGGCGGAGCATCTCGAGTCCTCGCTCTCTGTGCTAGGATGGATTCGTTTGCACGCTGACCCTTCCATTTGCATCAGGTCATCGGACGCCGGTACCTCTATTGTCGGAGTCTACAGCGACAACATCGACAGCATATCCTCCACACCGGCCGCCGCGGACGAGGCTCAGACCGGTATTAAGTCTGTGTATGATGGCACCGACTGTGCCCCGCACTGTGACATCCCTCGGCATGACTATCGAGTACGATGCGGATGCAGGTACCATCTCTATCTTCTCGTGTCCGTACCTCGAACACATTCTTGCTTGCTACAGCATGTCGGACTGTAATCCCAAGTCTATGCCCCTCCCTATTGGTGTCGAGCTCACTGCTGCGCAAAGCCCATCCAGTCCTGAGGACCACGCATTTATGGCCGACAAACCCTATTGCGAGGCCGTTGGATCTGTGCAGCACACCGCTAATACAACTCGTCCCAATATCGCCTACTCGGTGGCACACGGTCATTCCATTTATTCTTTTCTTACTATACTGATAGTTTACGCCTCGTTCTCGCCAGGGGGAGTGTTGAAGTAAAGGCTCGACGTGCCATAAAGTCGGCAGGCGGGACATCTGTGCCGCTTGCATAAACCTACCCTCTGTAATCCATAACACCACCCTTGACGGAGTATCTTCTGCTACTCCGTCTGGATATCTTTTACTTATTTCTGTCTTACTTATACTTGTTACTACACAGAGACATACCTCAGTTGTTCACCTTACTGTGCCCGTCTGAGGTATGTTCTCTTCCCTTTATTTATTCTTATCTTACTTATTGGTGTCGTAGTATTATTCCTATTAGGTATTGAATGCAGTCGTTCACCTTACTGTGCCCGTCTGAGTATTATTCCTATTAACACACTCCTGCCTTCTGCACTTACACAGTCAGTTTGTTCATCACTGGTTGGTGGCACTACCATGGAGCCCTTACCTGCCCTGTGTCTAGCAATTGTGTATTCCAACAGGGTCAAGCTGTATGGTTAGACCTTCCACTTTAACTTTCATGTGCTGATCCATTGGACTTAAATCTCACAGGGGCCTGGGAATATATGAATAACCATTGACTATTCGTGTACAAGCCAAGTTATTACTTAAATATGTACAGAAGATGGGTGACCATACTGAAACTCTGTCAACCAATTATTTTGTCCTTTTCACTCGGAACCTTGCATTGTACCAACTCCATCTCCACCTCCTCACTCACAGCTTCACTTCATCTCCCATGTCTGGATGGTCCTTGCCTCCTCCCACTGCAACAGATAGATCATCCAGGGACACAGCCGGTACATCAGCAACTGCGAGCCAGGCCAGATTGTTTCTGTGTTGCTCAAGAACATCTTCACCAACAGAAGCCAATCTTTTATCAATATTTTCAACCTGTTTTCCCTGTGATGACCGTTCAAACAGTGGCCTTGCTGTGGTCCAATGTTCTGTTGCCTTGGTAAGGTCATTGTGTTGCTTGCAGATGTCTCCCAGTCGGAGCATGCATTCTGCTCTGCTGCGATGGACATCCATATGTGTAAATCCTTCCAGTGCTGTTGTGAACAGGCTGACAGCTGTATGCTCATCATTCTGAACAAGGGCAATATCTCCGAGAAACTGCAGGGCTTGGTAGATTCCTAGCTTCTGATTTGATTTAAGTGAATGGACTAGGAATACTGTTGGCCAGCTAGGCTGCCAATTGGGAGCATTATGCCAGCAACTCATATCACTGAGGAATTCCAGACAATGTGATGCCATAGGAGAATGGTGTCCATAAAATGATTCAAGGGATTTTTCCAAAAGCAGTTTTGCTGCCACTGTATTTCCTTGGTTCAAAAGGAGAACAGCAGAAATGCTATCACACATTGCTGTTTCAAGATGAAACCTTGTAGGGCTGAATATTCCTGCAGCCATGTCAAGTTTTTTTTGGATGCCCTCCTTGGAAACACCAAGAAATGTATCAATCAATGCATCAAGCAACAAGGCATAACCATGATTGATAGCATCCTGCTCCATTGAAGTTTCTTCAAGAATCAGAGTATTGATATTATGAGCCTCAATGTACTCAGATTTGTACCTGTGAACCTGTGCCTGAATAGACATGGTTGCATGATCTATATTGCCTTTAGACATGCCACAAAAGCTGAGAAGCTGTCTTGCATGGTTACAAGCTAAGATGCTGTTCTCATAGTAACCAAGCTCCATAGTGCAAATTGCTTCCCAGTGCAGTGCTTCTGCTTGTCGGTAAAAATCTGCAGAAGCTCTTGCAAGCCTCAGGGATTCGGATAGATGCAGACGGGCCATGACATAGTCACCAATAGCACATCTCATTGATGCGAGGTTTTGCAGTGATTCAGCCTGTCTCTTCTTGTTTCCGGTAGCAATTGCTAAAGAGAGAGCATTTTGACCATACTCCCGTGCACGGAGAGGTTCATGTTCTTTCCCTGTGTAATAGCTTGACACATTGAGATAGAATCTGCCTGTATAGTCATTAAAACAGAGTAAAGAGAGCCATTGTTGAGCATACATTTAAGATCACCATCATCAAAGTCTTTGAAGTGTTCCAAAACCTCAGCAATCAGAATCTGGTGATTGGGAATCAGATAGTCGCGCCATGACCTAAATAATTCGGTCATAAAGTAAGCTTGCAATCGAGCATTCTTAGTTTGCAGAAGGGTTTGGGGAATTTTCAGAAAAGCTTGGACCACCCCCCGACCAGTGTCTATACTGAAACTATGTAAATAACAAAAGCAATAAATGCTATTTGTCAGGTCCTGGCATCCCTGTTGTATCCCAGTCACCACCACATTTTGTATATTTGCATAATTGGATGAGATTTGAGAAACTATTCCAGAATTTGAATGAGTTCCACGAAACTCATTGTACAACTCGAGCAGTTCCTGGAAGTGTACAGCAAGTGGCCGAATGAGGGAATCTCCTGGAGGCAGTACACTGAGGATATATTCTCGGATAGGCACCAATACCTTGATCCGTTTCTGTTTATCATCATAGGCAAGAGCAGTCCCAATCAATGCTGCTTTGCAGCTACGTATATTGACAATTGGAAGCTTGCTCTGCACCAGCTCTACATCTGAAAGTCCATCAGGCAGTATGGACAAAAGGCTCAAAAGCTCTTGTGCACCAGGGACTGCATTGATTCTTGGGCTTGACAGAGATAAGGAAATTGATAAATCAAGGTTAGTTCTCCTATCATGACCGTCTGAGATCAGAGTGGTTTTTTCTTGCTCCCAGCGAGATAGGACATGTGTACAGCCTTCTGAGTCGGCAAGATGTGCAAGCAGATTGATAGCAAGGGGCATGTTGTCAGTCAGGGACAGGACTTGGTCAATTTCCCTCTGGTCACCATTGTAATCAGTGATATCCAGAAACGTATGTAGAGCAGCATCATGCTCCAAAGGCAGCAACGGCTGCAAGAATGGTCGACTCCACAAAACTTTGGCTGGCCTTTCAGCTCCTCGCATTGTAATCTGTGATAAAATTAGGACACAGAATACCTGGGCCACAATCTGTACCTACCATCAATGCAAGATGCTTTACATCTGTGAGCAAGGACAGGAACTCTTCAATGTCCTTTCGGGACTCCAGTGGTTCCCATAATGTTTCAAAGTTGTCCAAAATCAACAATGTAGGTGGATTTTTTAAGAAATGATTCACAACCATCCGAGTGAGATCTTTCCCGGGATTCAGTCCTAGATGAGCCCCAATGAGATTTGCAAGTTCCGCTTTTGTTCCTGCTGAATCACATGCAATAAAAAAACGAAGATGTCCATATCGAGCAGCAATTTCTGTGTGATGGACAACAGCTTGTGCTAGACTTGTTTTGCCCATTCCACCTGCACCCAAAATTGCAATATGAGGTGTGTTTTGGGAGAAGAGTTGGAGAATATCGGACAGTTCTGAGTCTCGGCCATGGAAGATTTTGGGCTCTGGCGGTAGCATCGAGATTGAATTGGAGCTAGAACAGCAAGGAAGATGAGCAACATATTGGAACCTCACTTAAAACTCTGACCTGTTATATGAGCGAGAATACACTCCATTGATCTGCACACAAGTTGTACAAGTCAGTGCTTGATTCTCATATAAAGACAGACCTCATACTGTAGATGCTTGATCTGAATTTGTGTCAGAGAGGGTTTCAATCATATTGAGTACTTCATGATATCTCTTCTGTGATTTTTCATGCAGCTCTGCAATGTCGTTCATGACATTGACACTCTTGATCTGTACAAGATTTCTCACAGGGAACTGGACTCATGACAACTGTGGTGCCTACCTGGAAAAAATCAAGTCCTTCCTGCAATTCTCTCTTGCAATCCCTGAGCAGGGTATTCATTTCACCCTGACGGAAAAATCTCCTAATTTTGCTGTTACTCTGCTGGGCCTCAACAAAAGTATGGATCTTATGGAGGGTCCTAAATTCATGTGGTTACTATGCCAGCGAGATTCCACCAAAGGCCAACGTACTTGCTGAATCTTCCAATATGGGACAAAACGTTCACCGGCAACTCTCCGCCTGTATCCGATTTCATGTGGGCAAAGACAATTGCATCGAGCAAGCCATGGGCTTTCTCCATTAACAAGCTACATTCATTTTTGTTTTGTTTGACAGCCTAGAAGAACAACTGAGATTCACTGTCATGTTGAGTTGGTAGTAGTATTCACCTCAATATTTTTCAAAAGGGACTGAATTGTTGTTGAGATCACTCCCAAGAATGGAGTGTTTAGATTATCTGCAAGGACTTCCAAGGTTTTCAGAGTCACAGTGAAACAAGCTGTGATGTCGCTAGCTGTGAGTTTGGGAGGCATTTTGGGTGCGGGCAGTTCCTGACACACACAAGCAATTTATGCGGAATGGTCGTGGGAGTGCCTGTGTTCATTGGTTGGCTATATCTAGATAGATCATGCACAGTATGAGAAGGTTGTCACAACCGGCAGGTTGCATGGTGTGGCTTTTTGCAACAAATATGGAACCGAAGATGTTGGGATCAGCACATGAATCCAGGCACTTTTGAAGCTCACCTGCTCCAAGTACAGGGAAAGGAATATATCTCTTCCTGCTGGCCAAGCACAGAACTCGGTGTCTCCGATCTTTCAGGGTCAGAAAGAAGTTCGAATCAAATTCGAAAGTGACTGCTCAATCAGTCACCTGGAATGTTTCCCCGCAGTTCGGCAGATTAACGCTGGCAGCTGAGCTATAGGCATCGGCTTCTCTTCCTAACTCACCGGAGCTCGAATCGGTAAACTTGAACCGAGGTTTGTTATGACAACTTGAATTTTGTGTGATCTCGATTTGCTCACTCTTTGGGCCATTCAAAGCGGTGCATATCAATATACACTCCGAAAAATTGAAGATTCCCGCGCATAACCTCTCGAAGACAGCCGCTTCGACATGTTTGGACTCGTATCTCGGCATGTTGAAGCCTGAGCGATCCATCAGTGCAAAGCACTGGATATATTTGGTTCAAAGTTCGGGCAAAATTCGGTGTTCTGGCAGTCTGCCTGTCATCGGCTGCGTAAGGTCTCCTTCCTCTCTTCACACGACTCATTATGATTAGCCTCCAAGCCACGCGCTCTTCCTCGAATTCTCGTGTATCGAGGAGGAAGAGTGCACGACAGCAAGCAGGACCGGGACACCTCAAGAATCATCGTTGATACCACATAAAAGAAGAACGCAACAAACTTTCCTCGATCCGGATTTTTTGCATTCATAGAATATATCCCGGTGGTTGCACTGGGGTCGCCAAACACCTTGGAATTCAGGGATCCACTACTTGACTTTCAAGAGTCAATACAAATCAACCTGAAATGAGTTTCAGGAACTTGCCAATTCAGGTACCTGATTCAGGGAGTTTGGGTAGGTTATGGAAATCATATTTTTTACAGCGTAGTATGATAGGAACACAATTAAATCGATTCTGGCTGCTCTGCTGCACCCATCGCATCCTGTCGTTCGCAGAGTGCCCAACGACGCGGACCAGGCTTGTGGTCGGGAATACGTGACACCAGACAACTGATGTCGTCGACGTCAATCGCCTCAATTGGGGCAAAGCTGTTGTCTTGATAGTACGGAATACCCAAACACTTGCTTTTGGCCAGTATCTTGACTGGCCGCACGATCGCAAGCCAAACAGTCCGAGCTTGTTGAACAGGATGACCTTGATCATGATGGATGGTGGGTAGGTTGGCGACAAACTCGATGATGCGTAAAAGCTGCCCATATGCCGGCTGCCGTTGGAGGAGGACTGGCATGTGGCGGTGATTGCGGTTCAAATCAACTCCGCGTGAATACTAGTATGTGGACTGTGAGCAAAAAATAACGAACAAAAATGTCTGGGCGCACCTTGATAAATGACGCGTCACGCGTCATGTTCTGCTCCGAATGCATTACAAGTTCAGCGGCCCGAATTTTGTCGCCACCGTCCATGAACGATATCTTCCCCCAATGTGAAACATCCGCAGGAATGCATCCACTCACTTCATCGGCGGAAACTTCAAAGGTGCGAAGCAAGTAATTCTTGACAGCTTTCAGAACCGGTGGTGCAAGAGGGCTGCGGGCATGTGGGCGAAGAACACAGATGTCAGGGTCTGGAAAGCAGAAGCTTAGATTGATGTTACACATAATAAATTGACTCACAGGATGCGATGGTGTGGCCTCGGCTCTCCTCCTCCCGACGATCCGATAAATCAAGTTCCCGATGAAGCTGGTACTTGACCTTGATCAAATTATTTTGAGCAATTTCGCGAAGCCGCCGAGCAAAACTAGCATAAGGATTCTTGCGGCTCTTACTAGAGCGCACAAGATACCCCACAAAGCGCTCGGTGACATAATTCCAGTAGCACCACATTGGCCCAGCATTGAGGATGTCATCGGGGATGTGGAGCATGGCGTGGAGGGTCAAAGTGCATACCGAGAGTCGCGCGGGATCGTATTGATAGTAGTATCTTTGAAAACATCAGACGGATTTGAAGTGAAGAAGATTCAAGAGATGACTCACTTTTCAAAATCTTGAACCCACTTCGCGATGCGTTTACGTAGTTCAACGTCAACGTAGTCGCGATCGATGGTCAATTTTAGGCAGTCATTGAATATGCTGACCAATTCGAGAAAATGTTTGTAGTATTTTGGCTTCGCAAAGCGGTCTCGGAGTACGACGGGGCCAAGGAGAGTGGTGAACAACGTGTAGGATTCTGCGGTGAAATAGTGCTGCTGCGTCGCCAGATTGGGGACGCGGGCACCAAAAGCAGCGGGGGTGGTGTCACCGGCAATATTACAGGCATTCCCGACCTGCTCTGTGACTGCCGACTGCAGCTGGTACTCACCAGTCCCCTCGTCGAGGCCCTTGAAGTCCCCAGTCCACAGAGAGAGCAAGTTTTTAATTATGTTCTCCGGAATGAGGTGCATGAGGTCGTGGCCGAAGGAGTCTGGGAAAGAGAGGCTGGATAGAGTGGCGAGGATGGGTAGGCCATTGATACCTGTGGATTTCGAACGGCGCTCGGCTTCTGCATCGGTAGGCGCGGTCTCGACTGCCACAGCATCGTCAATAAATTTGTCGTGCATGCGGAGAGCTAAATTCATTGGGTCGAGCGACTCTCCGTCGGGGCGATGCAGGGGAACATAGTAGGTCTTGTTACCGCCATCGACGTCGCGAATGCCCCGAATTTTGCACGCACGGCAGGGGTGGATCGCATTCGGGCCCTTCATGCGCATTAGCTTTGCCATCGCGGGCATGTCACCGAAAACACGGATCAGGAACGCGCGTAGAGAGAACATGCGATCCGTAAGCGCATTATATGCCGCTACACCGCGAGCGAGCCTCCAGAACTCATCACGCAGAGGGATGAGGAACGAGTCGAGGTCTTTTGGCTCGCGCGGACCCGGGATAACGCCAAAACAGATGACGTGAGCGAGGAGAAAGCGAAGCTCGGGTTTCAGGTTATATAGGACCCCAAGCAATGGCCAACACGTTGATTTGCGATTTTTGAAGGGACAAACACCGTCAGCGCTTAATCCCATCGCAATGTCTGTGTCCTCGTCGAAGAAAAGGTGGGCAAAAATCTCATCCTCGACACGGACATGGCGGCGGCGCAGCCGGCGATAGTGGAGAGAGTCGAAAATGTCAGAGATTTTGCCGGGCTTTGACGTGAAACGTGCGCGATAGAGCAACTCTTCACACATTTGCTTGTCCGAGAAGAGTGCCTGAAGGCGTGGAATAAGGGGAAGATATAGAAAGGTGGCACGTGGGCGACCCCGAGAGTCGTAACGAGGCTGCTGGCAATATGGACATTTGTCGAGGCCAGCATAGACCCCGACAAAGCAACAGCACGACTCTTTGCAGCAGTCGTACTTCTCGGGTTTCAGTCCCGAGATAAACATGATTTCGGACTGGAGTTGGGAGAGGGAAGGAAGGTCGCGGAGCTTGGGAAATGCGCGTCGCATTTTGGCATATGCTCGCGAGCCGAGATCAATGTTGACTTTGAAATTATGTGCGCGGATGGTGTCCATGGCTCTATCCGATAGGCGGTGTTCTGAACAAGTTACCGAATTGAGATGACTTGTAAGGAAGTGGATCAACACTCACGGCGCCGCATTTCCTCCGAGACAAATTCACCCTCAAGTAATTCGGCGGCAGTTAGATCATGCTCGGTCAGAAGCTCCTCGTCCAGTTCCGGATCCAGATCATCCAAGTCACTGTCGTCCACCATGTCAGCGACAATGGGAGGGCCCTCAAGGTGATCCTCCTCTATGTTACTGTTACTCTCTGCGTGAACAATGCGTGGCCGTGTCGTTGGGAGGGCCACAGGTGCCAGTGATGCTGCATCGCCCTCTCTATCGGGGGCGAGATCATCAACATCCATATCAGGTGTATCAAGTGAGTCTGGGTCTGAATGCGAGGGAGAGTCGGCGGTATCTGCAGAAAGCCGTCAGATCAGGATTAAATGAGAGGTTGAAAGTCCAACCGTGCCGAGCTGGTTTCTGGCGCGAAGGAGAGTCCGGATTGTCCCCACTTGCATCTTCCTCTGCCCTCTTGCGTTTCCGGTATTTGTCGAAGATGCGTGAGGTAAGGTTCACCACCTCGCGATAGATTTTGGTGCGTCGGGTGCCTCCGCCGCGGAGATGACTTTGATGGGTTTTGGCGGAGACATTGCTCTTGCAGCATGTGCAGTAGACCATGTTTGAACAGCAGTGGTGTGGTGTTGTGAGGTAAAGTTATTGAACGCGTCGAGCAGAAGTCTTGCATCACGGGGTGGTGGAGAGATAACGAGAGCGTGACATCACTCGTTGCTGCGCAGAATCTCTTGCTTCCGACCATATCTTCCAGCACAAACCGCGCCCCTCGACAGCCTCTGGACTCTCTCATACATCGCATCCAGGGCTATTCAAGTACCTCAAGACGTCCTCGTCGATGGGAGGGCCGCTAGTCGCTCAGTGTGTCCGTGGAGCCGCTCCACCACTCCATCGCTTAGCGGCTCAAGCCCGTTGCCCGCAGGTATAAAGGTGAGTCGCAGTGCATACCCCCACTAATCTCATGGCTCCAAGCAAGAAAACCGGCTCCTCTTCCAAAGAGAATCCCCATCCATCTCGATCTCGTGCAAAGGCGGCGAATAAATCATCCAAAACTCAGGCGCCTCTGCAAGATCATAACCAGGCTGGTTCCTCCACGGCGTCGCG
Source organism: Mycena olivaceomarginata (assembly GCA_029378375.1). Lineage (NCBI taxonomy): Eukaryota > Fungi > Basidiomycota > Agaricomycetes > Agaricales > Mycenaceae > Mycena > Mycena olivaceomarginata. The sequence goes on along the minus strand of JARKIC010000155.1, from coordinate 354,504 downwards.
GGATGGAGGGCCTGCGGAATCTACCCAAGATGATACAGCTCGCATCCGCGAGCTCGAAGGTGCGTCATCCAATATATTTTTCTTTTAACACTGATTCACAATCTCACAGCGCTACTCCGCGAAGCCAATGAGCAACTCCAGACCACTCAGGCTCGCCTGCAAGGCGCAGGCGATGCCGAGCCGGGACCAATGCACCGAAACGAGGCCACGAACGAGCCTATTCCCGCTCCGTCGCGCGTTTCTGAGGTGATGATGGAGGCGATCCGGGCCCATCTGGGGTATGACAAACGCAAGTGGAGTGCTCTCCGGGTGTGTCACCCACACGATTTTGTTCTTTCTTCTCGCTAATCGAACACAGTCGTGTGTTCGTGACTCGCTCCGCGCGGCTCGATTGAACTGGGACCTTCCCTGGAAGTCCCAGTCAACAACCAAGCTCGGCTATGCGTACAATGCGGTGCGTATTTTTTCGGTCTGCTTACCACTACGTTGCGCTCATGCTCACAGGTCGAGGACGACTTCCGTGAGCTGCGTCGTTTCGTCGGACAATGGGCCGTCCACCGTATCGCAAAGGATGTGTGGGACAACCACAAGACTTACCTCAATTGTGTCGACAAGCCGTCAACATACATTGGACGCCGCGCCGCTGAACGTCACGGGGCGGGCGGCTCTTCTCGCCATACAACTTCGCCCCCACGTGTTCCCTCTCCCCGCCATTCATCACCTCGTACCTCCCCGACCCCTGGTCCATCACAACCACGCGCACGCCCGCTCCGTCGACGCATCGATTCGTCATCGTCATCGGGAAACTCCAGCGATGACTTGCTGGAGTTCTCTGACGGCGAGCTCCCCAACGACCTAGAAGAGGAGGAAGATGATCCGAGTGGGAGGGGAAAGAAGCGCGTGAGGTCGAGCGGTGGATCATCGCCCAAGCGGCGTAAATTGTAGTTACGCATGTTAAATTCATATACAATCATATTTATTTTCAATCTCCTTTGGCGTGAAAATCAGGATGTTTTGACCTAAATTCGGCCGCCCAAACCGACGTCCCAGCACGGTCTGAGCCAATAATCAGGTCGAAACATCCTGAATTGTCTCCTTGGAATGTTTCTTTTTTACTTGAAACTCGTCGGCCTGATTTTCAAGATTTTGCCGCGAAAAACAAGGTCTTTCTACTGATAATACACGTTGATTCATACTGACTAAAGTCCCTGTTTTCCAGGTACTTTGAGACCCCCAGTGTTGAAACAAGCTATGATGCCGCTAGCCATGAGTTTGGGGGGTATTTTTGGGTGCGCACTGCATTCAGGTCCCTGATCGGCAGAGGCTGCCGAGCTTCACCGCCATCTGATACGCTGTGCCTACCTGCGCAACCGGGTCTGCGGAGAAGCGATTGCCGCCCATTACCGCCCTATGCCGAGACGAGGCGGCCAGCCCCTGCCACGCACCGCCTGCCTCTTCCGACCACGGCGCCTTCGCTGCCGCGTCTTCTGTTGCTAATATTCGCCATTTAGGCTTCTTGGCCAGCAATATAGAGAAAGATATAGCTCATGGAAGTGGCAAGCGCAAGGCGAGCACATGGGAAATTTTCTGACAGCATATACATAAGTTTAACAATCATTGACAAATGGTTGATAATCTTGAGCTGCTTAAACGTAGTGTTGCCATAGTGGAGTTGTTGGCCAAGCTGTTTCGCTCGCTCTTACTCTCGCGACTCGAGTCGCTGGTGATGGGTCGAGGACCCAATTGGACAAAAATCCAACAAAAAGTCCGTCCTCTGCCAGTGTTGCCGTCGCGGCGCGGCGATCAAATGACGTTATCATCTCACACAGTACTAGTCGCTGAGAGAACGATTTCGAGTTCTCGAATGCGTTGACTGTGCTCTCGGGGTGTTCTCATTAGTTAGACCCCGGGAGGCGGACCCCGGCAGACTATGTCTGACCTCGGGTCTCCCGCGCTCGGCCGCGGCGCCCCTCTGCCTCCTAAGGGCCTGAATGCAATGAGTTCCCAACAAAGACAAGTGATTTATGCTGTACGGTCGTGAGAGTGCGTATATTCATTGGTTGGTTATATCTAGACAAGTCAGACGCAGGATGAGAAGGTTGTCACAACCGACAGGTTACATTTTGATTTTTCCCGGAGAATACCAACACACGAGTCCAGGCGCTTTCGAAGCTCACCTGCGCCAATTACAGGGAAAGGAATATCTGATATTTCCTGCAGATGAGCGGATTGGCGCTGGCAAGAGAGTCAGGCGCCCGCTCCTCTTCTAACTCACCGGAGCTCGAATCGGCGGACTTGATGATAGGCTGAATTTAATCTCGCTTTGCTCACTCTTTGGGCCATTCATAGTTGGTTCCAGATTCGGACAAAATTTGGTGTTCTGCCCAAACTCCACCGTCTCCCTCAAATCTCCATCATCCCCATCATCTCTCCCGCCCCGACTTCGCCCCGACTCCGCGACGAGCTCACCCTCAGCTCCTTCTCCACCGGCGACACCTCAATCGTGCTCGGTGTCACCACGCGGTGGATCCCTTCACCCTCACCCGCCCTCTCCTCCCCAGCAGCAGTATTAGAGAGGGACTGCGAGAGCGACGACAAGCTGGGCATATTCGGGAGGCGACGACCGGCGATGACACCGGCATCGGGAACTTGAACTCGGGGTTCATCGTCCCCGTGCGGCTCATCCGCTTCTCCGCGATGCTCGAGGGCAGACTGTCCACCCTCTCCCTCTCCCTTGCGCCCGAAGACGACGACGTAGTGGGCGCGCGGCCCAGCTGCACGTCTTCCGCATCTGGATCGTCCGCCGCCGCGGGCGTAGTAGCCACCTCCGCGGCCGGGTGTTCCGGTGTGGGAGACAAAGGCGGCGGGGCCGCGGCGTTCACGAACGACGACGCTTGTGCTTGGGTGACGGGCAACGCCGCGGCACCGCGCGCAGGCGGGGGCATCGACTGGCGCACACCCGCACCCGTACCGGCCGCATTCGTCGTTGGAGAGCGCGACGAGGGGGCGGCGGACATGGACTGCGGGCGCCGAGGCCGTAGGCGGCGATTGAGACGAGTCTGTGTGCTCGTTAACATCGGGTTTAGGTGGGAATGAAAGGCAGAGGCGGCACGAAAAAAGAGAAACGAAAGGGAGGGACGGGAGAGGGAAAGCAAAGAAAAAGGAAACGGAATGGAGGGCAGGGAGCAGACGAAGGGCGAGGGCAGGCGAATTAAAGAGCAAGATAGGGAGTGAGGGTAAGAGAGACAGGGCGAGAGGGAAACGAAACGGAGGAGCAAGGAGGAGAGGGAAGTGGAGGAAACGGAAGGAGGGAGGGGAAAGGCAAGGGAGGGAGGGGCGAAGGAAGGGGAAGCAACGCGGAAAAGGGGGAACGAAAGGAGGGAAGGGAAGGCAGCGGAAGGGAACGGAAGAGAGGGAGGGAAAGCGGGGAAGGCAGGGAAAGCGGGCAAGGGGAGGGAGGAAGGAAAGAAAGGGGACGGATAGGAAGGGCAGCGGAGCGAAGAGATGGGAGGGAGGGGGAGGGAGGGCATGCAAGACAAGCGATGGAAAACAGGGACGGGAGTGGGAGCGGGAGCGGGAAGGCAAGGGCGAGGGAGAGGAAGAAGAGAATGGGAGTGCAGGGAAAGAGAAGGCAAGGAGGGTGAAGAGAGCAGGTAGGTACTTAGCGTTAGGATAGCATGAATAACATGAATATAACAAGTCAAATAGAGGGTATGACGGACACACCTGCGACTTCGGCGGCTCAGGTGCTCTCAGGTCAGGGTACGCCAAACTCGTGTAAAATCTCGTCCTGCAGCGCCCAAAATGCAGGGTCGCTCCTCCGCATGATTCTGGTCCGCGATGTTCACTATCGAGCCCGTCGTTGCGCCCGGTGGCAGAAAATAATTATACGACGCGCGATATTCGTACATAGGATCGAATATGGGTGAATTCTCGACCGATAGCGAGTACAGACGGGTACGAGTACGGGCTGGATGCCCGGCACCCGCGGGTTGTATCGAATAGCTGAGAATTTAGAGCCCCAAACAGCAGCGGTCCTCGAACAACGGCGTTGTTGGTCGTTACCTCTCACGCGATTGTCATTCTGTGAGAAGGAGTGAAGTGGCGGTGTCAGTCCCAAAAAGGAAGGATCGGCTTACGTCTTCGTGCTTGTTTTCGGACCACGTCGAGTCTCGTTTTCGCCCACCATCTCGTTTGTATATACACGAGCAGTCGAATTGCGAGCAGAGTCAGAAACATCGACACGTCTTGTTCTCAATCACTTGCCCTGACTCTGAGCCTCGTTTTTGTTCCAAATACTTGTCCCTGCCTGCCACCACCGCAAAGTTGAAGATTAAAAGCAGAGGCACACCTTTCCCCTCACTCGCACCTCGGCCGTTGCGTCTCACATCTGGGCATTGGTTTTCCCTCCATCTTCGGCGAGGCACAGGAGCCGCAGGTGTCCGCCCATTACAAATTACGGTATCTCTTTGCTTCCCCGGCTCGTTGACCGCTGGTTCCAATACTGGGACTAAGTACCCCTCGACAGTCTACCCCACCCTATCCTTCTCATCTCTTCGCCGCTTTGCACCGTGCGCTTCGCCTTCCGAGTTTTCGCCCATTCTGACGTGACATGTGCAGCGCCGCGTCCCCTACCCTCATACACCATAGCTGGAACTGGTTGGCATATCGGTCTGCGTTAGGGGTATGATCACCATTCAGGTGTGTCTTCTGCCTCGCAATATGCTCTTCACGTAGATCTTCCTTCCCAGCGCGTCTGGACCCACAGCATCTAAGTACACTCGACTGCTGCCGCTCCTGGAGCCCTTCCGCGCCCTCCACCGGCAGCTATACGTGCCTGGTCATCGTCGCGCACACGTTGTCAGCGATGACCGGAGCCACAGCTCATACATTGTCAACCGACCCACGACGTCCGCGTTCTCTTCGCCTACGACGAACTTTTCGTGCGACGTACGCTCGCTTTCCCACCTTTCTTCATCCGGCGGCATCTCTTAATTTCAATTGTTAGTCTTACCTGCGCCTTTGCGAATATTGTAAGTCTGCTGCTCGTACGCGATCAAGGGTACGCCCTGTTTGCTGATCCATGTGTCCCTCGCTCATTCACTCCAGAGCAGATAGCGCTCCGCCGTCTGTTCCCCCCTCGAGATCTCTGCCTTGCGCCACGCAATCGCAATACCTCTGATTCCTATCAGTGCGCTGTCCCTCATCGGCTGCATCACCGTTACCGCTACCTGCACCCTATCGCTCGACCCGTCCGGTGCCGGACGTCGGAGAACACATCGTCGCGGTCGTTGCCTCGCCTAGGTTTTGTGCACGATGCCGCCTTCCGCATGGGCGACGCTCTCGTCCTCCCACTGTATCCAATGCTACTGGTTCATCCCAGGTACGTCGATTTCCCTTTCCTCCCCTTCCGTTCCTTCGCCTTTCTTCCTTGTAATTGACATCGCGCCAGCCATTCGCCCTTCGATAATTAAGACATCCGACGCGCTGCTCGCTGGTACTTGTGGGCCACGAGACATTTACATGTACGTCACACCCTCCCGCTGCTCCCTTTCCCGAATACTCCTCGTTCTTACTGACTGATTCCCTCGCTCCCAGACAAAATACCATGCCGCTCTGACTCTGTGCTCGCCTTCGAGCCGTCCTTGCGCCGTTTGGATGGATGGATGGAAGGGAGGCATGTGTGAGGAGGTGCGCGAGGAGATCATGCGCAGAATGGATGCAGCCGTTGCGCGCGCGGTGGTGGTGGACGGCCTTGAGCGTTCGGCGGGGGATGGAAGATGGAGACACAGTACTGGCGTCGCGCGCCTGACTCGCGATAGCACTCGCGGTGGTATCACTTGCGGTGGGGTCGCTCGAGCTTGCGATGTCGCTTGCGATAACGAGCGCAGTGGACAGCAAGGCGTGCGAGGGAATGCGACGAAGGATTGCCAGCGCTGCCGCTGTACCCGCACCAGTCGGGAGTGCTGTCGAGGCGCTGGGAATTGGGGGCTGTGTTTTCAATGGTCCATGGGCACTGGTGGGCGCCATGCTTGCGATACCGCTCGCAATAACGAGCGCAGGGGAGAGCGCGGTGTACGAGCGGCGTGTGGCCGAGGATCGCCGGTGGTTTCACCGTGTGTGCGTCAGTTGGGTGGGCTGTCGAGCGGCGTGGGGGCATGGTGTCCTCGCGACGGTGTGCGTGGTGCGGCACAGGGTGCTTGCGATATTACTCGGATGGTGGAAAATGGTGCGTAGGGCGGCGTATTGTGGAGCATTGCTGACGGTCCCGCCGTGCCTGCGCCAGTTGGGTGCGCTGTCGAGCGGCGCGGGTTATGCAGGGCCGTCTGGGATTTCCAATTACGGCGGGTCGAGCGGGTCTCAGTCGAACTATAGTGCGAGCTCGACGAATTACCCCAGTACACCCCACCTGCCCACACATACACCTCGTCTTCCTCCTCCGACCGCTTTACGCATGCGGGTCTTCATGCGAACCTCCCCCTCCCTACACTCCTCCATCGCACCTCAGATTTATTCATCAGCATCACTCTCGAGTTTCGACTAACTATTTCCGCTCCTTATATTCATTTTCTTCGCTCGCCTATCGCTGGTGTTCCGATTCCATTCGAACCCAATCCACTCCCTTTCTGCTACTCCCTCCTGCCCTCCCTCCTCTCTGAATCTCCTTTCGACTTGACTCGACCTTCGACGATTTCCTTTTTCGGCAACTATATGACGTCACCTCCGCCCCCCCACCCACAACTTGATATTTCTCGTCCGGCGTTGGGTTGTGCGATTTCTGAATCTCGGCTTGGGTACTACGATGGGTGCTGGTCTTGCTGCTGGTCAACTCAACGGCTAAATTGCGGCAACTTGGGTGGATTGCTGGCCTACCACAGCCACGCAGGCGCTGTTTGTGCCACTGAACGATTGGAAGACTACGATTCCAACGGCGCCTACACCTTCCCTTTCCCACATCCACGCTCGTGCTCCCCAGCATCTTTCCCATTAAATGGTCTTATTTTCATTAATCCTACTGCGCTTCACATCGATACCACGCTACTTAGGGAATTACTATATACTTACCTCGTGCTCGTACCTTCTCTGCCCTCCCTCCTCCTCATGCCCCTCCTCTGCCGCGTTCGCTTTATCTTCCCCTTCGCTCCAACTTCCACTAGGACTGTATAATTCTTATGCTTGGGAGTTGAGTGCGCAATATCGCGTTCAGGCACAGTCGCGAGTGAGCAACGCGCGGGGACAAGAGAGTGAAGAGGACAAGATAGAACACTCACGCAGCTCATACCGATGCACCACCAACATTCTATCGTGTTTGTTCAGTTCTCGTCATTTTCTGTATATGACGATTTGAAATGGATGTATTCATTTAGAAAAGGAAGCCTGCGCTGCACATCTGGAAAAAGTTGCATAGGAAATGTAATGCGCTGTTCTCAGTTGGGCCCACCATCTTCGCGTGCAGTTGCCTTTGATGAGCCTGCTTATTTACTTACCTGCACCTGGCAGACCTGTATAAATTATGCTCCAGGATTTGGTGGTCCTTCTTCGGTAATATAGCCATTTGATAGGTTCAATGATAGAAAATTGTACTTGCATGCATGTCCAAATGGCTGAATTTTCCTCCCCTTAAGTTCGCACAAGTAGGCCGGCAACATTAGACAGGTTGTGCAAAGCCGCACAGAGCCGCATGCGGCTTTTGTGCATTGTGCAAAGCCGCACAGCAAACCAACAGATTTGTGAGGGAAACTAGGTTCATTTTGGAGAGATACGGGTCAATTGGGTGGTATACAGTACATTGAACCACTTACCCGACGTAATGTGCGTCATTTTTCACGTCATTATTTGGTTTCCGGCATAGCTCCTGTGCGGCTATGACAGTGATGCTGCCGAAATGGCCATTTACTCCACTTACACCGCCAATTAGGATTGATGTGCCGCGGACATCAGCTGTCCACATCGTCGGATCATTGATTTGATAGATTCTGTGGATGCCAGCATGCAAAGCTTCGTCCGAGCTCCCTCCACGATATCCTGAGGGTATCCTCAGGATGTCTGGAAATCTCCTACTCAAATGTCGTAGAACACTTCTCGGGTAGCCTCGCGTAATAAAGCCAATTCTCTCATGTCCTCTACCGATGAACTCTCCAACGTCGTCCCTACGAGCGATCCATATGAAGAACTTCTCGGGCCAAGTCCGCTCCGCTCGAGTGATCCGTACGAGGAAGTCAACATCCCTGGCTTCTCGCAGCGCGATGAAACCAGAGATGCAGTGGATGCGGAATTCAAGTCCCTTCACGACCATGCAGCGAGGAGGGAATTGCGCCGTAGTCGCTTGCAAATGGAAACGAGCGTCACGGTGAACACGGTGCATCCTGGGTGCGCAGAGTCCTCTTTTCATTCACTCCATATTGGCTTATTTCTCTTACAGCACACCTTCCACCACGGAAAACTACCATGCTGCTAAAAGACATTGTACAATGGCCGCAGGTTAGTGTATACGAATCTGGGTTGCCGTTATGCAGCACTAATCATCCACGCGTTGCTCCCAGCCGTGGAGGACATTGAATATGACCTTCTGAGACTCCACTGCGACGACTTAAAAGAGGAACGCGACAAGGCTCAAGAGGAGTCGGCAGAATTGAGAGAAGAATGCAAGCGACTACGACAAGAATTGGATCAGCACCGTGTATCCCTCGCTTTTTTCACCGGAGAAACCGGACGATGGAGATGGGCAGCCGCCAACGCTCATACCCGACTTGAGACTGCGATGAGGTGTCTTCAAGCCGGCATCCGGGGTACTTCTTGGGATGTTACACTAGACAAGTTTGAAGTCGCCATTGCAGCTGTAATTAATGTACTGCGTAATCCCGCAAAATAGGTGCCTTAAATTTAACACGGCGAAGTAAACCCTCAGCCGGAAATAAATCAAGCTTGTTGATCCACCTCAATCTTCGTCCATTCCCTCATCTTCCAAGCCCACTCGCTCGGCCTGCTGTCTCTCAGACTGTGCCGAGGCCAAACCAAGTTTTCCCTGTTTATTCTTGGCCCGTGTAGCCTGGGTTTTGGCTCGAGTTTCCGCCCGTTTAACAGGACCCGTTTTGCGAAGTTGTTCCGCAAACCGACGGTGACTGACCACGCGATCCTGGAGGTAAGGGACAGGAGCAGTAAGCGATCGAGGGAGAATATCGCGAATAAGATGGCCATTGTGCAGAGCATGCATGTTCAGAATAAATCGTTGTTCCTCGGTGTGTGTTATTTGGAGTTCGGTACGATCGGTGAGAGTACGTTCTTGCCGGACACGGACCATGTCAGGCTTGCATTTACTGTGCACACAATCGTGCTGAACATTGAATGATAGCATGATGTCCTTTCCGAAGCGTCAAATAAGCAAGGAGAATCAATAATTCACACCTACCATGGGATTTATAGCCATCAAGGTCGCATCGGGTGAGGGAACAAGCAACGGCATATTCAGTCGTGCATCCTTGACTTCCAAGACAACGAACGGTTCAACAATAACAGTGGCGTTGTTCGAGTTTGACCCTTCCTGCGCCAGAATCTTCGTAATGCGGGCTGGAAATGGAGTAGGCAACTGCAATTAACATCAGGAGACCATGTAATGCGTACAGAGAAAGAGTAACATACATCGCTTGTCTGGATGAAAACCCAGAATCCAGGCTTGCACAGGTCTCCGGTCTTGGCACTGACATATTTACAGTGCGCCCACGTCGCCCCAACGGGTTCGGGTTCTTGTAAGGGTAAGTTCCATTTTGATGACACCCGGTTCTTGACCGCTTCAAGTTTAACTATTCCTGACATAGTGTGAGCAAGAGGTCTGAAAGTGGGCACAACATATAACATACCATTTGCCAGTGTCGTATTCTCTGACCATCCTAATCTTCGCTGAAGCTCTCGGTTGGAGGTCAAAAAAGAACGAACACTACTCCCTGCACGTATGTATTTGCCTCCGGTGGAATCTTGCCACCACCCGCCGCTAACCATATGCTTGAATCGCTCCATATCTGCCAAGGTTGCCGCAATATCGTGGCTGGGAGAGAGATGGTTCGACAGAATACTGCATAATCGGAAAATTGCATTCCAGCATTCAAATATTTCGGTTGCAAAGATAACGCATGGGCCAAACCGGCGCGTATCATCGAGGGTGTGAGGCAGGACATGAAGCTTCCCCTTCACCAGGATACGATTCGGGTCAATTAAACCCCAAATATCGAGGAGATTGTCGACAAGGACCTGAAGATCGGCCTATCAACATGAGTCAGCTCATCGTTGAAAGTTGAAGTTTAAAATAATTACTTACTAGGTAAACCCGCATGTCCTTGATTTCGGGGAACCAGAGATATGCTCCAAGCTCTCCGGTTGCCTTCCATAGATCGAGAATCAGGGGCGTGCACAAGTCGTGCAACTGGAACACCCCGATTTGCTGCAACATCTTGAAGTGTTTCCCAATCAGCGAGTTTTTATACTGGACAACATATCGTGGACGCGGAGGGGGAAGTGAGAGGCCGGAGATAGATGCAGCCTGTAATCTGCTGGCAAAGACTTCACCCTTTTTGTCGTCCCAGTTTTTTGTTGTGTCATGCCAGACATACTTATCGTTTCCGAGTAAATATGTGTGCAGGATCTCGGCGGGAGTGTCGTGGTGCGGATCTAAACCTGTTTCAAGATCATGTCAAGTAAGGAATCTCTAGTATGCAGCCCTGGTGTGTACCTCGAGTCTGCAGAAGGATGTTATAATGCACACCAGCTTTCAGATCCAGCCCAAGCCTCAAAGCTAAAGGCGGGATAAGCACAATAATCACACGGTGGCGAGCTTCACATACGATCATTGGCTGGAAGTAAGATAAATTCACCGGGTTGTTGTATGACCCAATCCCATAATTCTTTCTGAATTCGATGTTTGATGTTAGCCTTGAGAGCGATGCGCTCTTCTCCCTTGAGCTGCGGGTTGTTCAGTCTTGAATCCCGAGTGTCTTTGTTGGACAGTTGCTCGAGATGTGCTGCTTTCGCTTTTTTCCAATAGCACCGAGATCCAGTGTTGCGAGATTTTATCTTTCACTCCGGTTAACGTGTACGAAGCATCCAGAGCTGATTTATTGCCGAGGCATGCTATCCATACCTGCCACCGAATGACTTGAATAGTGACATCCACTTTTCGTGGTTTTCCGGGCTGCAAAAAGTCAGACTGTGTTCAAGTGACAGTCAAACAGGAGTTAAATACATACTGCGTACATCGCATGGTATCCTTCGTCTGTCTCGCAATATTCTTTCGAACCACCTGCATCATCTCGCCGACACCCAAGACTGCCCGCCATGCCAATATGGGACGATGTTTCTGATTGTTGTGGATTGTCTGCTGGCAACACGTGTTGAATAATTTCAAACAAGATCTCTTGCTCCAGTTCGCAGTCGTAGGCATCATGCCAAGCACCAGGGACACTGGAGAGAAAGAGGTCACCGAAGAAAATATCAACGAGTGAAAGGAAGATACCAGTCTTCGCCGAGGGCAACAAATTGTTCGGATGATGATGCGTAGGGAGAGGTTGAGGCGAACCGTATAAAGTATTCTTGTTGCAATTTTTGGTGCGGGAGGTTCAAGTTCATAACATACATGTTTGTATGTGCATTATACTGCTTGCTCACATTCCCAGAGACATCATCACTCCACGGCATGATGCGCAGACGAAATATTGGACGTCCTTTTGCCATTTGCCTTAGGGGGTGGGGCATGGAATAGTGTGGCGAGTAGTAAGTACTCTGTCCAGTTCACACATGTTATCAGCTGTTCAGAGGAGGATGAAATGAGGACAAACTGGTGAACTTTATGCCAATAGATCCGTGCAAGTCGAGATAATTGGATTCCAAACTGGATGCCGGAATAAGCTGAATGTCCGCCGTTTTAATATTGAATAGATCTCCCTGATCAGGAAAGTTAGATTACATGGCATATATAGAATGTGACAGCACCTGGACCTGCTCCACCAGATGAACCTCCGCATGAACAATGTTCTTTACAGTAACCCAACGAAGTGGGACCACAAAAGTCCCATTGTGCAACTGTGCCAGTTCCTTGATATAAAAGTGACGATGCAATGTTGATCTATTCGCCCACATCGGCGACAAGTCATCCAGGTCGGCTTCAACTGTCCATTTCTCTGCCTGCCAGGCCTCGGAGACCGGTCCAGAGACTTCTGGATATACATGAATAAATGGTCGGACAAGGGGATTAGCCCAATCCTGCAGCAAATCAGTCACATCAAAACTACGAGAAAAAAATGGAAGAACTCATACCAGTGCGAGGAGCTTTGAGGGATGGTTCATATAGAAGTGATTTCCAAGTGAAGATATGTGCTGTTCACTCTTGATCCCAATTTCTCGTGTCAGGAATTCCTGTTTCTTCCGCAATGCAGAAAAACTTGGTACATCGGGTGTTTTACATTCACGCATAACCCATATGATAGACTTGAGATGGTCGTCGGAAAGCCGAAGTCTTGGTAAATTGTCGAGCAGATCAAGCATGAACATCTGAAAAAGAAAAATTGGAATCTTGCGGTGCATACAAAAAGACGGAAAGAAAATACCGTCCGTGATCCGTGAGGAAACCAAGCTTCGTCTTCGTCAACCCTGGTAAAGTGGAATTCTTCCTCTCCCTCATCGTCCGATGCATCGTCATCAATCCCTTTGTGAGATAAAATTAGTGAAACCCCTGACTGTGGATTAAATGCCTACCCATTCTTCGCAGAGTTGCTGCAAAGGCTCCGTCTACTGTCAACTCAGGCTCTGCCTCATCCTCCAGCTCCTCAGAGACTTGGCCAAAGATGGAATGGTTTGGAACATTAGACAGGTGATCAATTTGCTGCTGGATCTCTTTGCGCTGCGTCGCGAGTGGGTCTGCAAAAGTTCCGGCGGAGAATAGAATCTGCTCGCCAGCGCCATTGAAGAACTCATCTGGGCGCTCATATTGCACAACATCTGAGAAGGGATTTCCAAAAGGGCTGGGGGGTCTTTGACTGGGTTCAGGTGGGTCGTTTCGCCGCGATGAGGATCCTAAGATATCAACAAAAGATAATGCGAACTGCTTGGTGTGGTCGGTCATCTAGAGACAATGATTTCTCTGCCAGCGCTTGAACAGCGGCCAGATGACCGCGCGAAGTTAAATGGCTTGACTTGGACCCCCTATTTATTGACACTTCTTTCAGCGCCGTTCCAGCGTCAGAACAAATTCGGCAGATCAAACGATTGCGCCGATCCTTAGGATCCTCCTCGAAGCCTGTGAAATGTTCCATCTCATTAATCAGACCAATACCTAGGACTCACCTGCGGCACTGACTCGATGAGCAGGCATTTCTTGCCCCGATCAGAGTCGTCGATTCTGGATTGTGTTCCGTAAGTGATGTTACATTTGTTATGTGTGACTGTCCATCAATATTTTTTTCTTCCCCCACCTCTTTCCTGCGCGCCCTGTTGTCCTGCTCGTCGCGCGCTGCAGCCACACACTCATTTATATCCTCCCCATGTCCGATCTTCCCTCTCACCTGCTCGACAGTCCTCCCCGTCCTGCTCGCCCTGCTCCCTCTGAGCCATATGACTCGGATGACGACGAGGCTCCAGGCTCAGTCAATCCGCGTTCCTCAAGCCCCTCAACTGGAAGATCCACTTCTAACCCCCTCAAGCGTCCTGCGGAGGATATGGAACAATATGCTGACTTTATCAGCCGCAAGAAGAACTTCAAGCCTTCAGTGGGCCAGGAGCTCAAGGATTTCAGCCAGGTGTGTGTTTATGCTTTTTGTTTTCATTGTGTCTGACCCAATGTACTTCACAGTTACCGGGCTCTCAACAAGGTATCATGATTTACGCTCTGATGCTTGAGAACAAGGAACGAATGGACGCCATCGCGCCGATGGAGTCAGTTTATCGTATCCCTGTCCCCCTCGAGGTACATTTAATTCTTCGCCTCCGAGGCAGCTGAACAACTTTGTGACTTAGGGAAGGATTGAGCGCGCCGCCTTCCTGGCCTTGGTGGACCCTGCAACTCCTTGTTATGTTCAGAACGGTGTACCGATCGCTCGTGTCACGGTACGTGCTCTTGTCACAGTATGTGCGAGATGTGGACTTAATTTGTGGGCAGACTTATCTTGAAAAACACAGCCTTACTCCCGATATCAAGAACGACAAATCCAAGCTCCCCGTTATCCAGAAACGGTCCGGCACCAGGCTCACTCATTTTCGTAATGTTATCAAGGATCTCGTACGTCTTTATTACGCGTCATGGTGTCCTTAAAGTTGACGCTTACCCTTAATGAGATCGGTGACTCCCGGGGTACCGTCCGTGATCCTGCTGAGGCAGTGCTTCCCGGAGAACCCCTTCGCAAGGGCGCCGTCAACATTGTCGACCTTACCCAGAGCATCCTGCTCGTGGGAGCCAAGGCCGCTTCGGACGCCAAGCTGTCCCTGGCATTGGTCGCCCGTGTTGCTTATCTCGTGAGTTGATAATCCCTTCACATTAATTCGTTACTCATTCTTTGAAGCGTTGGGTGTATGAGGCTATCGTTGTTGAGAAAGGTGCAGGTGCCCCCACATACTGGACCGGTGTCGACAAACGCCTAGAAGAAATTCGTGTCTCGAAGAACGGGGTCCCAGAGGCGATGTCTCGGTGAGTCAATGTCTCTCCACGAGCAAAGCTACTTGCTAATATTTCATGCAGTGCCTTTGGACGGTTCCTTACTGGAGACTACCTCCTTTATGGCGACGCTTTCGTGGAGCACCTGTCGACTGTCTCCCCGTCAACTATTGATGATGAGTAATATCTTCCTTTCGCGCGCATTTATTCGATACAGTCTTGTATAATTCATCCCTAATTACTATCGTCTTCTGTTGTTCATAGCTTATCTCTCCGCGTCAATTATACTGTATATGCGATATCATGAATTTAAAAGAGCTCATTTGGTCGTTATCATCAATATCTGTATGAGATTGAAAAAAGGCCGAGATGGTATCGCAGATCAATGCCATTCAAATATCGGAAGAAATGTCGACAAAAGCTCCAGAGAACGACACCTGAGCGAGCTCGTGGCTCTGATTGATTCCGAATCTGTGTTGCGACCTCCTCACGACATCCTGAGATTATGCCGAAACATTTCCTGGATTGCCGCCGGGGATCAGTCACTGGATGTTCAAACGACATCGCTAAGAATTGGTGGTGTAGCTCCACTTTCTTTCTGCTGCCTGATCCGAGAATCAATGCTGATGGCATTCAAGGCACTATATGTAAGGCTTGTGTACATAATGGATGGGAAAACAAAAGCTGCACAGAGCCACACGCGGCTTTGCACAACCTGTCTATTTGTATTTATTGCTGCTCTTTCGCTCCAGTGTGCCCTCTGTCTCGATGGTTTCTCAACACGCAACTACGGAAAGCCGCGGACCACTCATGAGCAGCTTATTTTTTCATTCCGCCTTTCAAGCCCTGTGGCCGCAGTGCCCGCCTCCCTTAAATCCTCAATACCTCCGTTGTATGCGCGTAACGACGCTGTTCTTGTCTAGCCTCAAGCCCCCAAATCCATGAAAAAAATTGCGAATGTCACAGGTCACCGAGGCCAGCCGCGAACTTGCGAAAGAAGTCACAAAATCACCAAAAAAAAAAGCGCGAAAAATGCGATTTTTCCTCCCAAGTACCTCGGTGTTTGATTTGCTGCAGTACACACACCACTGACGTGATCGGGAGCTACTTGAGACTTCTTCCCATATGACTGCCACATTTGACAGCAAGCTGGCTCCTTCTCTCTCTCTCCCTCAATGTAGGGCTTCAACCCGTCGCCGTTTTGACGGGTCGACGGAGGGGACGGATGGGTAAAGACCCGCCCGTCTGGGCCCTCGAGCCAGCGCCAGGATGGGACGGGTACAGGTTGACCCGTCGACAGGGTAGCTGTTCCCGCCTGTTTAACGGGTTTGACGGGTCACCTTTCTTAGATGGAACTATGCATCAAATTTAGATGAATTTCGTCCAATTTCCGGGAATTGAGGTGAAACTTACCCATACATGGAAACTCCTTTCCTGAAACATCAATTCCTGCCCGTCACAAGCACATTGCCGGGACTTGCCGATATTTGATCTACGATCAAATTCCGATTAACCGAGTGATTGGCCGTTCACAAACACTTGTCTGGTCTTATATCAGGGCACTTGAGATATTTTATGATACTTTAAAGGTCCTAGTAAGTTCCCAGTTTGGTCTCAGACTGTCTATAATTTATTAAACTTACTCGCACAAATAGTCCTCCAGCACCCGTCAAAACAGCCGTTATGGACGGGATGGGAGGGACCCGCCCATCTCGAGGCCCTCAGCTACCCTCTGACGGGACGGGTATACCCGTCCTGTCGAGAAAAACAGCTGTTTTTTTGACGGCCGTCCCGTTTAACGGACGGGTTGAAGCCCTACCTCAATGCTCGTTGCTCGCACCATTGTGATCTGGACTGGATTCATTTATGAAGGTGAGAACTACAAGCACTAGTATTAGAATCTGGTTACAACAAGGTCCTCATCTTTGTTGTTTGCATGTGTCTATTTGAGTGAGAAATGAGCTCTGCCTAGGTCTTGGTAGTAAGTCTCGGTGCTCCAGGCGAAAACACGAATTTTTTTCTGTGTCACGGTCTCCCAAGCGAATTCGTGGAAACCCAAGTTCATGAATGGGTGTCACGCATCACAGGCCCTGTGAATTGAATGAAATGCCACAGCACAACACATTATTTCCATGTTCCCCGGCCAATATTACGGGAAGTCAAAGCGGTCAGAGGGGACCAATTCTGACACCGATTCTGTTTCAATTCTTGGCCGATTCTTCAAACAAAATCGATCAAGAATCGATGTCAAATTTGACCACCCCGATTCTGCACCCGATTCTGAGCTCCGTTTCTCAATGGTTCGAGTGCCATGTATTGTGTTCCTAACTCACTGTCTTGGCAGAAGCAGGCTCCAGCACCTTGTCGGCACTGTCCTCACTGCTGTCCAAGGCATTGGCCCCTTTCTTCTTTCCCCCTGAGCTCTTGCCTTCGCAGTTGGGTTCCATTTTAAGGGCAGGAGCTTTGGATGCAGGTTGAGAGGCATTTTTCCTTGCAGGCATGGTCTTCGATGTCTGATATAGTAGAGGAAAAAATTGAAATAGTGTATTTCATTCAGATAAACATAAATATAGCATTGAATCAACCTGTAATTTATGGCTGCCAAGCCGGTGATTTCCACTGCCAGTGTACAAACTACCAAGGTTCAACTGTTTGTAATGTCCCTCTACAAGAGACTAGATCTGGTGGCCCTTGAGTCCAACTTGAGTCAGTGCTCACCAGAAAGTCGGGTAAAAGTCTGATATACAAGTCTCTGAAGCTTCCAGTTCTGTTTTTATACATGTATGATGGATTCCTCTCAATCAGTACCGAGGCCCAGAAATCAAAGCACTCCTTTGGTGCGCAAAATGTTTCCATGTTTTCCGTAGTTGTTACAGTAATAAAAATGCGATCTGAATGACTCATTGATCCTACTGGTGAATCAAGGACTGATTAATTGCCAATGCAATGGCACCCTTGTATGTGAATAATTAAAGTTTTACCTTGCTTGCTGGAAATTCAACCCACATGATTTGTTGGATAGTTGCATCTTGAATCACACTGAGTGTGGGACTGTGGAATGACCACATAATGGCAGGGATAAGTTAAGGTTTGAAGCAGGCACCGATTCTCGAGGTGATTCTGTACCAATTCTGAAGGAGTTCCTCCTCTGGAGGAACACCAATTCTGACCAATTCTGGGTTTTGATTGATTCTCACTGGAGGCACAGCCTGTGGGAGAAGGTTCATGGCACTGGACTGGCCCTGCAGCGACACTGGCCATGGCACTTGCCATGGCACCAGTCAAGCACCAGTCAATTTCTTTGTCGTGAAAGGGATCATTTTGATGAAACCGGCCGGTTATATCCGGGCCTGAAATGATCCTGGCTACGCCGACAAATACCGAATGCATTGCTGCCGCCAAATTTCTGTCGCTAATTCCACTCACAGTCAAAGACCTTTTCAATATGAACTTGGCTCAGTATTAAGGTTGTTGATTCTGGCCAACCCGACGTTCTACCACTGAGCCAAGTGTATCTCCGAGAAAACACGTCCCGATCGGGACTGAAGTTAGCCCCTGACGTCATCGATCCGCGTCATCGTTCGTGTCGTCGCTCGTGTCAATCTCTGAGGTCCTTGCAATATACCTTGGTTATCGAGCGAGGTCTGATGTAGTTGAGGCCTCACGTAATGGCGCTTAGCTTACCGCTTGACCGCTTCCTTTGCGTGCCCGATGTACCACTGTTCCAGCTACAACACTCATGCAATGCCCGGCGTGCCTCCACACATCATCAAGCCCATCCGCCATGTCATTGTCTTTACCGTCGACCAGAACCACCCCGTCGCCGTCAGCCGCAATAGAACCCGTCGATCTCTGCGTTACCATTGCACTGCGTGAACGGCTCTACTACAGAAGGTACGGATGCAAACGCATGTTACCGTCTCATGCCGACTATCGGGCGACACTCTCCCCGCCGAGTTCCTCATCCTCTCGTGGACCGCCGCCAGCACGCTCGGCGTTCCGCGTCATCGCTCGCGTAATTCTCTACCGTAACTCTGCGCGACACGCTTTCACCATCGACAACCTCAAGGCCGCTCATCGGCTGGTTATTCCCGCATGCCGCTGGGACTCGACTCAACCGCAAGTTACAACTGCAGTCATTCTCTCACCCCAATTGAGCCACAATTAATTCTTGCTCGTAATGCGCGGATCCGTCGCTGGCTTGTGCTTCTCTTTCCGCTTTCCCGTTTGGTGACTTGACTGAGGCGACGACAACGGGGATCCCAACAAGCACCCGTAAACACAAATCCTCACTCCGCTCGGCACGGCCATGACGCAGCACGTGCACTGCCCTGTCTCTGCCCTGTTCCTGTCCTCTCCTCCCCTCCTCTCCTCAACTCCACCTCGTCCTCGCCTTAATCACACTCGCGCATGTATGAACGCGGTGTGCTGATCACATTAGTGCAAATCGGACTTAGCCATCCAGCCACTGTTAGACACTTTACCGCTTCGATTGACCGCTTCCCGCGTCCCGTACGCAGACGGACGCAATAGGGTGATGCATTTTGCCTTTTACCAATCCACCTATTCTCGTTTGTTATGTACATTGCCGTTTCTAGTAGTCCCCGTCGTATCCACTGCCGTTTCCAGTAGTCCCCGTCTCGCAATCAATATATTTCAATTCAGTTGTGCAATCAATCTAATCTCCTTTTACTCGCTCGTCCTTTTGCGGATGATATGCAACTGTCCAAGCGCAAATCATGGGTCCGCTGTACTTGATCCGTCGGTGCGAACAGGGTTTTGAAGCAGGAACACGATAATCCTCGGCATGGGTCACGCGATGAGCCAAGTAAACAAGGACAGCAATGGATCTCATCTATGTTCACCGTACGGGTACCTCTTGGGAGATTATGTGGAGAAAAAGAGAAAAAAAATCTACCTGGTCTGGTATATGCATTAAGGGGGAATCGAACCCCCGGCGGGTCGAGAACGTGGCCAATCTGTTTTGGGATGGCAACGACCCAGGTTACCACTACCCCATTAATGCCTGCTGAACCTTCCAGCCTGCCTGGACCTTTACCCCAAGGCATAAAAGACGCGAAATACAAACAGTTCTGGATGCATTGATCGGTCCCATGGCACGACCTCGTATGCGTGTCTGAGCCCGGTACCCCATCGACCGGTCAAAAAAAATTGAAAGATCGACAAAGAAAGCAGAGTGCATTAAGGGGGAATCGAACCCCCGGCGGGTCGACAACATTATAGACGAGTTTCTTAATGGCAACGACCCAGGTTACCACTAACCCATTAATGCGATACCATTATGCCTCCTCATTTTTCTTACTCTGCTCACACTTCTTCAGCTTGAACTTCAAATACAGGACTGCCAGTGGTCTTGTGGGGTGGAGACTCAGCAACCACCATGATGGCAATGGCTGGCTACCACTCCTCTTAACAAGTAAAAGGGAAGGCAAGATGTGCCTTGGCTTCAATGCATCTCTGGAGTGTAGTATTCAAACTCTTTCCTTCCTTCAGTGATTTCCTTGACACAACTTCAACAACACCGACACCACAATCTAGCATGATTTAAATGCCGCAACAACGAGGTTTCATTCAGCTTGATAACTCAAGCGTTGACAGACCTGGTATTGGGGCACCCGGGCATTTATTCAAATCTGCTCGAGTTGCAACATACTATAATGTATTTCACTACATTACGACGTCATCTCACAAGAGCTAATGCTGGCCTGAGCAGTTAGCTAAAAGGGATATAATGTGTCTCGAACCATTAGAAAGGCGCTGGACAACAATCCTGGTAAAGGGTTGGAGTGGGAAGTCGCTAATGGAGCAATCGCGGAAAGTGCCTTACCATCCTGGAAACGGATTGGGGCTACTGCACATCCCTGACTAAGGGCATATTACGAGGGAACATCCTTCTGAACCAGAGGGATCATTGCTGGGCATCATCTGACGTCTCCAGAACTGCCAAGAGAGGACTGGACTTGGTCGATTTACCAATTGACTAAGAAACTGTACTCGGGTACTAGGAAGCGGCGGCTATCACGATTTTCAGACAAATCACTTAAGCGGTTCAAGGCGGAACCATTTGAGCTTGCGGTTACCAAGGAGGGTAGCGAAGTGCTGACGAGGAGGTCGGCTAAAAGTTGGCATGTCAACAATATTCCATCACGATCGTTCTAAGCGATGCAGATCTTGACTCATCGCTAAGCTCGGCTCGTTGATGTTTCTTATAAATCTCTCTCAATTTTACTAATCACTTGATATTTGACAGGAGTTCATCGGCTAAGCGGCCATACCACTAGTCATATACCCTGAACCCTATTGCACGTTTGTATCTGTCTCGTTTATATTTAGAATCCTGTAACATATTTAAGTGGATGGTTATGGGAGGAACACCAGTGAATCTCACCCCACCTGTTGGACGCGAAGTTACTAGACTTCACGCTTAACCGGTAGAGTAGTCATTCATTTGGAGACACCCAGAAGCTATACCAAGTTTCGTTTGTTTTCCCTGTTTGAATATTATCTGTGTTGGATTTGGATCTTTATAAACGACGCGTGAACATATTGGATAAACGGAACGGACGCGTGGAATATAAGGAAACGGATCAGACTTGACAATTGGTTGTAATCTCGCAAGGATTAGCAATCGCGGATACTATTTGGAATCGGGATTCATAAGAATCACTTGCTTTACGCATCGGAGTATCATCTCCAAACCTAGACCCACTTCATACAAAACCGTTGAACATAAAATCTCGTCTGTCTATCGCGATTGCGCCTAGAACGGATTCGAGCAAGTTTATCTATACGACTTGTAGACCTGTAAAGTCTTGCTTCTCAAAGAGAACTAGAGTTCAAATTGCCACAATCTATACTGGATTGGAACCCCGAACTTGCACGAGGACTATAGTGTTTGAGTTGTTGTAGTTGCAGTATTGAACCGCGTATTCATTTACAAGGTTTGTGTTGTGGTTATTTCACCGCCAGCCCCATAGTCAGCGTTACAGCGTCATTGAAACATAGCTAGTTATTCCACTGTGGAAGTGCAACCTGCCTCACACATCACCTTCTATTCCCGAGCCAGTCCAAGCATCCAACCATATATTCCAGTGCACCACCGTCATTTCTTGTGTTGTGCTTCCGCTTGCTTTACTTCACTCATTTTACCTTTACTCATGTTATTTCTATCATTTTCCTCTCAGATTCGCTTCCAGCCACGTGATGAAGACTTCACACATTTTACATGCAAACCAATTAATCCGACAGTTGAAGGACAAGTTTTCATTTACCACAAGAATATTCTGCTATCATGTTTTCCTACCTTGCTCTATATTCATATGCTCACTACCCTCTCATATCACACAGACAACTATTTCTTTTGTGCTGTGTACCACCAACGCAACAGGTTCAACCACTTCGGGCATCTCGGACTATGCTGGGGATCAACCTCAAGGTGGATTGGGCACCCATCCTTGATGCTGTTGCAGGGCAGCAAGTCTCCTTATTTCGTCTTTGCATGATTACTGGGTTGGTTTGACTTTAGCTGCGGCTTTTCACCATGGACTCTCATAATTACAGCATTTTGATATTTACTTTTTTGTACATCAGGGATCACCTTCCTTTACCTTTTACCACGTCCACAACCCGAGATTTTGAGCCACTTCACATGAATCCACCTTGACACACAGCTTTTGGGCATTATGCAAAGCCGCGGGGATTTTCCGAGTTCACATAGGAAGAATTGAGCTTTCAGTGACCCCGTTGAGTGCAAGGAAGCCTTTTAGACTATGGGATGGTGGCATGATTTGTCATTCAAGTCGTGGGTGGTGTGGAATCAGTGCAGATACTTGAGGATAAATCATTGTATTTTGTCATGAATCACCTGGGTTCTACTTTTTCACGCGATGTGTCTGTATGGATAAAGACACGTCTTAGCGGCACGGGACTCTCATGACGCCACCACGTGACCTTCTCACAGTTGAAACCCGGCTTCAGATTCTAAAGCCGCAGACTCAGGGAGTCTGTGCCACAGGATACGGAAGACGTTAGGGACTAGGAACCCATACAGATGGATCCTAGTCCCCGGACGCACTACAGATGACACAGAAGCGTACACAAAGTACATGAGTGGTTGCAAACTGATTGGGGTTTGAACCACTGGATACGATGACATTCAGGATTAGGAAACCCGAACATCGGGTCTCCTAAATCCTCCGACACCATGGAAATGGACACAGAGGAGTCCAGGAGTATCAGCATTAACACTCCTTAATGCTGCGGTACAGGGACTGATCGCGATTGACCGCGATTGCTTTAATTTATTAGAAGCCTATATAAGCTCAGTAGAATCTCCATGTACAGTAGATTCTTCCTCGTCTAATCTCAGGCTTCTACCTTGGCTTGACATAGGCATTGTCTCCACCCTGCCCCACTTCCACCACATCGTACTACGGGTTGTATCCACGCCCCGGGTTGTATACCTGAGTGGATATCACACCCTCTTCAACTCGTTCAGGGTTCCGCCTTGCATCCCGACCTATGACATACGGCCTCCTAGGGAGGACGCCGTACGACTGGTCTTACTGCTCGGGGAACACACAAGCTACTAGCGTCTATCGGGTTTATCCTGGTTGGGGTTCTCGTCGGGTTACTCGTTGTTTAGCCGACCCAGAGGCCGTTGCTGACATATTCACCAGATTTGATTGGATAGCCACATGAATGGAACATTCGAAATGGTATTTGTCCGAGTCAGTTATAGTTGATTTGTCAGTTCAAAATATCAAAATACTCCCTGTGGCTTTGCACAATGCCCCAAAGCTGCGTGAAGCCACATGCGGCGTGTGCGGCTTTTGCACAACCTCTCTAATATTGTATGCCCAGGGCACAAGAACATCAGAGCAGGAGTGACTCCTCCGAGTCGGCAGCAGTCCAGCTTCGGGTTCCAAGAGAAATGTCTGGGGCTCCCCCTGACCACAACAGGTACCAGGATTTTTTGTGATATGCAGATGGACCACCTGCCAGCTGTCATATTGTGGGTTAGTGGAAAGCTCAAAATAGGTGAGCCAGAGCCTATGTAGCAAACAAAAGTTGACAGGTAAGATAGGTGACATGCACATCCATCGAGTCACGTGAACATGACTGATGTGTGACAGTAATGTGGAACAGCGTGAAATTTCAGATTTTGCAAAAATAAATCATGTTTTTTGGGCTTGGGGTCAGAGCAGCCCAGGAGAAAAAGTTTTTAATTAGAATCTCAGAAGCTCAGGAGATACCTGCAATAGACTCTAAGCAGCACAAGTGCAGCATGGCCTTGAACTTTTAGTGAACTCTGATCCTTGAGGAAGTAGAGTGCAGCTGATTCAATCATCTTCCAAATCTTTGCAATGCAGCCTTTATTAATTAAACTGGTTTTTTTTCCCAGCCCATTGGCTGCAGTAGTGCTTTGCACAACAACAGTGAACTTTATATTGAAGTTCTGAATCACAGTTGTGGTAATTATATCCAGTGGGAACATGTAACCCACAGGGAACATCCACCAAGCCTGGTATTCAATGCTATAAGCCAAATATACACCCTCCCACCAGTCAGCAGAGCCTTTGGCTGTGTGTCGCTGATGGACCACGTGACCGTGTTCTTTCCTTATATGGAAGTGCGAAACTGAAGAACAGGTGAGTGGGATGAGAGTGGTAGCAGTTGAAGACAATACACGAACCATGTTGCCTGTTGTGGTGCCAAAGTGAGTTTGCACCAGCAATATTGTAAGGTGTGTGGTGAGCGAATCAAGCACCAAAGGAGCCAGGTGACCCATGGACACACAGATAGGACACCGTGATCCAGGCATGGGGAACACAGTAGCCCTGTGCCTTGAGATGGCCTTTGAGCATACACCGACCAAAATTGTGGAAGGTCTTGAGGATGGACCTCAGAAGCAAGTCCAGGTCGACATTGCTGTTGGTCGAAACAGGGGCCGAGGTGGATGTGTACGTCTGCGGGATGGAGCCATCAGGCTGTGGGGTATCTGTGTAAACAGGGTGGCCTGGCTCAACTAGACCATATTTGAGCATCCATCATCGAATCGTCCTCGCAGAGACATTGAACACCTATTCCAGATGTGTCGGGCCATGCAATGCTAGAGCCTCTGTGAGAAACATCGGATCAATGTCTACCCTGGGCCTACCACCAGTGCTTGAGGTTGGGAGTGGTGGGTGGATCTGAGAACTGGTGATGAGCCTTGTTAGGGGTGTTGATCATTTTGTCTATGCTGTGTTTGGCAGTCGCAAACCCAGCTGGAGAGATTGTATCCTGGTGCTGGAGTTGTTGCATGAGAATCTGACACTGTGATGAAAGCGACACGATACCCCATCAATTTTTCAAGTGTGCCTCCACATGGGCTTCAGATTACTCAGGTACTGCTCCAGCTGGCCCTTTCTCGATCTGCTCATTCACAACACAGGCGGATAACATTTTTTTTTTCTGAGCAAAGCAATAATATATATATCTATTACATGTCACCCTCCGCAAACACCAATGCAACGTTGAAGTCTTCCGTCGACACCAGATTTGGCTCCCCTCCATCCTCGACAACCCTATTGAAGGCGAGCTTTGCAGCGCGTCTAAGCGGATAAGCGCTGTGTACAGCACAAGAGGCATGACATACTTGCTGCTGTATACCTGGCCCCCGCCAGAAATGGTGTAGTAGCGAGGGCTGGGGTGCGCATTCAGGTGGGGAGTGGACCCTCGTTCCGGCACCGAAGTCAAGTGTTGGGGCTTACCCATAGGCTCCTGCTGATGCCCGTGGCAACGGATGAGATTGGGGTGATGGAGCTGACGGTGGTGATTGAGCTCGCAGCGACCTCCTTTTGGGGTGTCCAGGCAGACTTGGAGGGGAGTCGGGGAGCGACAGGGTGTGGGTGCACACCTAGAAGGCAATGCTGCTGCCATTCGGCAACACAGGCCTCATACAAGTGGTGTCCTTTGTGGGCGCTGCTCGGAAACCCTGAAACCATTGCCTGTGCCACCGTCCTATATGACATTCCAGATCAGTGCTTCTCCTGCGGCCACCAACACCCACTCACCAGTCTTTCCACACTCCGACTTCCCGACCGCACGTCACCAGGTCCAGCTGAAGCACTGCGAGAAACTGAAGCACCTCATTGACCTGCTGCTGGAGCTGAGTTTTGACGCTGTGCTGAGTGCGCAGAGTTCAAATGACATTGTGTTTGAGGATTTAGTAGGCCATGTGCAGATTCTCCAGAAGTTTAGCCATGGTGGGCAAAGGGAAGATGAAAACCACCTCACGTGGGTGCAATGTTGGAGTTCAGCACATTGGTCACCACACCTATAATTAGAAGCCCGACAATGACTCACCTTCAGGGTACTCATATCAGTCAGCTGCAGCACTTGGTATCAGTCAGCGCAGATTGAGGGCTCAGCAGCACAGTCAGGTGCAGATCAAGGCACTATAATTTGGGGATCGGCTTGGTGCCAGGAGATAAGGAAACATACAAGGGATACTCAAAATTTGTCAATATCTCAACTTTTAAAAGATTGTGACCTCAACATTTCTCAAAATCTTGAGTGCCAATCATTTTTTGCGGGATCAAAATTTTGAGAAATGTCAATTGTGTAAAAAGGATGATTCTTGTCATGAATCACCCAGGTTCTACTTTTTCACGTGATGTGTCCGTATGGATACAGACACATCTTAGCGGCACGGGACTCTCATGATGCCACCACGTGACCTTCTCACAGTTGAAACCCGGCCTCAGATTCTAAAAGCCGCAGACTCGGGGAGTCTGCACCACAGGATACAGAAGATGTTAGGGACTAGGAACCCGTACGGCCAGATCCTAGTCCCCGGACGCACTACAGATGACACAGAAGCGTACACAAAGTACATGAGTGGTTGCAAACTGATCGGGGTTTGAACCACTGGATACGATGACATTCAGGATTAGGAAACCCAAACATCGGGTCTCTTAAATCCTCTGACACCATGGAAACGGACACAGAGGAGTCCAGGAGTATCAGCATTAACACTCCTTAATGCTGCGGTACAGGAATTGATAGCGATTGACCACGATTGCTTTAATTTATTAGAAGCCTATATAAGCTCGGTAGAATCTCCATGTACAGTAGATTCTACCTCGTCTAATCTCAGGCTTCTACCTTGGCTTGACATAGGCATTGTCTCCACCCTGCCCCGCTTCCTTCACATTGTATTACGGGTTGTATCCACACCCCGGGTTGTATACCTGAGTGGATACCACACCCTCTTCGAGTCGTTTCGGGTTTCACTTCACATCCCGACCTATGACATACGGCCTCCTAGGGAGGACACCGTACGACTGGTCCTTCCAGAATAATATATGATTCAGAAACAATTAAGATTTCAACTAATAATGCTACTCTATGAGAGTGCATTCGCTGAGGATCCCAGATCAACCCAATGTGCAAGCGTATAGCCTACTAGTTCAGGGGACAATGCTGTGTCCATCGTAGAAACACCCTTGGATACTTATACAACCGCCAAGACACAATTACAAAGCCCAAAACACAATCCCAATGAGTCAAATGTCCGTTTATCTGCCTCTTTAACCGTGTTTCCGTCGGTTGTCCTTCCGAGTGTCGCCTCCCATTGGTTCCCAACTGCGAGCATGCCATGTTCCCTTGCCAATTGCGAGGCAGGAACCCGTCAGCAGCACCCCTGTATTATTCAGAGGGTGTGTCGATCACTGATAGATCGGCACTGTACTCGTTCAACCTGTTTCTGCTTCAACTCAACTCTCCCCTTGGTTCCAAGTGCAGAACTTGATAATACTCCTTTGTAGGTTTCGGTAGATACCCGTTTCTGTGGTGTTTCCCAGAACGGGTTCTTGAGAAAGAACTATAGAACACCTTTAGAGTTGTGATCGGGATCCTTGGAATAGCCGACCACCTGTTTCAGTGTATCCACATTTGATGGAAACCAGCAACTCTAGCAACCGAAACACTCGTGACCCAACGTGTCCCCTTAGCGTCTCAACACAACACAATACATTGCCCAACTCCCGTTCCTTTGACCTGTTTCCATTGCTTAAGTGGATGTTGGAAACAAGTCAAACAAAGTTCCCTGACTTGTTAATTGGCTACATGTTCCCTTACGGTTTTCAGGGTGAGACTAGCTAGTGGGTGTTCTAATTCCTTAGAATGTCCACCCGTCTCTCTGTGGTTTGCCCAACAGCTACCAGGAACCAGTACTGCTGCATAGAAACAACAGTTTCAGCAATGAGCACAATCACAAACATGCAAAATTATGTGTATCTAACTATGGCCCAATCACTGGCTTATCAACATTACTGAGGCCCTCACTACCTGTGTCATCCCAGATGGTGTCCCAGCAGAGCTAACTTCAAGTGCCATGGATGTTGAGGAGGACAGGTATGATAGCGAGGAGGAGTACTATGGCAGTTAGGACTCATTCGGACATATTTAATGCATAGAATAAAGGTATATACTCCCAGCAGAGGGCCGATAATGCGATGGGAATGAACCTAATTCCCAAATGCAGTAATACCACCTAATTCCCAAATGCAGTAATACCATCTTTTCCATCACCGATTTTTGGCAGCGTTACTGACCACCATCGCTATGGTGAAAGTCAGCAGCTCTGAACACACATGGTAGAAGGCCTGAGGTGAGCTGTAGGAAGGATGTCTACTGCTATGGCGAAAGTCACCAGCTCTAGACTTACATGATAGAAGGCCTGGGGCGAGCTGTAGGAACGGTGTCTACTGCCACGGTGAAAGTCAGCGGCTTTAAATATACATGGTAGAAGGCCTATGATGAGGTGTAGGAACAGTGTCTACTGCCACAGTGAAAGTCAACAACTCTAGACTTACATGGTAGAAGGCCTATGGTGAGGTGTAAGAATGGTGTCTACTGCTATGGTGAAAGTCAGCAGCTCTAAACATACATTGTAGAAGGCCTGTGGTAAGCTGTAGGAATGGTATCTACCGCTATGGTGAAAGTCAGCAGCTCTGAACATACATGGTAGAAGGCCCATGGTAAGGTGTAGGAACAGTGTCTACCACTATGGTGAAAGTCAGCAGCTCTAAACAAACATGGTAGAAGGCCTATGGTGAGGTTTAGGAACAGCGTCTACCACTACGGCGCAAGTCAGCAGCTCTAAACACACATGGTAGAAGACCTGGGGTGAGGTGTAAGAATGGTGTCTACCACTATGGTGAAAGTCAACTGCTCTGACTTACATGATAGCCTGATAGCCTATGGTGAGCAGTAGATACTAAACCCTAAATTAGGGTTAAGAAACCCCTGCTGGACCCCTCAGGACCAACCCTAGGGTCCATGACCATTGTGCCCCCCTAATAACCCTAGTCATCTGGTGCTTAACATACTTGAGTTCCTGGCCAATGTCAAGGAGGTTCGTTGCAATAAATTGAGCAACGCAAGAGGTTAGCAAAACACCCGGTAGCGCATGGTGCGCATCTGCTTCATATGTCCTGTATTCTTGTCACGTTACGCAGAAGGTCCTCCATTCAATTTGGGGCCGGGTGTTGGGTAATTTGGGGCGGTGTTTTTTTTCTTTCTTTTATGCCCTGTGCTATTTCTTCAGGTAGCACTCACTGCGGTCTCCACTCAGCAACTCCGAATTTTAGTGGCTAACCGGTGCAAAAGTTTGTATTAATATTCGACCACTTTCTCCTCCCATGGGGGCCCTAGACAATATGAACTAGGAACAAGTAAACACGGAATAACTATGTATACTGGGAGCTTACCTCAGTCTTCGCGCACGCAAGTGATACAAAGCCTGAGGTGGGCAACTCGAAACTACAGCTATTTATGAGGGCACAGAAGCCCGACAGAAGTCAACGAAGGTGCGTAAAAATACGGAACGGAAACCATTCGGGAAACGGAAAACATAGGGGGGCGGGATTAAAGCTCTACGCATGGAGGCCCGGCGGGATGTGCGACACGGTCACACAGCTCCAACAGATGAAGTGTACACGAGATGAGGTCCGGATGGCCTTCAGACCGGATTAGCCCATTTCGGAGGAGATTGTGAATGTTGGCAATATTGGATGATATCAGCACAACCGTCGCGGAACTCAGTTGTGTTCCTCGATATTGCACCTGCAACTCGAGTAGCCCCTGATAATGTGTAAGAAGAGGACGAATAATGTCTTCCGTCGGTGGCCGATTTCCCAGCATGGATTCCCTGATTGGCACCCATGCTCTGAGTCGCTTGTTTTTGTCAATGTAGGCCAAAGCAGTCTTAATCAGCGCCGTTTTGCATCCAAGGATATTGTCCATCGGAAGAGAGCTTTGCAGCAACTCCTCGTCTGAAATACCATCAGGGAGAAGTGCTAGGAGGCTGAGGAGATCCTGTGCATGCGGGACAGATTTAAGTCTCGGGCTAGATAGAGACAACAAGTTCGATAGATCCAAGTTTGACCTCTTGTCATAACCCTCAGAGATTAGAGCTGTTTTATCTACTTCCCAGCGAGCGAGTACACTGGAACAACCTTCCACATCAACAAGATGCGCAATGAGATTGATCGCGAGTGGCATGTTGTCTGTGAGAGCGAGAACTTTGTCGACCTGTTCTGGGTCATGGAAGTCCTCTGCAATATCATAGAAAAATTCCAGAGCAGCACTCTGTTGGAGGGGCTCCAAGGGCCGTAAGAGCGGCCTAGTCCAGCGTACTTTGGCCGGCCTTTCTACTCCCCGCATTGTAATCTAGCCGGTCATCAGCAAGGTTTAAACAGGCATA
Organism: Mycena olivaceomarginata; assembly: GCA_029378375.1. NCBI lineage: Eukaryota > Fungi > Basidiomycota > Agaricomycetes > Agaricales > Mycenaceae > Mycena > Mycena olivaceomarginata. The sequence continues at coordinate 324,097 of JARKIC010000155.1, read as the reverse complement.
AGATCAACACTTACAATCAATGCGAGTTGCTTGATATCTGTGAGGAGCGACAGAAATTCTTCGACATCGCTACGACACTCTGTGGGTTCCCACAAATGCTCAAAATTATCGAGCACCAAGAGACTGGGTGGAAAGCTAGAGAATTGCCCGAGAACCTGTTGAGTAAGATCCATTCCCGCCTTGAGTCCTAGGTGAGCTCCTATAAGCGCCGCAAGTTCTATTTTATTGATTGCAGAGTCGCAAGCGACGAAGAACCGATGGTTTGCATATCTGGAAGCGATATCTGTGTGATGAAGAACGGCTCTTGCCAGGCTGGTTTTTCCCATACCGCCGCTCCCAAGAATTGCTACGCGGGGAGTACCTGCACGAAACAGTTCGAGAATATCTGACAATTCCGATTCACGCCCGTGAAAGATCCTGGGCTTCGACGGCAGCATTGAAATTGATAGGGAGCTGGAAAACAAATGTCAGTTCTCCATCTTATTAGTGCACCACTAGTATGACATACCTGTTGTGAGAACCAGAATACACTCTACTGATCTGAAAACAGTTGGTATGACTCGGGAGGCACAGGCAAAATCGGCATACCGTGGATGCACTGTCGGACCTGGCTGCATCTGTAAGTACATCTATCAAGCTGAGTACTTCTTCGTGCCTGTGCTCGTCGTCACCTGCGTTTGGATGATAACGGGTATCAAATTCGGACCCAGAACCCGTATCGACCGAAAATCGAGGATGTTATCATCCTGTTGATGGTCAGTGTAGTCGATATGGAGGTAAAACCTCACTAAGTCACCATTTCTGTAGCCATTGTCGAATCCGAGAGGTTGGACGCAGAGTCAACTTCCACGTCTCCTGAAATAGAAGCTGGTCCTACATCATGCCGACTTGGTGGTTCCAGTAGGTCGTCAGAATTCGGACTCGCTGCCTCATCCAGAGCTTCATGGTTCTGTCCAGGTAGTTCCGGGTCCGGGGAGGCATCTACATTTGTACTCGATGCCTCATCCAGAGATTCATGGCTCTGCCCCGGCTGTTCTGGAAAGTCATCTAAATCTGAACTCGATGCCTCATCCAGAGAAGCACGGCTCTGTCCAGGGAGTTCGCAGGAGTCGCCAAAATTTTGAATCGATGCTTCCTCAAGAGATTCGTAGCTGGAGTTACTGTGCAGCGGCGTTTCTTCCGAATCTGTGAAATGTTCGTCATGAAGAGGGTCCGCAATTTCTGGTCCTGTATCCATGCTTTTGAAGTAAATTTTTAGAATCGATTGATATCAGCACGGCATGGAGGGAGGTCTTACCCGTCCGCTATCGTACAAGTCAGCACCGCCTCCTGATAGATAGTGGGGAGAATATCCTCGAAGTTGGCAGTGGCACACGCAGACGAAAGCGGGTACCAGTTCTGCGGCTCGTGGCCTATAAAAGTCAGTGCAATAATTGGGCCGAATTACTGGGACTTACCTTCGTAGCAGGCAAAGAAACTGGCAGAAAATAGCATACCAAGGTTGTACGGACCACTCCTCTGGTTCGATTTTGGCTAACCAACATGAGATACCAGCAAGGAGGGTAGTGCCTAGAAAATCAATACCACCGTAATCGAATGGTTGTTCTGGTTCATCCAAAGGGCCCAATACGAGAATATCGACCCCGATGTCCTGGAGCACCCGGACCGTTTCACCAAATAACTTGTCTGCAATATGAGAGTGTGTTGTTCCGCTATCCAGCCAAAATTCCGGCAAATCGAGTATTCCACCGAGGTATCGTATGCACAGAGCCTTGGAAAATGCTGAGTTTCTGCATTACCCTTGAAATCAGAACTGAATGTTCGACGTAGGCAACCGAAAGTCACTCACGAGCAATTATATTCGAATAATAACCGCTCGATGGCACTGATATCATCTTCTCTGCAGTTGCACAACACTGTAACTGAGCTTTTTTCCAATACAGCAGAAATCTTGATGTCCGACAGACAGCTTGCGGTGAAGGTCTTCCAAAATATCCATTCCTCAATCACCGGACCGTTAGAGCGGTTCCAGAGCGCAGAAATGGCATCGATGGATGTTACACCCTCCAGACACTCCGCATGTAGACAATGTATCCGCAACCCGGGGAAAAGAGTAAACAAGATCCACGATGTCCTTGAAGGCCTGACACTGCGTATTCGAGGATTCGACACTGCGATAGATATGTTTAGATACGTGGAAAGGTGGTAATTAAAACTCGAGAGCGCACGGCAGTGTATATTTCATGAGCTTCAAGCAACGCTTTTGAAGTTTCGGTGGGATTGCGCTCCGCAGGGACTGCAACCGCTCGGCTCTTTGTTCACCACTTGCGAAGTAAGATTTAATTTTCTGAGCGACAGCGTGGGGTCCCAAGCCCAAGGCGTGTGCAGCGCGGTTAGCTTGTGTTTCGAGGATGTTTCCCAAGGTGGTGTAAACCCGATCCATGGTGCGACCTGGAGAAGGGGAGGACAAGGCGCTGAGCACGAGGGTCCATCTGCTGCGATCGGAGCGAGAATTCTCCTCTGGCTTCACAACGATGTTGTTTACAGGAGGATCCCAAGGAATGAGTGCGCTTGCCATTTCAACAGCGTAGAAAGGAACGAGTGGGCGTGGACCGCGTGGTTCTTGTACGATGAATACAATATCGGGCTTAGGGTGGACTTCTCAACAGCTTTTGAACTGATCCGTCCCAACCTGATGAGAGCTGTGAAGCAGTTTCGCGAATAATACACAACAGATGAGCACACCTTTTCAAGAGAGATGAGTTCGCGGGCGCCAACAACGATATGCTAGATCCACGGGACAAGCCTCGTGTACGTCGCACGACGGAACGAATTAACTTGACATTAAGCCACAACCGAGTTACACTGCATTATTGTTCTTGCCCTCTTGCCTTCGCCCAAATTCCACTAATTGATGAAAAGAAAATATACAATTACCATCTACCACGATGTCCAGATGCAATGAAAGAACAGTTGATCGATAAGATCAACAAATATGTGCGTGCGGGGTGGTGGAAAGCGGTTCAAACAGATCAGGCGGCGCCAATGCTGTGTATCCCGAAAAAGACAGGGCTGTTACGCACAGCCATTGACTGCAGGAAGCGGAATGAAAATACACTCAAAGATGTAACTGTTGGAATCAATAGAGCAATCCCATATTAGCAGTGAACCCGTTGCAAACGCGCGGGGAATTCTTCGCTATCTACACTACATATATATTACTTTGCTGTAATTAAGGTACAAATTAAGTCTGTCAGAGCACAGGAATGAACGGCGGGGACCTGGTAACAAAGTGCGCCACAGAGGCAGTGCACGCACATAACTCGTAACTCCAACAGTAACACCGTTCCTGATCAAGATCACATCCGACTGGATTGTGCTCGCGCAAAGTATCGATCAAAATCAATATGTCGGACGCCTATGAACAGATCCGAGTTATCGGAGAGGATGTATGGAAGACAGCGTTTGCGACTGTCTATGGCACGTTTGTTAGCCATGCAATGCAGATTGGTGATTGTAATGCACCGGCTACTTTTCAGAGAATAATGACAATGGTATTCCAAGAATTTATCGGACAATTTGTCCATGTCTACCTGGATGATATACTGGGGTTTTTCATTCAAATCGACAGTCACGGGTCACAGCCCCTCTGTCGATGTCGAAATTTGGTCGCGGTCACGGGTCACGGAGGCCCTTGTCGAACCTGCTGGACTGTCGATGCCGTCGTTCCGTTGATCATCAAGGCTTTCAAGACCTGTCACTATCGGAGTTACGGGCCTATCGTCAGCCAATGATTTTCAAGATATTCCCGGTCCTTTCACGCGCTGCCAAATCACGTTCCCTTTTGCGATCGCGGCCGTAGCCGTAAAATACGGTTACCGTCAGTAACACCGGGGGCAAAGATCGACGCATATGGGAACCATATGCGTTAAACGCATATGGTTCGCATATGCGCGGATCGTGGAACAAATATGTCAATCATGTTTGTTGCACCTTTGTTTTCGGGGGTGACACAAAGGCGAAAACAAAGATGCAACAAAGGCCATTGACACCTTTGTTCTACGATCTGCGCATATGCGAACCATATGGTTTTCATATGCGTCGGTCGTTGCCCCCGGTGTAAGTTACTGCTTTTATGGTGTCCTGTACCGTATAAGGCTCTCAACAGGCCCGGTAATTTTATGGTACGGTACAACTTTGTCTTTATCTTCTCCCCGGCCGGTAGGAGGATTATAGAGGCACTGGGAGATGAAGAAAGGTATGACCCAGGATTTTGAATCACACACACCTTCTGCTGACGTTGTTCTCAACCCCGTAATGCGGCTTGGTATGGCTTCCAGAACCGTACCGTAACCGTCCCGTAAGGCACTCAAAACCACATTTTTACAGCCCATATTTATACGGTATGGTCTCGATCCCAGGTTCTCTTTTCACTCACCCCGCCTCTCTGGACACCATTGCTGTTGTTAGCGGTATAATTCTACTTTACTTCATACTTACATTCATTCCATTCCGTCATCCCTACGTTATCACTTTCATTATTCCAAGCTTTTGCTAGCACAGCCTCAGTTACTTTTCTTTAGCTCCGTAACTGAGGCGTGCGTACCCATATTAATCTGACCTACTTACCGCGTCTATTCGCAGTCTGCGGGCGCCCGAGGCTTCTGGCAGCGACAGCATCTCCACGACGTTTGTAGTTCCTCAATTCAAGCTGCAAAATACACACTCTTTGATATCTCCAACACAAGTCATATCTGCACTGGAGTTCAGTCAGAACCCCCAATTTTGAACTAGAAAAGCCCTAGGCCTGAGCTGGCTCTAACCTTTGACAAACCACTTTGGTTGGAATTTCTGATACCCACATGTTCAAGAAAACATCACACAATCAACCATACTGCGGGCACTAAATCCTGGTGAATAATACACATAAAACAAGTACACAGAAGGAACCATAGCTCCCATCCATCGTCTGAATTCCAGGTACTTATGAATGTTGCAAGCTGTCCACAGTGCAGACAAAGAGTGGGAGATCAATTGCATCACACATTTGCCATGATGTGAGATAAATCCGAAAGTCCGAAAACACGCGGTGCATGTGCAATGCTGTGGCAAGTGCCATGGCAGGTGCCATGGCAAGGGTGCACATCAATCATTGTTTAGTCCATGCGACATAAGCACAACAGGTCTCCAGACCCCATCCTGCTCCTGACTGAGCACAGCTCCAGTCGCTCCATCCAATGTGTCGGCCTCCAAATAGAATTTCCCGTGCTTCTGGAACACCAAATCCTGCTCCTGTCCCCAGGACCATGAAACATTCTCCGTTAACTTAGTTAAAGGCCGAGCAATGTTGCTAAAACCGCAGACAAATCACATATAAAAATTTACAAAGCCTAAGAACACCTGTACTTGTTGATATTCTTTGGCACAGGCCACTCCATTATCCCTTGGATTTTCACCGGGTCCATCTGCATGGAGTTGTGGGAAATAATGACACCAAGACACTTGATCTTGATCTTCTCAAAGTCGCATTTCTCCGGTTTGAGGAATAGTTTATGTTTTTCTAGCATCTCCAGGACATGTCGTACAATTTGTCAGTGTTGCTCCAGGGTTTCTGTATAAATTGAAATATCATCAATGTAGACAATCACATGTCCATTGGTTCATCACTGGTTGGTGACACTACCATGGAACCCTTACCTATCCTGTGTCTAGCAATTGTGTATTCCAACAGGGTCAAGCTGTATGAGTAGACCTTCCACTTTAACTGTTATGTGCTGATCAATTGGACTGAGATCTCACAGGCGCCTGGGAACATATGAATAACCATTGACTATTCGTGTACAAGCCAAGGTATTACTTAAATATGTACAGAAGATGGGTGACCATACGACTCTGTTTACTGATTCTTTTGTCTTTTTCACTTGGAACCTTGCATTGTACAAACTCTATCTGCACCTCCTCACTCACAGCTTCACTTCATCTCCCATGTCTGGTTGGTCCTTGCCTCCACCCACTGCAACAGATAGATCATCCAGGGACACAGCTGGTACATCAGCAATTGCAAGCTAGGCCAGATTGTTTCTGTGTTGCTTGAGAACATCTTTGCTAGCAGAAGTTAATTTTTTATCAATGTTTTCAACCTGTTTTCCCTGTGATGACCGTTCAAAAAGTGGCCTTGCTGTGGTCCAATGTTCTGTTGCCTCAGTAAGGTCATTGTTTTGCTTGCAGATGTCTCCCAGTCGGAGCATGCACTCTGCTCTGCTGCGATGGACATCCATATGTGTAAATCCTTCCAGTGCTGTTGTGAACAGGCTGACAGCTGTATTTTCATCATTCTGAACAAGGGCAACATCTTCAATAAACTGCAGGGCTTGGTAGATTCCTAGCTTCTGATTTGATTTGAGTGAATGGGCTAGGAATACGGTTGGCCAGCTAGGCTGCCAGTTGGAAGCATTATGCCAGCAACTCATATCACTGAGTAATTCCAGACAACGTGATGCCGTAGGAGGATGGTTTCCATAAAATGATTCAAGGCATTTTTCCAAAAGCAGTTTTGCTGCCACTGTATTTCCTTGATTCAAAAGGAGAATAGCAGAAAGGATATCACATGTTGCTGCTCCGAGGTGAAACCCTGTAGGGCTGAATATTCCTGCAGCCATGTCAACTTTTTTTTGGATGCCTGCCGTGGAAACACCAAGAAATGTATCAATCAATGCATCAAGCAACAAGGCAAAACCATGATTGATAGCATCCTGCTCCACTGAAGTTTCTTCAAGAATTAGAGTATTGATATTATGAGCCTCAATGTATTCTGATTTGTATCTGTGAACCTGTGCCTGAATAGACATGATTCCATGGTCTATATAGCCCTTAGACAGGCCACAAAGGCTGAGAAGCTTTCTTGCATCGTTACAAGCTAAGATGCTGGTCTCATAGTAACCAAGCTCCATAGTGCAAATTGCTTCCAGGTGCAGTGCTTCTGCTTGTCGGTAAAAAATCTGCAGAAGCTCTGGCAAGCCTCAGGGATTCAGATAGATGCAGACGGGCCATGACATAGTCACCAGCAAGAAACCTCATCCATCCAAGGGTTCGCAGTGATTCAGCCTGTCCCTTCTTGTTTCCGGTAGCAGTTGCCAAAGAGAGAGCATTTTGAGCATACTCCAGTGCACGGAGAGGTTCATGTTCCTTTCTCCTATAATAAAATGACACATTGAGATAGAATCTGCCTGTATAATCATTAAAACAAAGTAAAGAGAGCCATTATTGAGCATACATTTAAGATCGTCATCATCAAAGTCTTTGAAGTGTTCCAAAACCTCAGCAATCAGAATCTGGAAATTGGGGACCAGATATTCCTCCCATGACTGGAGTAGTTCGGCAACAAAGTAAGCCTGCAATCGAGCATTCTTAGTGTGTGGAAGGATTTGGGGAATTTTCAGAAAAGCTTGGACTGCCTCCCGACCAGTGTCTACACTGAAACTATGTAAATAACAAAAGCAATAAATGCTATTTGTCAGGTCTTGGTGTCCCTCTTGTATCCCAGTCACAGCCACATTTTGTATATTTGCATAATTGGATGAGATTTGAGCAACTATTCCAGAATTTGAATGAGTTCCACGAAACTCATTGTACAACTCGAGCAATTCCTGGAAGTGTATAAGAAGTGGCCGAGTGAGGGGGTCTCTGGGAGGCAGGACACTGTACACATATTCTCGAATGGGCACCAATACCTTGATTCGTTTCTGTTTATCAATATAGGCAAGAGCAGTCCCAATCAATGCTGCTTTGCAGCTACGTATATTGACAATTGGAAGCTTGCTCTGCACCAGCTCTACATCCGAAAGTCCATCAGGCAGTATGGACAAAAGGCTCAAAAGCTCTTGTGCACCAGGGACTGCATTGATCCTTGGGCTTGACAGAGATAAGGAAATGGATAAGTCAAGATTAGTTCTCCTATCATGACCGTCTGAGATCAGAGTGGTTTTCTCTAGCTCCCAGCGAGATAGGACATGTGTACAGCCTTCTGAGTCAGCAAGATGTGCAAGCAGATTGATAGCAAGTGGCATGTTGCCAGTCAGGGACAAGACTTGGTCAATTTCCCTCTGGTCACCATTGTAATCAGTGATATCCAGAAATGTGTGTAGAGCAGCATCATGTTCCAATGGCAGCAATGGCGGCAAGAATGGTCGACTCCAAGAAATTTTTGCTGGCCTCTCAGCTCCTCGCAGTGTAATCTGTGATAAAATGAGGACACAGAATACTTCAGACACAACCTGTACCTACCATTAATGCAAGATGCTTTACATCTGTGAGCAAGGACAGAAACTCTTCAATGTCTTTTCGAGACTCCACTGGCTCCCATAATGTTTCAAAGTTGTCCAGAATCAACAATGTAGGTGGACTTCCAGAGAAATGATTGACAACCATTCGAGCGAGATCTTTCCCAGGCTTCAGTTCCAAATGAGCCCCAATAAGAGCCGCAAGCTCAGCTTTAGTCGATGCTGAATCACAAGCAACAAAGAAGCGAAACTGGTGATATCTTGCCACAATTTCCGGGTGGTGGACAGCAGCTTGTGCCAAACTTGTTTTTCCCATTCCACCTGCACCCAAGATTGCAATACGAGGTGTTGTTTGGTGGAATAGTTTGAGAATCTCAGACAGTTCTGAGTCTCGGCCATGGAATATTTTGGGCTCCGATGGCAGCATTGAGATTGAGTTGGAGCTGGAAACAGCAAGAAATATGAGCAAGGCATTGAAACCTAATTTAAAACTCTGACCTGTTGTGTGAGCGAGAATAGACTCCACCAATCTGTATACAAGTTGTAAAAGTCAGTGCTTGAATCCTATATAAGACAGGTCCATACTGTAGATGCTCGATCTGAGCTTGTGTCAGAGAGGGTTTCAATCATATTGAGTACTTCCTGATATCTCTTCTGTGACTCTTCATGCAGCTCTGCAATGTCTTTCATGACATTGACACTCTTGATCTGTACAAGATTTTTCAGAGGGAACTGAACTCTTGACAACTGTGGTGCATACCTGGAAAAATTCAAGTCCTTGCTGCAATTCTGTCTTGCAATCCCTGAGCAGAGTATTCATTTCGCCCTGACGGAAAAACATCTTGATTTTGCTGCTGCTCTGCTGGGCCTCAACAAAAGTATGGATCTTATGGAGGGTCCTAAATTCATGTGGTTACTATGCCAGCGAGATTCCACGAAAAGCCAACATACTCGCTGAATCTTCCAATATGGTTCAAAACATTCACCGGCAACTCTCCACCTGTATCCGACTTCATGTGGGCAACAATGATTGCATTGAGCAAGTTGTGAGTTTTCTCCATTAACAGGGTACATTCATCTTTGTTTTGTTTGACGGCCTAGTATGAAAAGTAAGATCCACTGTGATGACATGTTGTTTCGGAGGACCGACCCCGATATTGTCCAAGAGAGACTGAATTGTTGTTGAGATCACTCCCAAGAATGGAGTGTTTAGATTATCGGCAAGGACTTCCAAGGTTTTCAGAGTCACAGCGAAACAAGCTGTGATGTCATTAGCCGTGAGTTTGGGGGGCATTTTGGGTGCGCGCAGTTCCTGACACACAAGCTATTTATGTTGAATGGTCGTGTGAGTGCCTACGTTCATTGGTTGGCGATACGTGGATAGATCACAAGGTTGTCACATGGTGTGGATTTTTGCAGCAAATATCGAACCGAGGATGTTGGGATCAACATAAGAATCCAGGCACTTTCGAAGCCCACCCGCTCCGATGACAGAGAAAGGAATATATCTCGTACCGCTGGCCAAGCACAGAACTCGGTGTCTCCGATCTTTCCGGGTCAGAAAGAAGTTTGAAAATAAATCCGAACATGACTGCTCAATCAGACACCTGGAATGTTTCCCCGCAGTTCGCCGGATTAACGCTGGCAGCTGAGCGATAGGCACCCGCTTCTCACCGGAGCTCGAATCGGTAAACTTGAACCGAGGTTGAGGACAAGTTGAATTTTGTTTAATCTCGATGCGATGCGAGAGCATTGGATCCGTTGGGAACAATTCCACCGTAGAGTCCGCGTAGAATGTCGGGTAGAATTGATGCGAGAGGGAAACCGTAGAAAACCGGTGGAATGATGCGGGAAAGATGATAGAGTTCGGGTAGATAGTTTGGCAGATGTTCCCACCCAGTCATCGCATATGCGGCCGAACCGGTTAGCAAGGGCGCGTCAGTGACGCGTCCGTCGTCAACCAAGAAGCTTGTCCAGTGTGCAATGAAACTTGTCTCTGCTCAGCAACAACACCCATCCCTCTCCGCTGTCAATCTTCATGGCTTGACCTCCTTGCGAATGGCGTGCTTGGCAGGGCCCCCAATCGAGTTCCAGCAGGAAGATCGAAGACGTCCACCCGACTTCCTGCAGCCTGCTATTCTGGAGCTTCTGGCAGCATCTATTTCTGAAACCAACCTAGCTTTGGTCCACACTTGACAAACACGGGTGTCCCACGACACCGCCCGAACTTCGACGCGGAACTTGCGCGGAACCTCGCTAATTTGCGCTTCACTGGCGAAAACGTTGATTAGCGACGATTCTACCCGAAATTCTACGTAGAGTCTTCCTCCCAGCGGATTCAAACTTCTGCTCGATGTGCTGAGTGCTCACTCTTTGGGCCATTCAAGGCGGTGCATATCAATATATACACTCCGAAAAATTGAGGATTCCCGAGCATAGCGGCCGCCTCGACATGTGTGGACTCGTATCTCGTTAGATTGAAGCCTGAGCAAAGCACTGGATATATTTGGTTCAAAATTCGGGCAAAATTCGGTATTCTGGCAGTCTGCCTGTCATCGGCTGCGTAAGTCTCCTTCCGCTCTTCACACGACTCTCATTATGCTTATCCTCCAGAGCCGTCCAGCGCGCTCTTCGAATCCTCGCGTATCGGTCAGAGGAGGAAGAGTCCACGGCGGTATGCAGAACCCTGGGACACCTCAGCAATCATCGTCAACTTCACATAAAAGAAGGACGCAACCCACTTTCCTCGATCCGGATTTTTTGCGTTCGTAGTAGTCTCAATCAGCCTTTACTTCATGAAGAAATAAATCAGAAGGCGACGCACGTGCGGCTTGTCTGCCGTCGGCAGCTCATATTCATACTCATTCTCCGCCTCCACGTCCTCGAGCCTGGCAATGAAATCAAACCCCCCGAATCGACGGCCTCCGCCAGCGCGATCTGGCTGAGCCACATTCACGAGACAGAGGTCAGGTGAGCGCCGAACCCGTCCCGTGGGTATTTACGCTGCAGAAAATACGCGAGGAGTTGAGGTGCCTGGGGCGATGTGTTGGTCTTCCAGGCCAGCCTTTCTTTCCGAAGGGCACGGGGCGGACCGTCCGTGTCTGGGAAGGACGGGATGGCTGAGAAAGGCCGGCGTGCATTTCATAGTAGAGGGAGCTCGAGGCGATATCCCGAGGTAATTGGAGAAAGTTTGCTCTTCACGCCGAAATAAGAGAAGATGAGGAGCCTGAATTAAGTAGGTGAGTGTTGATAAAGACAAGAGCGTGATGTGGACAACTGTTTGGCCTTGTTGGTGGCGCGTTATTTGTCCGCACTGCCACTCTAGCTCTCTGTCTTGCGAGCGTCCGCAACCAGTCTCTGACGCTGTTCATTGTCCCCAACTCCTCGCGGCGCCCTTGATCCTCAATGCCACAATCCCCGGTTTGGAGAGAGCTTCATGCCCGCGCCTTGACCGCCCCATCTCAGACACGTCAACAGGGCCGTGACACTAGACGGTATACAACGACGTTGTCGGCGATTCTTTCCCAGCACCAGCGCTCAACTGAAATGGACCCTACTGATTCCCGATTCCTGAACGGTGAACCCTACCCGACCAACTGTGCCGCCCCCGGGAACTTGAAGCTTCCGCGGAATCTAAAGCTATTCAACGGGCCCTCGAGCGTCGCGTTAATTCATTCACCTCCCCACGGCGCCGCTGTCTTTCTTTTCTTTCTTTTCTACTTGAACAGCGGCGATCTGCGATTGCCTTTATCTGTCTCCGTTTTTTTGTTCAAACAAAGTTTTGTTACTTCATCAGACACACCAGTTCAAACTCGCCATGAAATTTTCCACGACAATTGTCCTCGCCGTTTCAATGGCAATGCGCGCCTCCGCGGCCCCAATTGCGCGCCGAAGTCTTGTCGTACGCCGTCTCAATGCTCTTAGATTCACACTGATGATCACCCATCATTAGACTCCTGAGACCAATCCCAATGTCACATATGTGAGCAACGTACATCTCGGCCAGACCATCCACGACTGACTTTTTTTTTTTTTTCGTATCTCAAGCGTTCAGAGGCTGAGGGCCGTGGCCTTTTCGTATGTCTATCCGCGATGCCCTAATTGAGTGTAGTCGTACTCACTTCAATGTTGCGTACTAATTTAAGGCCCTGTCCTTCAGGGCGCCATCGATGTGGTGTTCCGCGTCCAATTCTGAACGAGGTCGTTCCGGTTCGCAGCAAGAACATTGCTCAAATCGCTTTCGACTCTACTAGGACCGAATTGATATCCAGCTACGTTGCTCCAGAGTCCCTTTTTGCAGGGTGCCGTCGACTCACTCCTGGCAAACCAGCCACAACCAACGTCTGTTCCACCGGACCTCGCGAACATCCCCATCGGTCATCTGCCTCGGCTCCCGCCAAATGGCAATCCCTTCGATCCCAATGCTGTGCGTACATCCGGCTCTTGCGTGCGCACCGACCTTGACTTGAATTAATTCCTCGAGGTGGTGAATCCTATTCCTACACCACCTGTATCGGTGCCAGACAACGCCGCCGCCGTGCCCACCGCTCCACCGACGACCGCCCCAGCGCGGCGTCTATTCGTACGTCGTTTATGTTGTTGTCTATTTCCTTGGGCCTTGACATTCGTCTTGCCGCACTGACAGGGCGCGATCATCGACGACAAGCTCTCCTCATTGCTGGCAAGCCAGCCCCAGCCCATGCCGGTCTTCGACCTCGGGAACATCCCCATCGGCCATCCTCCAGAAGCTCCCTCCACCGCGTCGTGGAGGGGTCTGATACGACTAGGATATCATGCATGTGTGGTGGAAGAGAATGTCGGGTCATACTTTCGTGCGATGAGTGCAATGCGATGGTGTGAACTGTGTCGAATACCTCGATCAGTGATATGCCCGAGACACTTCCGTTCCGGGAATGAGGACGTGCTGCCAACGTGGGGGAAAAATTGAACGCTGCCGTTGGTCACAAAACTCGGCGGCTCCTGCTGATATTTTATAGACAAGGCATCGCCTTGGCGTTTCTGGCTTGAACCAAGTTTGAACGCTCCCACACTTATCCCGCTGCGCCAGGGAAAATCGAATATTCGAAGAGGAATGAAGAAAAGACGCCGAGGCCCATAGCGACGCCAACGGGGAGCCCAGGCCGCAGGGGAGCGTGTGCGTCCACATGGGTCCTGAACCCTCTCTCCCAGCTGATCCCAGTGGTAACCCAAGAGAGAGGCCGACCCCCGAGAAAACCACCTGCAGAGAGACCTGCTGGCGGGATACTGTGAGACTGGTGACTAGTGTAGTCACGGTCTCTCGTACTTAGACAGACACGATAATAATTTGTACTGGAAAGTTCACGTTATAGTTGTGTTATACTTGCTGGCATTGAAGCACTTATAAAGGTGTTTGGCCAAGCTGTAAAGTAGCGTATTGGCATGACGGGATGAATGTAAGTAAGATAGGAAAGATTAGATATACCGGTAACAACGGGCCTAAGCCCGGGTCGCGGGCTTGACCTCAGCTCCGACCGACACGAAACCCAGGGTCGGGTCGGGGCGGGCTTGGGTCGGGCTTGGGCTTGAAGCCCGACCCGGCACAACACTACTTGCCAACTGAGTGTCACATCTCGCCACGGCCGTGGTTACAGGCTCGGAAATCACACTATCCTTTCCGTAACCACCATCATCGAATGTGTGCGAAGCGGAATTGAGTAGCACGGTCCCGTATTTAAAAACATACAAGTCCTTGGTAGACCTCACAAAGTGCCGCTTGACGGTTTCACACTGTGAAGGCAGCCCACGGAAAAGTGCAATTATTGGGCACCATTGGGAAGTCGGTATAAGTACTAGCTTAGTTAAGGACGCACTGTGAAAGCAACATCTGTTGCATCACTGTGAGCTATCTTTCAGACCGTATATAAACAGTCTTGAGGTGCTTCCAGTACGTGTCTACTGCCTGTCTCAGAGGCGAGAAATTTGGGAATCGCGGTAGACGACGACGTCGACGAGCGCTGCTTTCTGGATCCGATAATCGATTGTAATCAATCGATTGGTGATCTGTTCGGAGACAGCCACTCCGGCCAGCGCATCAACTTCGCATTAGGGCATCAAACCGTGCGTAATACGCCTACGGGCGTAAAAATTACGCCCGTATTTGGCCTACGGGACGGCATGACCCGTGCGTAAGTCGGCATATCGGAGGCTTCAGACGGGACGGGTTCCGTGCGAATAGCCGTAGACAGGCGTAATTTACGGGTTGCCGAGTGATCCTGCCAAATCGACAGATTTCAAGTGAGTTATGGACTATATTCGTATGAAATATATTAACTACGGTTATGAACCATCAGAAACAACTTCCATGGTGCGTCTGGAGTGCATCGAGGCCAGTGCTCGGCGGGTCAGCGGAATGTCGGACACGTCCGACATGCATCCACGGCCTGCCGAAGGTCCCGGAGACTGCCATTTGTCGTGGGAGTCGACAGCCGACTCCACCGCCATCTAAGCGAGCGCTTAGCGAACCTCGGCAAGCAATCGGCAACACCAATTGGGCCCGCCAGGCGCCACCCGTAATTTACGCGTAAACGCACGGTTACGGGGTGCCGTATTACGCCCCAACCCGTACCGTGACCCGTCCCGTACGGAGGTCACTCAGATGCTCAAATGGGACGGGGGCGTAACCGTAATTACGCCCCCGTAAACCGTAAGGTTACGGGGACGGTTTGATGCCCTACTTCGCATCAACTCTCTCTCTCTAACCGCCCACGAACGCGCCAGTCGAAAGCTAGCCGAGCACCAACGCGACACGAAAGTCTCCAGAATAGGGGCCTACCTGGTGCGACCCCCGCAAAACCCAGCGCGTTTCACCGGAGCAAGTCGCGCCTTGTCGCTCCTGTACGCGTCATCATTGGGCGGCACAAGGAAAGCACAAGGAGCTGAGTGTGAGAAGTAGGACAAGGGATATAGAAACGGCAAACCAAAGTGCGCTGTAGATCCTCCTTCCCTCTTTTTAACTCCCTCTAAATTCCTTGCTCTGTTCTGCTTGTCCACTATGTCTGCCGACGCCAACAGCACCAGCTCTGCCCCGCCCCTCGACCAATGGACCTGTCCCCGCGTTTTCATTCCTCAAAAAATCGATTCCTATCTCCCCCGCGTATGCGGAGCAGGGGATTCGTGATCTGGCTCAAGAGCAAGCGGCCTCTGTCTCAGCCCCAGCGCCTACGGCGGCTGTGCACGACTTGCGCGCTATGTCGGCCCCAGCAGCTGCTCACGACCTGCGCAAGGACGGCGGTATCGCTTCCAGCCCCGCGTTTGCGAGCGAGCACGCCAAGGATGCAGAGCGGTTCGCAGCTCTCAATTTGGAGACGCGCGACCAGTCTGTCTCGTTGAGGTACGGAAGCACATGAGCCTATGATTTTCGGTGCTTTAACCCTGCCCAATAGTACGCAGCTGAAGCGGGACTTCCTTTTGGCGCAGGCTGCACCACCCGCCCCTGCCGACTTCACACCCGGCCCCTCGCTCGCACACCGCCCTGTCTCTCGCACCGCCTCGATGGCAGGGGAGGTCACGGAGGCTTCCACCGACGTCGGAGTCGACGACGCCGATGCTCCCCCCGTCCTCCTCCCTAACCATAAAGAGGTCAGCAAGATTCTCCATCTCGCCGCTCCCCTGACCACCAAAGCAGGCACCAAGGAGAAGGCAGAGACTGCTGTCGCTGCTGCTGCTGCCCGCGCCAACGGGAACGTCACCCGCCTCGGGGGCAAGATCATCGCCACCGATGCTCGCATCGACGCGATAGACCTCAAGATCACCAATGGGCTCCGTGCGCTCGAGTCGCGCGCCGCAGTATCAAATGTCGGCAAGATCGAGTCGCGCCTCGACCCTCCTCGAGAGCATGACCCGCACTGGCCTCTCTCCCGATGCTCGCCTCCCCCTCCACACATCCCAGCTCGCTGAGCTCACCGACATGGTGGACACACTCAAGCGGGGCCTCGGCCTCATCCAGGACTCCCACCTCTGCAGCGACGCGGGTGTTACCCCTCCGTAACGCGTTCACGACGCCGGGAGACCTCCACGCTCTCTATGTATCGGTGCAGGAGGGGTTCGATGGCCTCAACGATGCTATCGCTGAGCAGCTGCACCCCCACGTCGCCAAACTCCAGTCCGCCATGGACCTGCTTGAGAAGCTGGAGGGTAGGTTTGCCGTCACATCGACGGAGCTCCTGACTGTCCGTGAGAACGTCGCCCGCGTCCAGCTCGACCTTGGCGCCCTGGCGATGGGCTCGAAGGCCTTTGTCGCAAGCTACTGCCCCCGTCGCTGCCACCACCGCCGTTCCTGTGCCCACCGCTGCGAGGAACGCAGTGGGTGCCTATGCGTTCGCAGTTGGGGGAAGACCCTCAACAAGCGCAAGCCCAGCATCGAGCTGCTCAATGGGAACGGGAAGCGGGGGAAGCCCAACAAGGCCGCCTTCACCCACTTGACGGTGGTCAGCCCCGTGAACCCCGACACGAAGGTTGGCGCGGTAGGGCTTGGGAAGAAGCTGCTGGAGGCTGCGGGGATCCACAACAAGGTAGCCCTGTATTATGTCGAGCGCTCGGGCTCTGATGCCGGTGTCCTCAACTTCGCGTTTGCTACCGCCGCTGAGGCGAACACGTTCGTTGCCACTTGGTCGAGTGCGGTGCTCCCTGCCCCCATCCGCGCTATTACGGCGCGGCTCGCCCCGGTTTCGGGTTCGTCCTCCGCCGTCGACTATAGTTTCCTCACGGGAAACTAGGTCGGGCTGGCAGTCGATTGCGCACTGATACTGTAAATACTCGAAGTAATGATTTAACAATACTTTCTTGGAATATACAAGGCCTTCTTTGCGTTAAGCTGTACAGCCCCGATTTTGAGAATATCTTGAAAGTGAATGATATTGTAATTTTACAAGAAACACACCTCTTACCGGACGATGAGGACTGTCTCGCAGTGCCTCATGGATACTTTGCTCTCTCAGTGTGTCGCAAAGTAACAGGGCCATGGGAGCGCCATGGTGGAGGGGGGTAACAGCATTCATCAGAAACAATATACATGCCACAAAGTCTGTACTATCCTCGCCGGATATACTGGTGCTGGATCTGGGAACTTGTTGGCTTGTGGGAGCTTATGTTCTGCCAGACAAATCTCGCTGGCAGCATTTTACGGATACATCTCCAGAGGATAAACTTGAGGAGACACTTACGCTTTGCGCAACAGCAGGCAACTCAAAACCAATGATTCTGGTACTTGATGCCAATGCTCGGACACAATCGGAAAAGGCGGGAGGGGATCTGGCTCGACTGTCAGTAGATCAGAAAGCCGCCGTCTCCGCCAGAGGGCGCAGAATGCTCTCAGCCTGGAAAAGGTCACAACTTGTCATTATAAATGGGACACAGTTAGAGGACGTGTCGCCAGGAAGATTTACCTCAATTAAAAAGGCGGGCGAAAAGGAGGCGACAGTGGACTACGCTGTCGTTTCTGATACGCTGGTGCCTATGGTGCAATCGCTATCCGTAGCGTTACCAGTAGACCCTAAGGAGGCATGGTCAGATCATGTCAGCCTTACAATTAAAATGGATCGTTCAATACTGGATGAAGCTCCCCGGCCCACACGAAGACCGGTGCGCGAACCACCAGTTATGCCACAGGGGAACCCAGAAATGGATAAATTTTGTGAGGAGGTAATGCAGAGTCGGCAGAACCCGGCAGAAATGCTGCGCCACTTATATGGCCAGGTGTTCGTCCAAACCAACTTCGTCCAAGTTTATGTCCAGGGTTCGTCCAAGGGGGCAGGGACAGAAAATCCAAAGGGAGTAGCGGCAGTCTTCTGGGGGGAGACGTCGACCTCAAACCGTGTGCTGTCCATTCCAGGTCCTGAGCCACCATCCAATAATAGAGCTGCGATTTATGCGGCGCTGTTAGCAGTTAAAACGGCAGACCCAAATCAGTCACTGATGATATTCACCAACTCTGAGTATACCATCCGCCATGCTTGCTACTGGGCTGGTAAAAACTCACAAATCGGGTGGGCATGCCCAAACGGCGATCTTCTCAAGGATCTGGTCTATTTGTTGGCCAAATGAAGAGCACCAACCCGTTTTGTCTGAATTGAGCGCAGCGCAAAGAATGCGAGAGCCGATGCGGCATGGAAGTTGGCGCAGGCCGGATTGAAAAATTCTGCAGCAGCTGAAAAATACAGTCCAATTAAGGAGTGCCCCTGGAGTTATTCTGATGGCTTTTGCGAGCCAATTGATACCCCAAAGATATCAACGGCGCTCCCCGAGAAGGCCGAGGCAAAGCTGGCAAAGTGGAGAAATCAACCAGATGAGGAGGATATCCTGCAGGGTGATCCCGAAGATCATCGTGGCCGAGAGAAGGTTCGGCAGCTCCAGAAATCACTGAGGGACAAGCTTTTTGAATGCAAGGATGCGGATGCTTTTTGGCGACTTCTCAGAGGGTGGACTGATGCCCGCCCAAAGCCGATCCAGGTGACGCTGGGGGAGCTGACAGAGGAGTTCAAAATGCGAATGAATGAACCAGAGGAGCCACCCACATCATTCAATCAGGAGCAGCTACAAATTAACGCACAATTATTTGAAGCCATGCCAAGAATGAATGAGGATGTTTCTCCCGGAAAAAGTTTCTCACGGAAACTAACTCAGGAGGATATAGAGTGGGGAAAGCACCACATTCTGAAGCACCTCTCAACAGCATCGGGAATTGATGACTTTTCGTATGGCGATATCATGGAGATCCCGAACGACAAGCTTCAGGGTCTGCTACAAGCTGTGATCGACAAAAAGATTTTCCCCTCAAAATGGTTGGCGGCACTGGTGGCAGGAATTCTCAAAGGGAGGAAGGACCCAACAAAGTCTGCCAGCTACCGATTAGTTGTACTGGAGTGCTGTCTCCTGAAATTCTTGACGCTACTCATTGATCGGCGTGTTAAGGAGTACGCCGCAGAGGCAAACCTGATCCCGGAAACCCAAAATGGATTCAGAGCTACATATCGCACTAATAACAACCCCTTGCTGTTGCGCATGATGTCTGATCGGGCCGCTGCAGAGGGGAAGATTATGTATGTTGCGGTGGTTGACCTCAAGAATGCATTTCCAGCAGTGAACCGTAATGTCCTATTTCTGACACTGAACTCCATGGGGGTTGCAGGGAACTTGATTGACTTGATCATGCTGCTGTACGACAAGTTAGAGTACATGGTCCGGGTCAACAACGAACTCTCTGAGAGCTTCTTCTCGTTCCTAGGAGTATTAACTGGGGACTCTGGCTCACCTGAATTCTGGAATCTGCTTCTCGCAAGCTTCAAATTGTACCCTTTACCTGGAGACGTTACTCTGAACCGAAAGGCTGTCCCCAAATTAGAGCATGCCGATGACCTGATGATCATGTCCAACTCTGGCCATGGATTCCAGGCCAAGTTAAATGGGACCGGCACTCACATGGGAAATATTGGTTGTGAGATTCAAACAGCCAAATGCCTCTGGGGTTCAGTGGGGATTAAACCGAGCACTACACAGGAGTTCTACCTTGATGGGAAGGTCTTGAAGGAGGTGGCAATGTTTCAGTATGTGGGTATCTGGCACGATCTCAATGCAAAGGACATGTATGCAGAGCATCACCGCGTGTACCTGGGAAAAGCTGAGCAGATGGCCAACGCCTGTATAGCCATAAACCGCATGGTTGGCGGGCTGTCAGTCTGGGATGCTCGGACCCTTTATATGGCTCGTGTTGATCCATACCTCATATCGGCTGCAGATATATGTCCAGACATTGTCAAAACCCGGAAGACTGAGCGGGAAGTGGTTCAGCATCATTATCTGCGATGCATGTTGGGACTTACCGAACGGAGTGTGACTGCAGTGTTATTCTCAGAAACTGGATTGGAGCCTATCTCGTATCGCCGAGCCATCTTACTGCTGAAGAATCTCAGACATTTGGCCGACCTAAGCGAGGACCGTCTGGTTAAAAACGGGCTACTTGACTCCCTGGAATTGGCACGAGAGTCCAAAATGTCGTGGGTGAATGACATTGTCATAGTGTTGTCACAGCTCCCAATTCCAGTTTATTGGGATGTGAAGGAGCACTCTGCAATTCTGCCAAAGACAATAGATGGGTTGTTGGAAGGTGTGAAACACTCAATGGAATCAATGATATACGCGGAGCTGACCGCATATTCACGAACCCGTGACCTGCTGCCTGATCGGTTGGTAATGGTTGATGGCAAATGGACACACAAAGTAATGGCATTCAGGTCGTATCTGCGGGTTCGGAACCGCAAACACAGGATTGCATTGACACATGCTATACTATCTGGTCATGCACTGGCAATGGAGCGTATGCGGTGGGCGGAACGGTATAAGGATCCAGTACCAAAAAGGTGGCGCCTCTGCCGATTCTGCAAAGATTATCTTGAGGATGCAATTCACGCGATGTTCGTCTGCAAGCATGTCCCAGTTGTTGCAATCAGATCTGTGTTTTTCCAGAAATTGTTTGCTGAACACCCAGAGCTACTGGGACTCTATGATGATCCCGGCCTACTCTTCAAGGATCTTTTGGTCAAGGAAGATATTGTCGGACTCCTGGGAAAATTGGCGTATGAGAGTTTCGAAATTTTCTACAGTGAGCCGATGCTGGTCATCAACCCAGCAATATACACCCCCCCATAAGCGTGGAAAAGAGCTTTGGGCCAGCCATTTCACTGCTCTTTTTCTTCTTATCTTTTTCTTACTTTATTTCTTCTTTTTTTTGTTACTACTTTGCATGCGTGCCCAAAGGGACTGTTGAATCGACAGTTGCCGAGACGATCCTGGTTGCCGGGGAGTTCAAACTTGATTCCGAGGGATTGGAACTGGTTCCCCATGAGGTTAATAACCGGCAGCCTGCCTGCTTTTGTCCGAGCCAGGCCGGGGATATTATTGGTAGCTTAGGTTTTCCGCCCCCCTTTGGTAGTGCGTGTGTTCTACATATTGATACGTAACTCTTAGCCTACAAAAGTTACGATGTCATATGTAGTAAACTGACTGTTCCAGTTGTGGGACCGCATCAGTATAATACACCTCCTCCTCCTCCTCCTCCAAAAATTACGTCTTCCATTACCTCGTCTTTTCCCATGTCGGTACCGATGTAAGCTGGTTCCGTGAATGCCAAGGGACAATCAAGGCCTGCCACATGGTCTCGGCTATCGGTCCCTCGCGACATCCCATTCTGGGAACTGTCGTCACGAGGCTGAGGGTCTGGGCCCCAATGCGGCTCAATAACCGTACAGAGTCATTGCGGTTTATCTACGGTGGAACGACCAAGATCTATCTCCAGTACTCTGCCATCCACCGTATCCAATTGATGATACAAACGATTCAGCTCTCGCGGCCACGAATCTATTTTTATTGCCTTTCGCCTGGTACCAACACCATGTATCATTACGACGGGCCCTTGATTTGGCTGTATTTTGCTGGTCGTTTGTACATTGGCAGGCTCGATCTACATTCGACAGTCCATAATTTTTGTCAGGGGCCGCTGATGAGCCGGAGTAGGCCCCTAGATTCCTTTAAGGATACAGTTGCGGGAAACGAGAGGGCGCCGCTGGAGTGGCGCGGGAGGTTTTTGGTGCCAGCCATCTTCCGTCGAACAAGAGCAGTGATGGTTGCAGTGGTAGTAGTTATTGGAAGAGCTCGAGACAGAAAGACGAGGTGATGCTCTGAGATGTGTCCAATATTTATGTACACTAAAAAACCTGCTGGGCGGCGCAAAGTACATTACTTTTCGTCTCTCTGCTGATGAAAGTTAGATGCAACAGTAATGTTGGGCCAATGCCCTGGAGGACTTAAAGCAACGAAGCTATTGAACGCCGGTTGATGGCAATCTCCAGCATTTCCCATGGTTGAGTCCGACCTTGTATCATGAAATCAATTTCCCAGCTGGGAAGATCTTTTTGCATGAACACATTGATTCGAAGTTCTAGATTGTATGTATATATCGGTCATTCTATTTTTTTCTCGAATATCCCACAGCCGAAACTACCCGCTCATGGAAATAGCATCGGAACAGCGATGCAGCCACAGTAGATATACGTGAAGACCTGGAGTCACTTCAGCCGCTATGATTGAGTTCAAACCGAGACACGACACACCATATACGTTTTGTGATCGTATGCCCTCGAGCCCCCATGAAGGACGCGATACGCCATGTAGAACATCGCGAGCGTCAAAAGGACACCGCAGTACCCCACCAACCAATGTGAGTACTGAAGGAACTCGAGCTGCCAGCAGACCGCCGGCGTCGCACAGATAATCGCTGCCATAACCCAGCGAAAGCTGCTCCCAAGCACAATCGGCAACGTACGCCGGCCCGAAATCTTGTCCCCCTCCACGTCGCGCATGTCCTGCACGCTCGCGACGATGCCAAACGCGGCGCTCAACATGAGCGCCCAGCGCCACTTGTGGGGGGTGAGTGGCGCGACAAGCGCCCAAGAGGGCTGGATGAGGCAGAACGCGCCGATGGTCATGAAGCCGAGGTTCTTCGTGACCCAGTGCTTGTCGCCGCCGAAGAAGCTGTTGTAGGTCGTGTTGAGCACCCAGAGCGCGCTCCACGGGAGGACGCCCCATGCGGCGCCGAGGGCGAGGTACAGGGCGGTCGTGGCGTACCAGCGGACGTATGCGCCTTGGAGCGTGACGCGCCCGGAGGCGAGGGGGCGGTCGGGCTTGTTGATGCGGTCCTCGGCGACGCCGTTGATCTGGTTGGCGATGTCGAAGGAGTAGATGTAGAGGAGGAAGTAGATGAGGGAGCGCGTGAGGCTGCGGAAGACGAGGTCGCTCGGGGCGGAGTCCAGGGAGCGGAGGGCAGCGATGGTGTGCATCGCCCCGGGGATGAGGCTCGCGGACCAGTCTCGCCAGGTGAATTCCCAGAACACACGCAGCTCGTGCTCAATCGCGTCGGAAATATACGAGAACCCGAGTATACTGTTGTCGACGATATCGTCGGTTGCTAGTTGAAGTTTCTGCGTATCTTCTGGAAATGCAGACAAGTCAGCGATGAAGAATTCAAAGAAATTTTAACTCGAACCGGTGTGCTTCATCGTCGCGACCATTGTTTCTAGACGAGGGGGGAACTAAAGCTGGGTGTGTTGATACTCAAACTATACCTTTCCTTTATATACGGCCGTCTCTTATCTGCAGGAACCGCCTCTTCCTGCCATAGCGGACCACTCGGATGTAGCCGGTTATGGGCGCCATGGAGAACTTCACCAGATTTCAATTGATTCATGAACTTGTGCTCCCACTCGAACCACGCTTGTCTGGATAACAGCGGTGCCGCCTCCGCCGTCGCCAGAATCTGGCCTGCGAAGACATAACATTAAACAGACATCTAGGAACCAAGGCCGGCTAGCACTGTCTCCGAGCTGCCGAATGGGTATACAGAGACGTGCAGAATGTGGGCGAAGTTCGAAGTGCAAGCAGGAGGACCCGCAATTGGGCAGTTTGAGACTCGGAATATGCGCCTCAACCGTAGTAATCGGCGGTGAGAGGCTCTAACCCCACCCATATTCCGAGCGATTCGGCGATAAAGAATGAGTTCGATACTGGCGAGTCGCCAGAAATTCAAACGCAAGGTTGAAAATGCCAAAATTAGCGCCCACGACACTGGCGATGACATGTCAACGACAAAATGTCCCCTCGTCACTTTACTCCACAATTCCAAGCAGCCGGTGTATGCAGTCCATATCTAGTTATATTCGGCTGCGAAAGCGGATCGGCTGATTGATCCGAAAATCCAGAAGGCACTCATAAAGTATCACGCAGATCCTGAAAACGTCACCAATGTTCCGTCTATACCGGTGGTCAGAGAACAGTTGGAATGTTAGAAGCAGTATCCGGAAACCGTCGGGGCCGCGCCGTAAGCAGACTCCCATGTCCGAGGAGAGCCCAAACAAAATTACTCATGTCAATGATTGAATAGGAAAAACACCCAACACGACATCGCAGGCGGCAATTTTGACATACATGCCTCCTGTACCAGTGTCTAAATTGGTGTAACCTAAATTACGATTAATTACAGGTCAACGTGCTCAGCGCTCGGCACTCAAAACTCATTCATTTCCGAAACCAAGTCCATTGTCGCTTAACGGAAAAGTCACAATGCACTAAGGACGAAACTAGTTTTCTTATCCCAAATTATCAGCGCTTTAATAGAAATACCCAACACGAACGTCGCGTTCACGCATCAGTCACTTGTAATGTCGTCACCAATCCCACGTGATCGCGTTGACGCCCACTGCCTCGCCCGCTGCAGCTCCAGATTCCGGCGACACATGAGCACGTCCATGGCCGGCCCAGAGCCGCGAACATGCTCATTACCCGGCCCCATATATCGTGGCGTGTATCGATAGCGACCCAGACCCTCGTGGACCCGCATGGTTTTCAAGGTTCACTCTCCTCATTTCAATTTTCGGCAGTACGATTCTCAATTGGAACCACAGAAAACGACACGAGCCTCCAGGTTTACTTTGGTGTCAGCCCAACGCTACCCGAGACCTGACTTCTTTTCAGACTTTTCCGATGAACCTACTAGTCCAAGAGCATATCAGTCAATATTATCCCATCGCTCTGACTACCCAGTTTTTTTGGCATGATCAGCATTTTTCTTGCTTCTCTCGCTTTCAATAAACGAGATATCCGGTGAAGGCTTTCCAGCCAGTGGCAGCCTCCGGGGCCTGTCATTTTTCTGGCTCACTCCATGGCAGGTTTCTTAACCGCTGTGCGAACCCCGGGCTCCCGAGATCCCGCCGCATCTTTGGCGTTATGATTCGCCTTCGACGGCGACATTTGGTCGAGAAATATGCCAAACCGTGCTTTTTCGGCCAGGGCTATGTTCAAGCCTTGGTTGGCCCGTTCGCTTAAGGAGGTTGTGTTTAATATCTTGGACTTGTGTGTATGTAGGAAGGATGGGAAGAATCCTAGGTACTTTTTGGATTAAAAAATGCTCAGGAACGACAGAAAAACAGTGACCTCTGCCCGGATCGAACGGATAACCCTTCTAGCTGGAAGCTGGAGGCGTGTAGGTACTCGTGCTCCCACTTGAACCACGATTGTCTCTGGATAACAGCGGTGCCGCCTCCGCAGTCGGAATCTGCCCTGCGAAGACACAACATTGAACAGACATCGGAGAACGAAGACCGGCGAGCCCTGTTTCCGAGCCGCCGAATGGGTATACAGAGACGTGCAGAATGTACTTAGGCGAAGTTCGAAGTGTAAGCAAGAATACCTGCAGCTAGTCTGACCGATATTCCAAAGAAGTCGGCGACAAAGAATGAGCTCGGCACTGGTGTCGCCAGAAATTCAATGCCGACGTTGACGACACTGGCGATGACATGTCGGCGACAAAATTCCCCCCCCGTCATTGTCCAGATTCCCCAATTTCGAGCAGCCGGTGTGTATCCAGTCAGTATCCAGTCATAAGTATTTGGCTGCGAGAGCGGATCGGATCCGGATATCCAGAAGTCTTTTCGTTGACTCGTAAAAGCATCACACAGATCCTGAAAATATCACCAATCGGTGTCAGCCTGACACCGGTATAGTTGACTCAACAGCTGGAATGCTAGAGCAGTATCCGGGAGCCGTTGGGGCCGGTGCGCAGCAAGACTCCCAATTTCGGAAAAGAGAAACCAGATCGAGTTCCACTGCGGCGCCCCAAGGTTGGTCGATGCATGCAACTGCCAGTGAGTTACTTAAACCGTAACATTAGCTTGACGTTAGCCTCACCTCAGTAGGCAACGCGGATGTTATGTAATGGTCCTGCTAGGTAGGTTGTTTTGTATCAAATCTAAGTTATCTAACCACCTAATCGGCCCGCCTCCGCGAGAGCATCCGGGAAATGGGATTGATGAGAACCGTGGCATGATCGGTGGCATTGATCGTGACATTTCGCCAAACAAATCATCTAAGGCCATCAAAGTGCAATCAACGGCATCTTGAGACTGCACTGATTGTGTTTTTTTGTGTGCTCACCCTGATACTGTGAAAGGCCAGAGCAGTGTGGAATTAAATATGGTCACATTGTTACATTATCATTAAAGAAAATATTGGAGGTTGATGCAAAAACAGCGGTGGACTTCAGAGGCGGCATCCCCTGTCATTTCCATGACCTGAGACATGCCGGGGGCGGAAGGCGGCGGGTCCAGCTACGATTATTTGGTGTGTTCGGCAGTGGCGCAACACAGCTGTACTTGTAGAGTGAGCCAAAGTGTTTGTTTTTCTAAAGCCCAAGGATAGTCTTGAGGTCGCGGGTGCGGGGCGGCGCCGAAAGCCCTCGGTGGCAGTGATCAGGTGATATTATTGCAGGTCCTGCATAGATTCAGGCAGCACGGAGCACGCAAAATCGCGGAGGCAGCAAAGGAAGCGGAAGAGAAGAGACGGCAGAGAAATTGATGGCTTGATGGAGTGATGGCAGCGGATGTGTGCCGTCTGCCGGTGGCATTGATCGTGGCATTGATCGTGGCAAAATCCGTGGCAATCCCAACACCCAGATCTTGTGGCCTCCGCCCAGTGACGGGGCGCTTGAGTTGAAGTGTCCAAGTTTCAATTGATAGATCATATGATGTGGGTATGGCCTCTTCGAGGCGGGTGCTTAACCTTTATTTTAGATTCTTTAGACCTTGCCGTGGACTGCAGGTAAGGTGGGTTGTTGTACCGTGTAGTGTTCTTCATATGGAGGGAGTAGGTGTGCACTTTTTACTCATCCGGTTCCAGCGTCTTCAACGTGTTCGGATTATATCATTCAGTTTTTATGGAAAACCTACCCTGAAAGCAGAGCAGCATCGAAAGAGCTCAGCATAATTCAGGGAAAGTTTGAATGCCAGAATTTCGACCAGAAGAAGGCTCCGACGTTGTGGGGATACGATGATGAGGTCGATGTATGTGCATCACAATGATCATCAAGTCCGACACATTCGGTGGTACGTTGTTAGAAACCATATCTAAAAAGGTTTATGGCATTACCACTGTGTGCGCATAGTCCCAGAATACTTCCTTTGGCACAACTGACACACATGGACGGAATGGGAGGGAAGCGAAAATCTGTCAAGATCTCACGTGTTGCAGATTCGGATTCCGCATCACCGGTGCGAGAGCCGTGATCGGACAGGGAAGTACTACTAGCCTCAGGCCCTAGGCGAAATCATGATTGACACAGCCTTTGCCCTCCTTGCTCGCACACACAGACTTGCCTCTCGGCTCGGCTTTCTTGGGCGCGTGTTGTGGAAATCCTGGGGCCTCCAATATAGAGCAAGCCATCGCTGGATTCCAAGGCAGGCTCGTATAGACCCTGTTCTCATGACGACGCACGACGACGACGCTCTCTCTGAGACTCTCCACCTAGTGTTACTCTGCTCGCCTATGTCTGCATAATTCCATCGATTCTCACATCTCCCTTAACAAGTGTCTTGACATGCCCCTCCGGAATTAAGTCGTAGAACCAGGACAGCCGCTCCCGAGAGTATCTCTTTGTTTTCTGTGCAATCAGCTCCGTGCGATCTAGCTCGTTTCTCAATTCTTCAGATATGTGGCTTCGTATGCGTTCAAGCGGAAAAGGGCGCAAAATGCAGAGACCCTTCAGTGAACGTACGCGAGAAAGCATAACGTACGCGCTCTGAATGCTCGGACACGACGCAAAATCAATGCAGCATACATCCATCGAGCGACCTTGGGAATTATGAGATGTAAATGCAAACGCGGGGATGAGCGGAAGCTGCGTTCGCCACGCGCTGTACAGTTTATCTGAACCAGGCAGCCTGAAGTGGATTGTTTGGCTGATTGGCTTCAGAGTTACTCTGTGTGGATGCGGTGCGTTGGGGGCGCTTTTTCGATAGGCTTCAAAGTCAACATCTGCGGAGATTGCATATCGTCGGCCTCCGATTTCCTCAAACACTATGGACACGATCACACCTGGGCTTCCATTAGATAACCCAAGTTCAGTCGCAATGTTCTCGGTACAAAAGACTGACATCCCAGGCATATAAGGTACTTTTCCTCCTAGATCGTTAGCGTCTTTGACAGGAATTGCCCAGGATACTTCTGCAACTAAGCCTGCTAGTTGCGCTTTCTTGGATCCTCGACCCCGCGTGTCCATTGCATGGTAGATATTACAAGGCTGGCCAGTCACTTCCGCAAAAACTTCGGCCATGTTCCAGTTGTGAGCGTCTCGGGCTGCATTGGTGTATACAATGAGAGGGCACGTGTTCCCTGGATCTTCGACCCATCTTCTCGGATCGGTAAGTCGCTTCGTCTCCTCGCTGCAATCCGGGGTTGATAAAACATATTTGTCCAGAATCTCTTTATCTCCCTCGGTGCACGATCCCTTTCGCAGGCGTTTCAAGATATCTAGCAGCACCGGATCATCGCGCTGTCGCATAATCTCATCCAGTACCACAATATGTTGAACCTGATGCCAAACCTGAATTCCTTTCACTTCTTGCCGGTTACGTTCGTGTAAGTCATTCAAGACATCGTTCAGATGGCATTGAACAATTCCACGGGAGAAAAGTGAGTGCCCTTGAGGTGGGGGGAGCTGACAAGGGTCTCCGCAAGTCACCCAATTGAGACCACCAAAAATATGCTCTGTGTTCCCCTTGCCCATGCTGACATACTCCGAAGCCCGAGCCAGGTCGTTAGCGTTCAAAAAGTAAACCTCGTCAAGAATTAATGTTCGCACTGGTGAGAGTCTTTCCTCCAGGCTTTTGCGCAAACTCGGTGTAGACTTCATCTTGAAGGAGATATTCTTAAACTTGCCTCCGCATGGATTGTGCAGCCCCCAATATCACTAGCAACAACCCCCGTTGGAGCGGTGAGGCGCAATTGCTCTGGGTATCCGATAATGTCATAGAACTCTTTCCAGGCCTTGAATATA
The DNA here is from genome assembly GCA_029378375.1 of Mycena olivaceomarginata. Classification (NCBI taxonomy): domain Eukaryota; kingdom Fungi; phylum Basidiomycota; class Agaricomycetes; order Agaricales; family Mycenaceae; genus Mycena; species Mycena olivaceomarginata. The sequence continues at coordinate 294,904 of JARKIC010000155.1, read as the reverse complement.
ACCGACTTCCCGGTACCGCCTGGGCCAGTGCACAGCAACGTCATCGGGTCGTCGACTCGCTGGTTATGCAGCTCCATTCCAATTTTGTCGGCCACTAGAAGAAAGGCCCGGGTTTGCTCGTCGTTCAGTGTGTGTTTGACAATCAATGCGAGGCAGAGTTTCTGATAGTCGAGTAAGGAAGCCCATGGAGAACTGGAACTTGTGACTGGCTGCTTTTGAAAGCGAGCAGAGGTTGCTTTCGCATGTTTCAGCTCCCCCGCTAGCGTGGTGGATAGCGCTTGCGGAATTCGTTCTGAGGGTGGACGACGGTGGGTTCCACTCCTCTGATTTTCTGCAGCTTTGATGCGACCTTTGATCAAACAGGTCTTTCTCTTTTAGCAGGGCTTTACTTGCCATTTCTGCGACGATCTTATCATCCTCGTTTCCAAATTTTGTCATCTCAAGAAGGGTTCCAGGCGCAGCCTCCCCCGTCAAGGAATAAAAACCGGCATTTGTGGCCTGGACCAGTATCTGCTGGGCGTCGCGCGTTGCTTGCGTGTTTTTGATAGGTATGTCCCCGGTATCGAACTCGTCGGGGTCTATAACGGCTTGCATTGCATTTTCCCAAACAGGATCAAACTCCACTTCTCCCTCTTCATCCACATCAATACCGGAATCCCTCGCAGCTGTCAGCAACGCTGCCATTCTCTTCCCTCGCCTTGCTGCATAATCGAATTTTGCATCTCTTGTCTGAAATGGAAGCTGCATATTAAGACAGACTCGAAGATGATCCAGCGACATTGTGGGCTTGAAAATGTTGAACGCATCTTCCCAGCCAAGCTCAGCTGCTTTTACAGGTGACGACTTGTCGTTTGTCCACGGTTGGAATAGTACTAACATCACAACTGCATGCTTCAGCCTGTCTTCATCGGTGTCGTTACGCGGAACTCGATAACCCATTAGTACAGGGATGATAGGTGAGTCCAGTTCTTTGAGACAGTGGGTGGTGTACTCGGGATGACCGGGCTTGAAAGTCAAGTACGTTTTCCTCTGCGTCTTGGAGGAAGGTTTCTTTTCTTTGACATAGTTTCTCATTATATCCCAGGTGCATGTCGACTCAAGTTCGTAAGGGCGATAGAATATATCATTGAAGAGTTTTGAACATCGCTTCTCTTCAGGTGAGCTTTCTGATAGTTCCTGCTCAAGCGTCCCAGGTGAGAGTACAATGAGTGTGTCGTCCTCATCCTCCGGAATGACTAGTTGTTGAACGCCGTCAGGTCCCTCGGTTTCAGCTCCATCGAATTCACCAACGGGTTTTTGAATTGCAAAAATATTGCGGGCTACATCTCGCAAGAGGGAAGACCACCAATACTTGACATATTCATTGGAAGTGTAGCTGTTCTTCCGGCCTAATAAGAAGGCCGCTGTCTGCTGACCGGTAAGTTCCCGTTTTCCCACTAGGGAATTTGTTGTCTTGACCATCATCAGCCGACTTGTCTCGGAAGCATCAGTATTGCCATCCAAGTCTGTGGGAGGGTTGTCGCGCAGGGTTTTTATTGAAGCGCACAGTGCCGAAAAGACAATCGAGGTATCGAGTTGCAATTTTGTTGTATAATTCATCATGTACTCAATCATAGCCATTGTGGAAGTGCCCGAAGAAATTTGCTTGAGGTCTGTGTTGCAGCCGAGCGCCAAGGTAATTGTCGGATTGTGACCGTTCAAGTGTCCGTTCTCACACCGTATTTGTAGGTCGCCATCCTCATCAAAATGAGTCTGTGAAACAAGCGGTCGCGGGAGTTCAAAACGGCAGTCCTTGTCCGGATCCATTAGACATTTCATTTGGCGTGGTATGTGCTTGAAACAAGTTGCATTATGCTCGTGAACAAGACCAGTGTTCTCACACAGGTCCCGATGCCGTTGATCTCTGGTCCGCTCGTAGTCTGCTGAGTTGGGATCCAGCGGACGGCTCAAGACAGGCAACTGCTTGGGCATACCCTCGGGAGCATTATACGGCACTGTACCCTTGGGGAAACTCTGGCAGATGATGTCGTCGTACCACGCCGTGAGTTTTCGTTTAAATTCGGGGTCAGCATTCATACATTCCTTCATATCCAGCGGAGAACAATACAGCCCTCTCAACCATATCAGAAGGTGGATGTGCAAAGAGCCTCGAACCTGGGCCTCAACTACTGCATACCAGCCTAAAACCTCTCCCAGAACTCCAATTTTCGAAGCTCGCTCCGTGCCCAAAATAATTTCGAAAAATTTTGTGATGATGAGGTGAAAGAACTCAGCTCCCGCAACTGGGTTTTCAGCTAATGCCTTCGCACGAGCACCTCCCTCTTGATCCGCTCTACCAAGACAATCGAATATCTGGTCCAAGTTGATGTCCCTGCCGGCCAGAACTTGCGCCACGGGATTATGAGCATCTGCAAGGTTCATGGTCGCAAAGACATGCGGCAATCCATCGCAATTATCTTACCTTTACACTCCTGCTTCATCTTGTTCACGTCCCCAACAGAACCGGGTATATGATCGGAAACATAGCTGAGATACTTCATCAATCGGTTTGCAGCTTTCTCGCCCTCGGACTCCGGTTGGGCAAATGGGTTACCCTCAAGCTTCACCCGGTAGCTCTCCATTGACGTGTCATCCACTTTCAGCATCAAGTCTTGAATTAATGGGAACCAAGACCGATTAACCGCGAGGCGAGACTTGAATGAAGACTGGCGACGCTGAATGCTGTTGGCCATCACAAAAATGAAAGACTTGTGAACCTGGAATCGTTTGTCGGCGATGGTGATCAGGTGCTCAACATGAGGTGCAGTATCCACTTGTCGAAAGCCGTACTCGGTTGACAATCTAACATCGTTGTTGTCAATCATGCCCACACCAAACGGAAAAAGTGGTTGGCCACAATAGCCCAAACACTCGTGGATTTCGCGATGTATGCAAAGGAGTGCTTCCAGACGGAAATTTCACAAATTCGGTGTCTTGGGTTTTCAGCCTCCGAAGAGCCTCCAGCTTTCGTTGCTTATAGGTTGATTGCAGACTATCTACATCAACAAGTGTAGAAGACGTGAGATCCGATTGTGGATCCGATGATGCAAACAGCTCAGAATTTGCCTCCTCAGAGTAGCTTGTGTTGCTGTTACCAGTGTACGACGAACCTTGATTGTTTGCGGAATTGGTGCGTAAAAAGTCTTTTGTCGCAAGTGGGCAGTCATACACCGGATACTCTTCCAGATTTCAAGTACAGCATTCTTGTCGAGATCCGCGTACAAATGGTTGTGTTCAATCAACCAAAACAAAGCCTTTTTCAGTTTTTCACGGCGCACCAGGAGAGGTGACCTCTTCAAAAACTCATGGGTCACCTCAGTCTCCAGTGAGCCAACAAGTATTACGCAAATCTCATCTCGGAGTTTAAAGAGGGGAACAGGCATGGCGCTCACGAACGAACTGGTATCCTGCGGCAGGATGCAAACATTTCCGCGTGCTGCAAGCTGACCGCCCGGTCCCAGATGGATCTTATACATGCACTTAGTGGCGCGCGCACGAGCATACATTGTTCCTCCAAGAAGGTCAAACCCATCAGCTCCTCGGGAACATCGCCGATCCAAAGTCCATTGGCATAGCTGCGCACTGGAAGTGTTTTGAACTTGTTATTGCTGACGGATAGGTTGCAGAGGTGACAAAGAACATAGTTTCTATCATGAATCAGAGACGACCGCCTAAAAGATTCAATACAAGGCTGGGAGGATGTCTTACGTAGTTTGTCCACAGCTTGGTTCAGTAGTGAGATGTCAAGATCATCGACCGATTTCATCACGACTGAGGCAGCCCCAGTTCGAGTTTACCACAGAATGAACACTCATATCGCTTGAGCGCGCTGTTGCTGGTACTCTCGCGGAACTCTCGAACGATCTGGTCTTTCTCCTCCTGCGAAAGGATGACAGGAAATGAGGTATTGGCCTCATGGCTCTCAACCGAAGTTCGTGGTTGCTTTGCAGCGCGAGGGTCTTCAGGAGCCAGCACTCTCTTCCGTTTAAGATTAAGGACAAGGGAATACTCTTGATATTCAGTGTCGTTGAGAACATGGTCCGGTGATATTCCAGCACGGATGGCTTCAGAGCTCTTGATGAGACAAGCTTGTGTGCACCGGTGAGACAAGAAATCTGCTCGCAGAGTAGCAACATCTTTCAATTTTCGGTGCTCAGCACGCTTCGACATACCGACGTGTTGGCTAACCAAAGCCCTCAGGGTGATGGAGATTTGATTTGGCATTGACAACTAGGAAGTCAATGACAGCCTTTTTTTCAGCCAAACCGAGTTGAACAAAACGAATCTTCAGTGGACGTTGATTGCACTGATGAGCGGTCATGAAACATCGGACTAGGTGCGAGACCAGCACCGCTGTGCGTTAAGCTAGCTGTCGAAACAGCGCCATTGTTCATTGAACTAGCCGTAAAGGCAGCGGTATGCTCATGCGATAATGCACTTTCTAATTGGTTCCGTTCATTGAACAAGTTCTTTTCAAATGGGTGCCGTTCAGCGAACGGTTGTTGTCCACTGGACATGTTGAACGAATGAATGGGACGAACAGCAGCCCGCACATCGGCCAAAGGAACAGAGCTCCTGCAGACACTGTGATTAGCAAGAGATAATGATGATTGAGAGATTCATACCAGCTGCATTCGCAAGATGTATAGGGCTGTCCGACCCGTCTGCGGGGGTCTGTGCATCTGGTACAGTGTGAGATGCGATGCACGACACAGTAGAGAAATTAAAACGCACCACAATCGAATGCTGGAAGCTGATTTCAATTGAGGGTTTTCCGAGTGATGCACTAGGTGTTCTGTAATCTGTAAGAGTCGTTCGAGCGACCGATAAAAATGAAATACCAAGTTGAATGACACCAGAGGAGAGATTAAAACTAGCAGCAGGAAAGTTTTCTTGGCAATAGTGCATCCAGTCTCGACCAAGTACAAGATCAACGGGAAGTGAGGAGGTAACCGGGAGTACGATTTGCGTAGAGAAAGTGGAGCAGGGCTCGACACCAGGGATAGTAAGAATGGCCGAGACACTGGCATGGGTAGTCTTTATTCCGGTTCGAAGCACCCAATCCAACGAAAGCCTGGAGCTCTCCTCATTGGCGTCAAAAATTGTGGAAAGCGGGTGGTTGCCGAGTGTCGCAGACATGGTGGGGGAAGACAAAGTGTGGGTGTATTGAATTGGAAATCCGGATTCGTTACATCAGACACTTGATTAATAGCCTAATTAGTGACCGATCGGCACTGTAACATATCGCTACTTATTCCTGGTCTCGATCAACACAGCAACCATTTCCGGAACGATCGCTCTTGACGAGCGATCAATCGGCGATCATTGCCGTCGGATGTATCCGAAGTCTTGCGTGCGCAAGACATGCACAGCCTCACAGAGCGATTGGTCGGCGATCAATCAATCAATCTATATCAACATCAAAACTTGGAAACGGGTTTCACGAGTGGCACTCCCGGGCGGTTAATTGAGTCCAACTTCAACTGTGGGGTAGTTTTCGAAGCTAAAAGGCAAGAAGTTCCCGCTGCGCATGTTCGCTTTTTTCTTGGTCGTTGCGGGGTTGTCCGAGGGACATGGAAATAGGGATTCGTTACATCAGACATCACATTCAAGTTGTCTGCCCGATCAAGCTGCGAGTCAAGATGCCGAATTCTGATCGATGCTTCGCAGCTTGATTCTCCCTCTGTCATCTATTTAAACACCCTCATGCGCACATCCGGATGCACATGTCTCTCTTGCACTGTGTCCAACCTCCTTCTCCGGTTCTTGGCATGTCATCAAGATGGCTATACGATCACCGCCGGAAATTCGTCTGCGTTCGTGACGGCTCTTTCAATCACCGAGCGCAAGCGCTGTCGATCTTCTGAAACGCCGCATCTCACCACCCGACACCGTCCATGTTCACACCCACGCCTATGTAGTTAAGGGTGTCCTTGGGCTCTCTGTCAGCAGTACCTTTTACATACAATTTTTACAAGTTCAGTATCGATCTTATTCCCCAACTTATTTCTTATTTCTCGTGATACACCACTATAATTCCCATCACTGTCTATTGCCTTGAGCTGATACAGAGATTTTCATTCAGAAAAATCACACGGGATTCGCGGGTCCAGCACTATCCTCAATTTTCAACTTCAAGCCTCAATTCTTGACCAAAGGAGATGTTACATATGCCTCAATGTTCATAACTGGCGTGGTTAGCATTTGCATGCGGACTTGTGGGGCTTGTTATCAAAAAATCAAATTGCGGCTGAATCACGGGACAAGATTTATTATTGGTCCGACTTCACGCAGCCCTTCGAAAAAACTACCTGGAAATCAATGGCTGGGGAAACCAACATCCGCTTGTTTCTGGGACACTTTGGTCTGACTTCACATAAGCCCTTAGAAATCATCATATTCAGTGTATTTATTCTTTTAAATCATGTACATATTGGTCCTCAAATATAGAAACATTTGGAAGATGATCCTAGCTGCAATTCCACTCGAAGGTCTCTGCCTCCTAAACTTCTGTCGACAACTTCCCACCCTAACAAGGTAACTCTGTATCCCTTCCATCATTCTACTCTCAAATTTGAGTTTCTCCTTCTGCTCAGTGACCATGCACTTCTTGAAGCATTCCAACAGATTGGCCATCCATAATTGCAGAGGGTATGCTGAGTGTTGCCAGATGCATGAGAGTGTTTTTGTGTTGCTCCAGTACAGCATCATTTATGGAAGCAAGCTTTTCATCAATATATTCAGCCTATTTCACCAAAATTGATCGACCTTGGCCCCATGGCGGTGTTGCCACTGGCACCGCGACCACGTGCACATTGACGGAGGCAAATGCGCACGGAGGAAGCTCTCGACAAACGGAAACTTGGGGTCTCTTTGGACACTACTCCTCTTTGAATCTGGGGCTTTCATTCCTACCAGTACCATCTCTTTTGGTCAGGGAAATACTAAATAGACAGCCTTCTCCGGCTCTGGCCATATGTACCAGCACGCTCTCGAGGCTTAGCAGCCCATGGCTCCGCTGCTGTACTGCGTTACGTGTCCGACACCTTCCGGCACGTCTGGAACGTTCCCGCTGCTCGCTCGACGCTGCGTGCGCCATCAGTATTCCTGTTGCGCCATCAGAGCATGACCAACCAGGCATTCGCGGTATTGTTGTCATTTCTGCTCTGATTCCTTTCAAAAAAGATTTTATAGAGGGCGTTAGGATGTTCTTCGGAGACTGATCAAAGGCTGCGAGCTTTCTGCTGCAAAGCGCGCGCCTACAGACACGAAACTCACCCAAATCGGGATACTCCCAAGAAGTGTGTTGTATAATCAATTCCTGTCCGGTCTGTACAAATAAAATAGCTAATTCATAGTGTTCCCGAGGTAGTAGTGATGTTATTTGACCCTGCCGAGGCGGCATGCGCACGTGGTTTCTCCACCAACATCGGCACCGTCAGATGGTATACCTCGTATATTAAGCAGATGCCTCGTATCACGATGTACATGTTTGTTCTTCGCACGCCACTGGGCGCTCGCGAATTCCCGAACTTCTCAGATTAGTATCAAATTCATCTTTCATTTTTTACTCTGCCCTTCCCTCGTCCTAGCCGACCCAGTAATGAGCTCTGTTTAAATTGCATGCCGAACTACATGGTGTGTTTCTTTCATTGTATTTTTTTTCCTGCCCTCGTGTATTAAGGAGATACCTCGTATGTTAATGGAGACCCCTCGAATCAGAGTGTACACGTTTATACCGCCGATATTACCCCAATGGATATCTCAGCTGACCCTCTCCATCAGGAATTAGCTTAGACGCCCCGGCGCCTATTGATTCGAATCTTGCCGATCAGCCCTCAACCTCCGCTCAAAAGGCAGACATTCTGTCACGTCGCTTCTTTTGTTCCACCCCCATCAGCTCTACCCTCCCACTGCTGCGTCGCCGCCTCCTTTCTGCTTCTTTGTCGGACACTATGCAAAAATCAACAAGATATATTCAAGAACTCAAACCATTGGCTTCTTGGCCCTCCGCAACAACTCACAACATCAGTCCTCCATGCATGATATCGACACGGTTCATCAAACCTCGCGCGTGATGTCCCACTGACAAGATGACGGACGTCTCGGCGAAGCTGACTGGCTCCACAAAAATAATCTACAGCAAGACCTCCCAAGCATCAAGTTTCAAAACTCTGGGGACACGACGGCTCATCCTGACGCTTCAAGGTGGCCAGACAATGGGCCTTCGGCGAATACCAAGGGGCGCAAGAGTTTTCAAGGTTCCAATATTTCATGCAGCTCTTATTGTTAAAGTATTCGTCAAGCCATTCACGATCACCTCAGGCAACCTCTGTTCAATCACGGCTGATATTGCGTCTCTGTCGGCGATTTCACTGTGTATGCTTGCGATTTTTCCGATATTGGTAACCCACATTCTGCGTGCTAACCAGTTTGGAGACAGGTTTCATGCTTAACACGCACTGCATGCATTTACATACGCTTCTCCCCGAAACTACACAGCATTCGGAGAACCGGATGTACTGCTCTTCGTCGACGGAATGGAGGCGAGGGGTTATCGTGTCTGTGAGCCTCGCCTTGGGTGCTACAGGTGAGATCGCTCTTACATCTATGCAGATACCCCTGAGATACCTGATAACTTTCAGTGTTTTTGACATTTCTGCTACCTTCTCAAGCATCCCTCCGCCTTCGATGGGCACGTTTACGGTTCGTAGTCCCGCGGCGAACCAACTGTTCGCGTTTCACGGCACGAGTCACTGAATACAACTTCAATTAGCCTGCCGCTTTTCTGCGTCCTCGGCTGGGCTGCGGAATGGCGAGTTCCCCAAGCAAACTCATGTTCCTCTTCATGACTGCTGAGCAATAGTTCTGTCAGCAGTACCTGTCGACACCGCCCTGGAGGACTGCCGAGGACTCAGCGAACCAAAAGCGCGTTTACAACCTCTCGCTGGTATTGCATAAACTGAAACAGATGCTCATTTTTTTGTCCCCCAGATCCTCATCTATATGCACGGCCTGCAAGTACGCCAACTGGTTCGTATTTAAACCTAAAAGTTACAAGAGCGCGCTGGGGCGCTCCGCGCCCCAGCACTTCGGTTGAGATCCCGAGACATACGTCATGAGAACAACATGAATAAAGGGATAATTTCGGATCAAAATAGAGGTCAGATGAGTAGCGGAGCTTAAAAAGCTTCAGACAGACAGACAGGCTTAATTTTATAAAGAGGAAGATGTCTGTTTATAGATACATAGCTCGCGCGCTCTATATCGTAGCTGCAGCATACCAAATATTTTATTCATCTGTAATCTTGGAACGTCGACGGTTGCTTCAGAACATCCACTCACAACCCGGAGCGTAGCGAAGGCATATCTTGTATCTTATTATTGACTTCTGCTCATTCCATCAGAAATAAAATATTTTGCAGGTCTGTATGATGCTCCACAGTGAGGACTTAATGAATGCAGCCTATCCGATACCAAGTGCGCGAACTCACAGACACAGGCCATTTATTTCCACAGGCATGTTGTATTGATCGTGAAACCAATTACTATTCTAACCCCTGATGTGTCCATGCACCCCAAAGTGGAATTTTCGGGACTCCCGGTCACAGATCTGAATAGAACACTTGGAAAAAATAGTATATGGTGGCTGTGTGTAGTAGTTGTCTCCTCCCCAAAATTTAGATTCACTGTGCAAGAAATGAGGGCTCCAGAAAATCAGGATGCACCCAAAAATCGGTTTTTGATCAAAACTGAGTCCACTTCCCTGATATCTCATGATGCAGACAATCATTTCTCTCAGAAAAAAAAATCCAGCATTCGGAATGTGTCTCAAGTTGTTTTAGAGACCCAGCTTGAGTGGAAGGGAAAAGGTGCATGCAACACAGAGCAATGATGTTGATTCCACATCAGGTGTCAAAAGTGTCATCAAAACCGGCATTGTCATAGCAGTAGCTCTCACTCCTTAAATAATCTGGAAACTTTTCAAGTTATGTCTCGTGAGTCAAAGAATGTCCCAGAGACCGATCTGGGCAAAAAGATTAGATTTTGCGAAAGGTACGGCTTGCCACGAACACGTTTATCGCATACTTCATCTGAGATGAGAGGATCTTTCGGTCCAGCAGCATTACCACTATGCTCGGGATTATCTTGGACGTATGACGTTCGAGAAAATCGTCTATGGTCTTCTGCAACTGGGCCAGTCTGGTGCAATTTGACACTCTACATAGAACAAGTCCTCCCAGTGAATTCCGATTACCTTCCAGCCGCTGAGGTATTTGGATCCCGTCAGGTTCTCCTTTTGGTTCTGTCATCGAACTGTAGTCTGTTGGTGTCCCGAGTTTACCGCTCTTCCCCACGGCACTCACTCTGTGGGAGGTTGAAGTGTGAAAGAAGGAAAAATCCGAGTGCTGTTAACGTAGGTTTGCGGATCGCCGGCACCGGCATTCTGTTTGTTGCCGGCCAGCATCAGTCATCAAAATCGACTTGTCTTTGACCTTGATGTCAGTCCGCGCCTTGTCAGTCCGCGCCAAAGTCTTTAAGGCTCCCGACCACGTCACGATCAGCGGCAAGTCCATCTTCCTAGCCGGCTCCATTGAAATGGGCGCCGTCCAGGACTGGCAGACGGTTCTTACCGCCAAGCTCATGCATCTCCCTATCACGATCATGAACCCGCGCAGAGATGCCTGGGATGGCAGCTGGAAGCAGGACATTTCGAACCCCATGTTCAAGGAGCAGGTTGACTGGGAGCTCGACAGCCAGGATCGTGCGGACGTCATCGCCATGTTTTTCCATCCTGATACCAACGCGCCGATCTCCCTGCTCGAGCTCGGGCTCTATGCGCCGAGCGGCAAGATGGTCGTGTGTTGTCCTGAGGGATTTTATCGCCGGGGCAATGTTCAGATCGTCTGCGACCGGTTCGGGGTCGAGTTGGTGGACACGATGGAGCAGTTGACGGAGCGGGTGATCAAGAAGCTGGAGGGTTAGTGCGTGGCTGAAAGGGCGGGTACCAGATGGAATGGACCAATAACCAGCTATAAGCAAAGGTATCGGACTCTTCATGGATTTTCCATTGAACAGTGCTGACTCCCCGGGGATGGATAGATAGCCGGCCATGAACATTCAAAGATTCTAAGTCCCGATTTTCTGTAAATAAATCAGGGTTCACAAGCGGAGGGAATATATTCAAGATATTCATATTACCGCGCTGACGAAGATCACAGACGAGGATTCTAATAAGTTTCGTGAAGCCGGATGAAAGTCACTCTGCCCGCCAGCTGTTCTTCTACATGATGGCGACCTCGAGGAATTCATCCGCACTTGAACACGGACCACCTCACCCTGGATGCAAGGGTGGCCCTAACCTATTTTACCGGAATGTTGTATCTCACGGTGGTGGCTGACATATCTATTTTAAACCTGCCTACCTCATTCCGGCGCTTATCTTCTTCTCCTCCTGCCACCACCATCGACCACCCCCATGGACTATCACGAACACCGAATCGCACGCGGACGCTGAGTTTAAATCGTACTCGCCCCTGGGGGGGCCTGGAATCATGTCGGAAGCTCTCCTTCTCGCTACCTTCGTCCACGCGGATCGTGAGACAAGACAGCCAATGCAGCTATAGCGGCGTCGTTTTTTCCGGTTCGCACCATTTCACCGTCTCTGGCGGTACTTTCACAAGTATCGCAAATATTCAAAACCGCTGCACCCGCGGTGCCGCCTGGTATGGTTCTTAGACAATCTTGTAAAATACGCTGAATGTTTCCCAGAATTTCGAGCCATTCCTCTGAGAGACATATGTCTTATAAACGAAATAGGATTGAAGACAGGATCGTGCACTACCGGCCGCCTACGTGATCGATGTTCCGTTCGTCGTGTATACTCCGCTAGAGTCCTGGGCCTAGTGGGAAACATGACGGTGATCATGTACCCGGGAGACGGCGCAGAAAAGGTGCATTGCAATTTCGTAAGGTTTTTGGAGCCTTGTCCACCTAAAGCTGGTGTATTTAGCGCGCGAGAAGATGGCCCCTACACAATCAATGATCCTGATACTTATCGAGAATCCATGTAGAAAAACATTATTCGAAATCCTCATCTGACCTGTACCAAGTCGTCCTTCCCACCAGCCTGCCCCTGTATCACTTTCTTTCCACCTCCTTCGAGATCCTCTTTAGTCAAACCAGAAAAAGTGTCCACCACCCCACCGGCTGACGCTGCCGCTATTAGCACCCGCGGCTCGTTTGGATCGAAATCAACATGCTCGATCGCGGTTCCTCGCACCCATTTCAGGCATTGGGCGAAGGGTACGATGAGAATAGATGCAATCGCGACGAATGTGCTGGGAATAAGAATTGCGTTGTTCACTCCCGTGTTGTGTTCCCATCCAACTGTCACCGTCAGCGCAGAGCCGGTCATGTTGCGTCTCATGCTTGTCGGAATGTCAGCAGGCAGGGGACCAGTCGGCGAGGCGAGCTCCGTTTTATGGTCTTCGTGGCTCATGCATGAGTATTCCAGTGGCTTTTTGTTTTGCACTCCACTCACCGTTCCCGCAAATTTGATAACACCCTCGATATACACTCCCTGCAAGATAAAATATCCGTTAGGCGAACCAGCTAGGTCTCCCATAGCTTGAAAACTCACCATTAGCAAAGGATAGTTTAATCGGTACGAGAGATTCCTGTGGGGCACCTTGATTGGCAAGGATAGTTGTGATGGTGTCGGTAACAACGTTGTTGGTTGAGCTTTGGCCATACTTCAGTGCCTGTTCCAGGGTATATGACGGCGTGTGCCAGCGTGGTCGGAGCATCGCTCGGCGGCTTGACACCACCCCCGAGGATCCAAGTGTTGACCATTTGGCTTGAGTAGGAGACGAAGAGGGTGACTATCTGCGACACCACCGTGCACACCATTGTCCCGTCATATGATGAAACCTGCCCGTCAATTACGATAGTCACAGCTTGAATGGACACAATCAGTAATAGGAGAAACCGCGGTCATAAGAGTTCCGTACTATATTCCACCGCCCCTGCATCGTTAGTTCCTCGACAGGCAACCGATAGCAGTGTATTATTCGTCGTGGTCAATACGTCTTTCAAAAATTAACACATGAAGAGCAAGAGCAGGTGGATATAGGTTCCAATCTCACCTGTCTGAACTGTGTTTCCATTACCACACGTTGACGACATCCCCGAAACAGTGTATGATCTCAATTCATCGCCCACCGGAATTTCAACTTGATCGGTAAAACGCACCAAGGGTGGGTCAGATTTGGCATCGAGTTGTTGACATCCACAGGAAAAGTTGGCAGTCAGTCCCTGTTGCATCATGGAAAAGTTGAAATTGGATCCGCTCATTGGTCCGACAAAGGGTTGGGTTTTGGTTGTGATTAGTTTATTTCTCAGGGAATCCTCATCAGCCGAATCAACCAGGGTGATGGGTAGTACTCCTCCTGTCGGGGAAATTTGGGATAAGTCGTGTGAACGTGAAGAGTGGAAAGATACAAACGAGTTGATTCCATGTACCATGTAAAACCAATTATTAAAATCTACAAGCGAGAAAATGGCAGACTCGGCGTCTGCGTCTGCCGTACCGTACCACTGGTCCACTGAGGTCCATGAGTGAGGCTATCCTGGAATCGACTGCGGCACACAATAAATGGCAAGTTCGTGAATAGACGGGAGTCTTACTATAGTTCTGGATATCCGTCGTAGCGTTCCACAGCTCATCGAAATCATTGGCAAATGTTTCACTCGAGAAATCAATTTCGGTTCCTCGAAGAAGCGTGGCAATGATAATGTCGATCGGTGTCAGAAGTGAGGTCCAACTGCCGACCAGCATCGGCATCAGTCGAGGAGAATCGATCAACGAGAGCATTACCTGGCTGTTTGACCAAGGGTGGCCCAGAAAAATACACCAGCGGCGAGGACCCACTTGAGTTGACGTCGTTGGAATATAAGCGACCGCCTGGAAATCAAGATTTCGAAGCCGAGGGTGGAGTCAGACATCGGGCGGCTCAGACAGACAAGAAGAGCGTGTCGGACGGCCTGTGAAAATCAGCTGCGCCGGGGAAGGTTGACTGTTAGGGAAAACAAACCGAAAGCAGGGGCACATACTAGGACGATAATGCCGATAACAAGATAGATTTTGCCTGTGGATTGCGCTGCGCGAGCTCCGAGAGCGTCAGAGACAGCGGGGTCTGTCCCCGGACGTGTAGTGCTGCAAAAAAATTATACGCGATGGCGAGCAGGACCGACTGCCCCCCGATAACCGCCCGTGGCCACATGGAAGAGCACCTACAAATATTATTGGTTGATAACACGATTTCTGGTCGAAATGTGCGTCGCACCTCACAGACTAAGTATGCCGTCGATAGTGGAATTCCGGGAGGTCTTGGAGGGGTCGATTCAAGGTACTTGCCTTCGAGTGCCTGATTAAGGGTTCCCATTGCGTCGAACGATCCCAACCGGTTGGTGAGCGCCAATTGACTAGGTCCTCACTTAATTCCTTTGGCATTGGCATCAGTGGTCGTCTCTCCATCGCGGCGGCTAGGTGTGGGTTGCCCCATGGAAACGACATCAACATTTTTCACCATGATTTTTGCAAGTGTCTCGACAGCGGCGGTACAAATATTACGGGGTTGTGTAAATCGCATTTTGGGACGTCGACTCCAAATACATGTCAGTGAATTTTTACAGCATGGCGAAACCAATGAAGAAATAACAGGAATGAAACCACAGATGTGTCAGAAGGGAAATGAACTGCGTCGGAACAATGGATTAAATTGCCCTGAAACCGTCTGTGGCATGGATGAATTCTTTGTGTTGGCGATGGGTGAATAAATGACATCCCTCGGGTGATGATTCATTACCCGAGTCGATGAGTAGAGACGCCCCTCCCAAGAAATACTAATTCCACCTTCTGGTTCCTCGACTTACTCCCATTTCCATGTATTGACTCGAAATACCTGTGACCACTCAACCTCTTCTTTGGTTTACAGGGATTCAACTACGGGATCACTTGGCTTGAGAGCAGCAAACACATCTCTGGAGAGCCAATTGAAATGTCAAGCTTCATCAATGAACTTGCACCTGCGTGGTTAGTTACCGATCGAGGTTGATTTGGAACCCACTGCGATGTTTTCAAAGTCCGAGGTTTGAACCCGCGCAAGATAGAACTGTTTATGTGAGCAGACACTGCCACTAATCTCATTAGAAAAATGTAGTTTTTCTAAAGAGGATCCATTACAACGCAGCCACTATTGCCCGTTGTTAGAAAAAGTGGGACAAGTAAATCACCTGATGTTTTTCGTGCTCTCAAATGTTGAAAAGAATGACTACTTATGTAGAAATATCGATTTGCCACCTACTTTTACACCTAAATCAAGCCTACGTCCAAAATTTGAAAGTTGTCTTTTGGTAATAGTAGATGAACTGCTGGATATCCAGTTTCGGCAACATTTTTACTGAGAAGCTGACCCCTTTTGGGTCCGGATAGGCCCAAGGATGGAGGGAATCAGCCAAGAGGCTGTGGAGAACGGTAACTGTGGGACTCAAAAGTGTTTTATGTGGGGGTGATATCTTTGATGCGATAACCAGAAAGGTTTGATTGCTGGACCAAGTATGGATACTGCCGGGGCAACAATAGAGGCTTTGCGGTGAGCCACCAATTCAACTGGTGGCTCCTCTCAGACATTCGCACTGAGGGCTTTCCACTTGGGCCAGCCACTATTTCATTCTCCCTCTGGAGACTATAAATAGTGGTTAGATTGGCCCGAGAGGATTGCGAGTCGCTGAGAAATTTTAGCCACCAATTGAGCTGGTGGCTCATCACAAAGTCTCTAATGTCTTGGCACCAGGACAATAAGGGAAATACATTGGGACAGAATCTCACTCTGGTAGGTACATAAATAGAGACTTTGCGGTGAGCCACCAGGAGCCACCCAGTGGCTCCACACCAAATTCTGGGTGTGGTGGCTCTCTGGTGGCTTGCGAGTGGATCTGGTATGACATCATCCCTGAGTATTTTATACCCATTTATACTTGATTGGAGAGCCACATCCTACTGCATGCCAGAAAAGCCACTGGGTGGCTTCTGCTGACTCACTGCAAAGCCTCAAATGTCCGGAAACTAGGTGTCATGAATCGCCCAGGTTCTACTTTTTCGCGTGACACGTCCGTATAGATACAGACGCGTCTTAGTGGCACAGGACTCTCATGATGCCACCACGTGACCTTCTGACGGTTGAAACCCGGCCTCGGATTCTAAAGCCGCAGACTCGGGGAGTCTGCGCCATGGGATATAGAAGACGTTAGGGACTAGGAACCTGTACAGACGGATCCTAGTCCCCGGACGCACTATGGATGACACAGAAGCGTACACGAAGTACATGAGTGGTTGCAAACTGATCGGGGTTTGAACCACTGGATACGATGACATTCAGGACTAGGAAACCTGAATGTCGGGTCTCCTAGGTCCTCCGACACCACGGAAACCGACACAGAGGAGTACAGGAGTATCAGCATTAACACTCCTTAATGCTGCAGTACAGGAACTGATCGCGATTGACCGCGATCGTTTTAATTTATTAGAAGCCTATATAAGCACGGTAGAATCTCCATGTACAGTAGATTGTACCTCATCTAATCTCAGGCTTCTACCTTGGCTTGACATAGGCATTGTCTCCACCCTGCCCCGCTTTCTCCACATCCTACTACGGGTTGTATCCACGCCCCGGGTTGTATACCTGAGTGGATATCACACCCTCTTCGACTTGTTCCGGGTTCTGCCTCGCATCCCGACCTACGACATACGGCCTCCTAGGGAGGACGCCGTACGACTGGTCCTACTGCTCAGGGAACACACGAGCTACTAGCGTCTATCAGGTTTATCCTGGTTGGGGTTCTCGTTTGGTTACTTGTTGTTTAGCCGACCCAGAGGCCGTTGCTGACACTAGGACATCAGTAGATAGTTTGTTGGGCATTAATGGTTGGTATGTGAGTCACGAGTTGTTGAAGGCTTGGACCAAATATGTAAATCGGAGGAACAGAAGGATGTGTATGGATTTTTTATCAAGCCCTTGAGTATAGATATATTTGGAATCCTAATTTTAAGTCCGCTCGAGGGTCTCTGCCTCCCAAATTTCCGGTTGCAACTCCTATCCCAACAAGGCAATGGCTTTTTTTTGTCAGGTCTGGCTTTATTTTCTACTCAGTGACTTGGACAATGTGTAAGGGCAACCTTAAGCTCGGCACAGGGTATGCAAACTAGTGGGGGAATCTGAAGTATAAATATAGGTACTAAATACAGGAGCAGAGATACTATGCACCTAGCAGGGGAATCTGAAGAGAAGAAAGGATGAGGATTCCCACGCTAGGCGAAACCTTATATACAGTTAGTAACTACCCAGTAGCATGTGTCCGTAGGTATCTACAATGATCCCAGGCCTGATCACATAGCACATGCCAGCGTGAGTGGATGGAAGGTCCAGACACTTCTGAGGGTGGAGCAGACAGATGGACAGATGGAGTCCTGGACAGATGGACAGATGAATGGTTGGGTGCAGCCAGAGCAATAGGTGGAAAAGGGGCCGGAGCGATGGATGGAAAGGCGGCCGGAAGGGCTGGAACGGGGGTTCCCCTGAAACAATGCAGTGTTAGCCTCAGAGGGTGTATTTGGTCTTGACTGATGAGTGATATTGCTCCAGCACATCATCATCCATGGAAGCCAGCCTTTTATCAATATTTCCAACCTGCTTCATCTGCGATGATCGGTTGAACAGTGGCCTTGCTGTGGTCCAATAATCTATTGCCTCAAATAGGTTCTTGTGTTTCTGGCAAATATCTCCTAATCGGAGCATACACTCAGCTCTGCTGCGGTGGACATCCATATCTGTAAACCCCTCCAATGCTAGTGTGAATAGAATGATTGCTGTATCTTCCTCATCCTGAGCAAGGAAGATATCTCCAATATACTGCAGGGTCTTATAGATGCCTGGCTTCTGTTTTGACTTCAGTGAATAAACAAAGAGCACTATGGGCCAAGTAATAGGCATCCTGTTGAGAGCAACATCCCCACAAGTCATCTCACTGAGTTTTGCCAGACAATATGGGAAGATAGCCGGGTGATTCCCACAGGGTGATTGGAGACATTTTTCATAAAGAACTTTTGCAGCCCATATATTTCCTTCTCGCAAAAGGAGATCTGCCCTGATAGCATCACACATTGCCACTCCTACATCGAATCCTACAGCAGTGAATATTGACAGAGCAGCCTCAAGATTTCTCTGGACATCTCCCGTAGAAGCACCCATTGGCAGGTCAATTTCTGCAGCAAATAGCAAAGCAAAGCCATGACCAAAAGAATCCTGCTCCAGAGATGTTTCTTCAAGGATTTGAGCATTGATCTTGTGGGCCTCAACATATTCCGATTTAACCTTGTAAACCTCAACCTGCATTGACATGATTGCATGGTCTAGGTAACCTTGTGATAGGCCACAGAGATCAACCAGCTTTCTTGCACGATAAGAGAGTGTGATACTTTTCTTGTAGTTCCCAAGTTCTGTGCAACAGATTGCCTCTGTATGTAAGGACTCTGCTTCTCTATGAAGATCTCCAGAGACTCTGGCCATTCTCTGTGCCTCCAATGCATGAATTTGGGCTGTATGGTAATCACCAACACTCTCCCTGAGTTGTGCAAGAGTAAGCAATGCTTGATAATGTCTTTTGGTTCTTTGACTGGAAATTGCCAAAGATAGAGTATCTTGGCAATACCTTGAGGCTGTGGCAGGGTCGAACTTTTGCTCCAAATAGTAATGTGCAACTTGGTTGTAGAAAATGCCTGGATATTGGTCAGAGACCAATTAGAACCCATCAATATTAAGCTTACATTTAAGATCCACATCATCAAAGTGATTGAAGTGTTCTAGAGCCTGGGAAATGAGGGTCTCTGGATTTGGAATATGATAATATGCTCGCGAAACAAATAGCTCAGTAATAAAGTAAGCTTCCAATCGTGGGTGTGACTGTGGAAGGAGTTTCGGAATTTGGGCAAAAAATGATAGCTTCCCTCGACCAGTATGTCCACTAAAACTGTTCAGATAACAGGAACAGTAGATGCTGTTTATGAGGTCTGGGTGCCCTTCTTGTAACCCATGCAAAATTACATTCTGGATATTTGTGTAATTTGATAAGATACGAGCAACCACCCCAGAATTTGACTGAGTTCTCTGGAGATCACTGTAGAGCTCGAGGAGTTCCCGGAACTGTTGAAGAAGTGGCCAAATAAGATCATTACTAGGAGGCTGAAACTTGTGGATGTATTCTCGAACAGGTGCCAATGCCTTGATCCATTTCTGTTTATCACTGTAGGCGAGAGCAGTGCGAATCAATGCTGCTTTGCAGCTAAGTATATTCACAATTGGGAGCCCACTCTGATTTAGCTCTGCATCTGACAGGCCATCAGGGAGTATAGATAGAAGGCTCAAGAGCTCCTGTGCACCCGGAATCACTTTGATTCTTGGGCTTGACAGAGACAATGAAATAGACAAATCCAGATTGGATCTCCTATCATGACCATCTGAAATCAGGGTTGTTTTCTCTTGCTCCCAGCGAGATAGGACATTTGAACAGCCTTCCGAATCAACAAGATGAGCAAGTAGATTGATGGCCAGTGGCATATTGTCCGTCAAGGCCAAGACTTTATCAACCTCTTCTTGGTCAGCTCCATAATCAGTGATATCCAAAAATGTTTGTAGAGCAGCATTATTTTCCAGACGGGTCAAGGGTCGCAAAAATGGACGACTCCAAGAAACTTTAGCTGGTCTCTCAACCCCTCGCATTGTAATCTACAATAATTTTAGTAAAGCCCTAACTAAACCATTTGTACCTACCATTAGGCCAAGGTGCTTGATATCTGTCAGCAAAGACAAAAAATCTTCAATATCCCCTCGAGACTCTGGTGGCTCCCATAGTGTTTCAAAGTTGTCCAAAATTAAAAGAGTGGGTGGACTTTGAGAGAAATGGTTAAGGACAAGGCGAGTGAGATCCTTGCTTGACTTCAGTCCCAGATGAGCTCCAATAAGAGCAGCTAGTTCCACTTTAGTTGCTGCTGAATCGCAAGCAACAAAGAAGCGAAGCTGGTCGTATCTCACAGCGACTTCTGCATGGTGGACAACAGCTTGTGCCAGACTTGTTTTGCCCATTCCACCGGCACCTAAAATTGCGATATGGGGTGTTGTTTGTTCAAAGAGTTGCAGAATATCAGACAGTTCTGAATCCCGGCCATGGAATATTTTGGGCTCTGAAGGTAGCATCGAGATTGAGTTGGAGCTTGTATTTAGACAAGTGAGCAAGTCTTCAGAATGATATTTCAAACCCTGACCTGTTGTAGGAGCCTGAATAGAGTCCATTTATCTGGACACGAGTCGGTCAGTATTGACTTTCTTGAAACAGTAGAAGACACACGGAGGACAATTGATCTGAACTTGCATCAGAGAGGGCCTCAATCATGTCTAGCACTTCCTGGTGTCTCTTCTGTGACTCTTCATGCAGCTCTGCAATTTCTTTGGTGAAATTCACAGTCTTGATCTATATAACAGCACTTGTAAATGAACTTTTGGTATACCATTTAGGTTGCTTACCTGAAAGAAATCAAGTCCTTGCTGCAGCCCAGCCTTGCAATCCTTGAACAGAGTGCTCATTTCATTATGACGGAAGAATCTCTTGATTTTGCTGTTGCTCTGCTGGGCCTCAACAAAGGTATGAATTTTTTGGAGGGTCCTAATCTCACTGTATCACCGGAATTGAAAAGGGGGATGATAGCTTAACATACTCGGTAAATTTTCCAATTTGGCTCAAGATATTTGTTGGTAGCTCTCCTCCTGTTTCCGCCGTTGTGTGGGCAACAATGATTGCGTTGAGCAACTCGTGAGTTTGTTCCAACAACAGGGTACAGTCATTTCTGTTGTGTTTAACTGCCTGGAATGACAAACTGAGAGTCATGGTAAATTCTTGTTTAGCAGGATTCACCTCAAAAATTTCCACAAGCGACTGTGCTGTAGTGGAAATGATGACCAAGAAGGGGGTGTTAAAAGTGTGTGCCAGGATTTCCAAGGTTTTCAAAGTTACGGTGTAACATGCTGAGAGATCGACAGCAACAGTGAGATGGGGGGGCATTTTGGTAATGGGTCGGTTGCCTTGGAAGGTCTGGATGATTTATAAGCGGCTGCTGCTGCTGCGCTTCTAAATCTACCTATACTTAGCGAGGGAAGGGTTATGTGGTCCTGGGAGCCTCTCCATTCATTGACCGCTTCGATCTGGATATCAACCGGATACATTCAGATCCGGGTTTTATTTCTCAAAAATAACTCGTGACCCATGAAGTAGTGCAACGATTACAGGACTTGGTCGTGTCTCTGACCGACTGGAGTTTGATACAATAGCCAACTTACTTGAGATAGTATAGTTCTTTCTGAGTTCAACCACCAAGAAGTACATGCAAAGCACCCGACCGCTCCCTGTTGAATTTGTTTTCAAACTCGGCGATATCGGCCCAATATCGGCCGACCGAAACCTCCGACTCAGAATCAATGAGACCAAATGAGTATAAAACCTTCAACTGCAATCGCTGTTCAGCTCGTTCTCCTCGAATACATCATGAATCTAGGAAGCCTGATTCAACACAACAGTGACGTGATTCCGAACGGCGGCGCTTGGGCGCTAATAATAAAGATTGCGTTGGTACCCGCCTTTGTTATGCCGTTGTTCTGTTGTTCTGCGCTTTTCGCGTACGCCTTGGCCTGGACAAGAACCGCTTGCTTTGTGGTTACCTCCACTGTAATACAAAGAACCATGCCAACTGGGGGCCGGAGTCCAGATAAAGAGGCGGGAACCGTCCTCGGCGGAGGAAATTATAAATTTTGAATGTGAACGAGTCCGCAGACCGACCTTCCAAGCCAAGACTCACTAGAACTTTCGAAAACCTTAATTTACACTGACTACAGTGCCGCAATAGAAAAAGCGGAACCTGAGGGGGTGTACGGGGTCTCGGGTCGATCACATGTCTTTCTTAGCTCCATTCAGAATAGCCGAATCTAGATGCATTCTCGGACGGCGCCTGGACGGTCTTGACTCGAGCGCGATGAGTCGAAAGACAATGAGCTGTCGAGAGCACAAAGATGTCGGCAGAGCAAGCGAGTGTCTCCGGTTTGTTCCTGCGGTGATACAATAGAGAACAAAGATGGTGCAGGGTCACCGTTGTATTGGTCGCTTTGGTGCGGAGATGCTATAAATTGACCGGAGCTCACGCCTTCTTGCACCACTTACACCAATACCACCACCACCAACTCCACTTGACTTGCAATCTCTGCTCTTAACGACCCTCCCCTTAACGTCCATATACCTTTTCACTACTCATCATGACCCGCACCGCCCGCTCCGCCTCGCTGCGCTCCATCCTCAAGGACCGCTCCGAGAGCAAGACCGGCCTGAACAATAACCTGCGCAAGAACGGCGGCGGCGCGCACAACTGGGGCAGTCTCGAGAACGAGGTGGGTCTCTATCCACATGCCAAGTGGCGCGGTTGCTCATCACGCTCCACAGCGTGATCTCGAGTTTGCCGGCATCGACGACGGGCAGCAGGAGCTAGACGAGGAGATCGTGGACGACAACGACGACAGCCTGAGCAGCCACTCGGACGAGAGTACGTTTCCTCCCTTCGTGTCATGTGCCGCCGCCCCTGACCCGACTTTTCCCGACCCATAGCCACCTCGTACAAGAAGGCCGGCGTGACTTCGCCCGTGCTCGAGCTCTCCGAGGAGGACATCGCGAGTGCGCGCAAGGTCCGCATGAATGCGTTCAAGAACGGAGGTCGGTGACGCTTCTCTTTCCCTTTGTCACGTCGCTCATGGACTTGATACAGCCGACCTCTCCGCCATCGCGCGCACCTCCGCTGCCGTCTCCGGCTCGCCCCCCAAGGCTGTCTTGGCTTCCGATGCTACAGTATGTCTCCACGTCAACGTGTGATTTCATGTTGCTCATTGACATCCCTGCATGCCCAGTCCATCGCTTCTGTCGACTCTGTCTAAATAATCCACTATATAATCGCACCACCACCAATCCACCCGTCAATCAATCATCGCAATCTGTGTACAGTATGTAGTAGGCGTCGGCGGACGTAAAAGTCGTAGTAAACCCGCAAAATATAAATTGTATTACCTTGCCGCTCTCCGAAGTGTCCGTTCGAGTTCATGTCGTTTCTCAACGCTCCAACTCTGTACACCGTCAGGCTCGCCGCTACATGGTCCAGTATCCCAACCCCATGGGTTACCCCAAAACATTATCGGTCGTGTGAGCGAACATCCTTTCACCTCGTCATCGTCATCCTGTTCTTCGCCAGCTCTCACTCTTCTTCCCTCTTCTCCGCCGCTCGCCGTCTGGCCCATCCTTCCAAGATTCTAGACCTTTCCACCTGCCCCCTTGACGCCGTCGCCGCGCGATTGGTCGCTATTGTGGAGCCTAGGCTAAGTTAACCCCAATCTGCCCAATATAATTTTAGCCGGCGTGGGGAATCAACCGATGCGACGTCAGATCAAATGCGGGGAAGGTCAGCTGGTCTGGGGTATCAATGGTCTGCCGAAGATTCTAGAAATTGATGCCCGCAAGACACCGCGCCAAGTGGGTGCGCGGTCTCGCGCTCGTGTGACCCGCTGACCGACTTGGACAGGGCAGTTGCAGCCCCTGATTGTTGCGGACATAGCCTGCTGCTGCGCATTTATATTTTTACTTTGCGTTGGCCGCGCTATTTCGGATTGGATGTACTCTTTTGGTGTTCTTGGCAGTTCTGCTCCCGCAGAGTATTTATTCGGGCCAATCGAATCCAACGCGGCTCAGATCACCCGGCGAGGGAACGAGAAACGTGCATTTGCTTTGCAATTTTGGTCTAAGTGAAGTACACTCATTCTTTGCGATACGCCCAAGATTCGAGGAGATGAGATACGCCACTGGCCTTGGCCAAATGCGCGCCACCTCAAATTCGTGCCGGCTTGGCATATTGACCTATAACTCGAAGTAAACAGAGTAAGGAAGCAAAGCCCCGAATTTATCTCGAACTTCGAAGTTCGTAGTACCAGATTCTGATCGCGAGGTCTGATGATCTATCCCGCCCCTCACCTTGCTTACGAGGATCCGGAGCCTGAGGCTTAAGCATCATCCTCGGCGGGCTGTCTTATCTGTTGGAATACAATGAACGCCGTTAAGGCTGACGAAAATAGCTAGACCAGACCGAGCAGAGATAAGGGATTGCGAAACGCTCGGAGCCCAAGGACACCCTCGTTGGACGAAAATACTTGCGTGCTTGCAGGGAAGGAGTTCAGAAATACTCTCAGGCAGCGAGCGCAGATAGGCCTAGGGATGGGCCCGGGCGTGGGCAGTGCGAGGGGATGAGAGCCCGGTAGGTGGATAAGATCGTATTCCGGGCACGTTTCTGGGTCGGGAACGATAGAGATCAACATTCGTTCCAAAGTGGAAGGGAAGTTTCAAAGATGCGCGTGCAATGGAAGTTTTGATAGAAATCCCATAGCGCCGGTCTCTTATTTTGCGATCTGAATCAGAGAAACTGTTGGACAGACTGTACTTGGAAATTAGAAGAGAAGAGTTAGTTCCGAAGAAACTTTGCTCTTCCAAGAAGCTGCCGGGAAAGAACCAGTATTCGAGCATATCGGTTGGGATCAAAGTCAACTGCAGGTGCGTATTTGCGGTCTGGTTTAGCCACAATTCCAAGTCGGGGCCAGAGGTCTAGAGTAACGCCGCCTGATTGCGCAGTAATTCTCGGTCAGGGCCCGGTTTAAGTAATCTGGTGAAAGTATCAGTCTCCGAAGTCCAATACTAGCCACAAATCGGAGGTGGCATGGGCATGCTCATGGGTGAATAATGGTGAGATACGAAAACCCGCAAAACAGGTAGAGGGCACTGCTTTCTGGGTCGAGTTCGAACAGTAAAATGTAAGATGTGGTAAAGCCCGCCCGAGACCCCGGTCGGTAGCCAATATTTTGCGTTTAATGACCAGCCACAATATGTTCCTTTGGGAAAGCGGGATTGAAACCAGAAGAAGTACAAGTACAAGCGGTAAGTACAAGGTATATTTTTTCGGCCATTCAATGCAACGCATTACGAAACCTCAAATTGTTGAACGAGGCAACTCTGAAATCGACTCGAAGAGCTTTCGAAAAACTTATTGTGTCTGAATTTCTTAATTCTGGTTCAATGCGCAAATGTCCAATACGGAACTTGAACCAATATTCAACCCTCGGCCAATTTCAGCCGTCATTTGTCCCGGTGATCTCCGATCCCTGCGTGGAGATCACCGCCAACTCTTTCTCTTTGCGTCGACCAAAGCTTGCTCTGTAGCTTGGCCAGCGACATTACTCTCGTCCTCCGAGCCCGCAATGCCGGACGAGCACAGAATGAAATTCTGTACTCATCGCGCGAAAAGCGTCGACCGGGGCAGCCGCTCTGTCTTGCCAACTCTTTCCACGTTCTTGCTTTGTCACTGTACTTCCAGGATTCTGGAGGGGGCGCAGGTTATCGTCGCCTACGGAGGCGTCCGCGCTTTCTCAGCGAAGACCAACTTTGATTCCATCCCTCAAAAGGTCCCCCATACACAATATTTTCCGGCTTGAATCTTCTCTTGATTCTGAGTAACGATTCACGAACGCGCTGAACCTTTCCATCATTGCACCTCAGCAACAAGGCACTGGTAGCTATAGTCGTAGTTCAGGCTAGATCTTTTACTTTCGCTGGACTACCTGCAGAAAACAGACCACGATCTCCCTCACGATCACATCGTGTTTTCAAGGAGTTTGCAGCGTTTATAGTTCATCGCAAGCTCAGTCGTGCTTTGCAAAGCTTCGCCCCACTTCATCGCGAAATCCCGTTTTACCTTTGATCGCCGGAAGGAGCGTACAACTCGTTAGCTTACCACGAGGTGCGTGCATGGTTCTCCCTTATAAACTCCGCATTGCGCAGAGTGTCGAGGCCCACTGGCATCAACAAATGACTGTCTCCTCGCCGCCTTCCTCTCGGTTCTCCAGCCGCTCGTCGTCTCCTTTTTCTCCGGACAGCCCACCGAGCCCGCAGTCCGTGGCTGCGACTCCAGGACCAGACTGGTCTCCTCGTCCGGGCGTGCCATCCATCGGCCTCCCAAACGGGAGCCTCCCAGGCTCCACCGCCGTCAGCCCATCCTGGTCCCCCGCCCAAGGCAGCCTCATCCTCGGCGTCGACTCCCCACCGCCGTCCACCCGCGCCTCATCCGAATCAGGCGACCTTTTGGATGAGGCCATTTCGAGGTACCCCGATACCGCCGCCGGCGTGTGTTCCATCAACCCCCGCTACTACTTCGACGACCAGATGTCCTACTTTAAGGTAAGTTTCGGTTTTAGTGTGCTGCCCGCTGGCGTCCCTGACCGCGATTACGTGTTGTAGGTCGAGAACCAGATATTCAAGGTTCATCGCCACTTCCTCGCGCGGGACTCTATTTATTTCCAGGAGCTGTTTGCGGGTCCGCTAGGCGACTTCGGGACATCCGAACGTGAGGCGATACCCCTAGAGGGAGTCGGTATTGCTGAATTCGAGTGTTTGCTTGACTTTTTCTACAACGGGTGAGAGTTAATTTCCTTATTCTTCAACGCAATATTCACGCTCGCTCATATCAGCATGTACCGCCAACAAACCTTCTCTCTCAGCCAGTGGATCACGCTCTTGTCTGTCTCCACACGCCTCAGCTTCGACCTCCTCCGCGCGCACGCCATCCAGTCAATTGAAGACAGCCCAACTACATTGGACCCCATCGACAAGCTAGTGCTCGCGATCAACTACAAAATCCCCGAATGGCTCACACCTGCGTACATTGCGCTCTGTCAGCGCCCGAACTGCCTCGAAGAGTGGGAGGCAGAGAAGATCGGGCTGAAGAAGACTGTGCAGATCGCACGGGCACGCGAGGCCTTCCGGGACGCGAGCCACCGCTCACGCACACCCAGCCCCATGTTCTGGGGGCGACCCGCGCAGCTGAGTCCGGTGCAGCCGATGGTGAATTATCAGGCCGCGTGCGCAGCGCGCATCGTCGACGAGGTATTTTTCCCCTAAACTGGACAGTGGCGCGGACTTGCTTACTTATTTCATTGCGATTGATGTTATGTCGATGTTACATATGCAGAAGTTTTTGGAATGGATCACAATTTAACTTTGAGGGTTCAATCTCCCGGCCTAGGCTGCCTGACGATCAGCCGGGTCAACGTAACGTTTTATTGTTGGACTTTCTCTGCGTCGTGGGCACGTGTGAACGACTTGGTTTTCGCACATTCCCACTCTCGACTCTCGTTCACACCCTCATCATGAGCTCCGCTGAAGCACCGACGTCACGGTGGAGGGCATGCTGTTGCCTCCAGACAGTGAACATTTGGAGTCTGACGCCTCCCGAAACAAAAAGTATTAATTCGACGATAACGTATCGTTCTTCCGGGTGAGTGACGACTGAGACCAACACAGTCTTTCCTCAACGCTCAATTCAGGTGGGAAGTCAGCGCTTTAAGGTGCACCGCCATTTCCTGCGCAAGGAGTCGGAAGTATTCAACTGGATGTTTGCATGCCCGCCGCCCGGATGGATGCAGCGATGAGCGCGCCATCCCGCTGCACGGAGTGGACTCCCGCCAAGTTTGAGGCCCTACTCGACTTCTTCTATGAGGAGTACGTGAAATCCCCAACTCTTTGGGCGTTATTTTGTTTATATGAATCCTTGAAGGAAATTCCAACACCATAACGTCTCAATGCAAGAGTGGATCAACCTCCTCGCTATCTCCACGCGCTTTGATTGTCAGCGCATCCGCGAGTGCGATCACTGCTATCGAGCACGGTCGACGCAACGATAAGAGAAACAGGATGTTAATCCTATTGAGCAGCTCCTGCTGGCTGAAAAACACGACATCCCCCATTGGCGCCGTATTGTTTACGTCAAAATCTGTGAGCGAAGCGATCCCATCCAGGAATGGGAGGCAGAAAAGATAGGAGCCAGGGAGACCGCCTTGCTTGCGCGCGCGCGGGAGACAATAGGGAATCCTCATCACCGCGCGCCATCCCCACCGCCATTCAATTCCATTTTATCTTATAGCCACATTCCAATCGTAATAGATGCCTCCTTACCGAGGTCACCGGGACCCTCGTCAAATGGATTCTATCACAATCGGCACCGAGTGGACGCCATCGTTTCCGAGGTGTTCTTTCCTTCCGAAAATCACGATTGATTTCGGTCAACATTTTGTACAGAACTACCGCCGGAGTATTTGTTAGCCACAATGATATCATTCGAAACTCCTAATCACCATGAATATTCAACAAGATGGGACAGATACACTTGATGTCCCGTTCACTGGCAGTGTTGCAGTTAAGGGTTAAGGCCTTAAGATTTTAAGGCCTTAAGTTAAGACTAAGGGTAGCCCTTAACAACAGGCCGAAAATATGTTAAGCCTTTATTAAGCCTTAATGTGTCAGACCAGGGGAGGGGGAGGGCAGCGCCGGGGGGATGACGAGGACGAAGACGAAGATAAAGACTTATCTGCCATGATCACAGTGTCTGCAGCGCCGTGCCCTCGTTGCGCCGACCCCTGGCTTTCCATCACCCTCACAAATCTCTTTGGCTGCGCCCACTTGGAATGCCGGCTTGTTGCTCTTGGGTGGTGTCAGAGGAAGGCTTGTACATGGAGCTCCTTACAGCCGAGTACAGCGAGGAACCCAACACCAGGGCTTTGGAGGGTTCCGATGACAACTTTGAAGAGTAAATAATAAGGCAACTTCCGCCAGAACATATACTACCATTTTGGGAATTAACCCTTAGTTTGACCCTTAAAAATACACCCTTAATTAACCCTTAATAAATCTTAAGGCCTTTGTTTCTGGGGCGACCCTTATTAAGACCCTTAACTGCAACACTGCCGGCGTTCAGGCATTTTCAGCTTTCAACAGTTGCGTCCGAACCGCCATTAAACACCTTCCATTTTGGGAAGACCACAGCCACCCTGCCGACGGCTCGGCGGAGTTTAAAACGAAGCCCAGAACACCAAGTCCACAAACGAGCCCCAGAAATACATATTTTATAGAAGGTACAGATAATACATGGCTGGCTATGTATGCTCTCGAGGAAACAATTGGCTGGGTAGTGTAAGGGTGAATCCGTCAGGCATCATGTCGTGCTCCTTGACAACGAATCTTGCGGTGCCCGTGTAGAACACCTCGCCTTCAACCTTCACAATCACACCCTCGGGGCCCCTCTCCACCACCATCCCATGGAAGCTATTTCCATCGTCCAAGACACTGACAATCAACTTGTACCCACACCCCTCGCCGATCTGCAGCTGCCCTTGGTCAACGGCGAGTGCCACACGCGCCATGACACACAACCCCGTTGGCGAGTGGTCGATTTGCTGGTCTGCAAAGAAGCAGAGCCCTGTTTTGCCCTCGGGCAATGTCTCCTCCACCACCATCACGCTGTAGAGGTAAGGGCTCGCTTGGGTGCATGTACAGCTCTGTTTGTGGAGCAAATATCCATTTCAGTGCCGCCACCGCCTCATCGAATTCTGCGAGTGTCCGCCCGTCACTGTGCACGCTGACAGGAAGCCGAGACAAGCACGTAGAACGTGCCGCTGTGCAGTGGAAATGGCTCCACAACGTGTGTGCTTCCTGCAACAGTGTCAGCAATGGGGGCAGTGGAGGGCGAGACAAAACACGGGGCTTCGCCCTGCTGTGTACCTCCCGCCACCCCCATGCTCCTGTTTGAGCTCGTGCTGAGTGCAGTGCTCAGCTTTCACGCATGACCCGACAATGACCCAGGCAGTGGTGTTGTTGTCTTCGCCTCATCCACAGACCACAGACTCGGTGTGAACCCATTCGTGGCACTTGATGAAGGCAACATGTATGTGGCAGCCACCTCTTGCTCTGTGCGCAACACCTTCTTGATGCACACCATCCACGCAATCTCGGTAATTGTCACCACACATGGGCTGCCACCGCATCAAGGAGGGAGATGGGCGACATGCCTCTGTTCATTGTGTGTGTCTTGCTCAGTGCAACGAGATTGCTGAGGATCACCTCTGCATGTTGGCAGGGTATGGCAAAGGAAAGACGGTGGTGGGAGAGGAAGAGGGAAGGAGGACACTTGTTTGGCATGTGGCTCACCACAGCTTCGAGTTCAAGCTCCGTCTAGTGAGCCGGCAGTAGGGTGGCTGTGGTCTTCCCAGAATGGAAGGTGTTTAATGGTGATTCGGACAGAGTGGCTTTCGACCTATTAAATTGCACAGCCACTGATTGTGGTTGATTTCAGTCATTGATTATTCGGACAAATAGAACAACAACAAAACAAGTGAGCAGACAGGAATCATGTCTGCACTCTCACCCAGGATGTTGGTGTGCCCCATAGAGATTCTGTTTGTGCTCAACTACTTACACCTGAGTTCTCCAAGTTGTTGATTAATACTCATTCAAATACTACACCAAGTCACAATACTGTAGTACTAAACATATTCCGCTCCTCCATCTCCACACTCGGTGACTTTGCTTCTGCTTGCGCTCTTGCAGCACATTGTTTCAGTTCCTGTTGCTTGGTTGCAAAGTCATACTGTTTGCCACCTTCCAGCACAGGACATCTTCAATATCAGTCAATGAGTTAATGGGCCTGTGTTGCCCTTCACTGATACAAGCCAGCCTTTTATCAATGTTTTCCACCTGTTTGACTTGTGATGATCGTTCAAACAGTGGTCTTGCTGTGTTCCAATACTCCACTGCCTCGTGGTAGTTTTTATGTTGCTTGCAAATATCTCCTAGTCGGAGAATACACTCTGCTTTACCACGATGGACATCCATTTCTGTGAATCCTTCCAATGCAACTGTAAACAGTGCAATAGCTGTATCCTCGTCATCCTGAGCGAGAGCAATATCTCCAATAAACTGCAAGCCTTTATAGATACCTAGCTTCTGTTTTGACTTCAGGGAATATGCAAGAAGTACTGTCGGCCAGCTTGGTATCCAACTGAGATCAGCACCCCAGCGAGTCATATCACTGAGTTGTGTTAGACAATAGGTCAAAATGGCAGGGTGATATCCGAAAGATGATTTGAGGCATTGTCTGAACTGTGCCTGTGCTTCCAGCATATGTCCCTCCCGCAATGTGATATCAGCCTCAAGAACACCACAAAGTGCGAGTCCCAGGCCATATCCTACAGTGGTGAATATTGATACTGCTGCATTGATGCTCCTCTGTATGGCTGCCTTTGAAACACCCATGGACATGTCAATCTCAGCACCAAGACCCAAGGCATTACCATGACCAAAAGAATCCTGCTCCACAGATGTTTCTCGGAGAATTTGGGTATTAATACTGTGGGCCTCAATATATTCTGATTTTCCCATATGGACCTCTGCTTGGAGAGACATAATTGCATGGTCTAGGAAGCTTTGGGCCTGGCCACAAAGTTTGAGAAGCTTTCTTGCATGATTAGCAAGAGAAAGACTTCTTTTATAGTCGCCAAGGTGCAGGCAGCACGCTGCTCCGACATTTAGTGAATCTGCTTGTCTGTGAAAATCGGCAGAGACTGTTGCCAGTCGGTTAGATTCATATGCATGTTCCCTAGCTGTCAAGCAGTCACCAAGATTCCGCTTGATCCATGCAAGGCTTGTTAATGCTTCACAATGTCTTTGGGTATTCTCAGTAGAAATTGCCAAAGAGAGGGCATTTTGACAATGTTCCAAGGCCATCAGAGGATCACCTTTGGTCTGGGAATAGTAGTAGGAGACATGAAGGTGGAATTTGCCTATGAACCAATGAGACTCAATTTCAAAAACTTGTTTTCCGAGCTTACATTTAAGATCCACATCATCGAATTTGTCAAAGTGTTCCATGGCTTGGTGAATCAGAGTCTCTGGATTGGGAATATGATGATAGATCTGTGCTCCAAATAGCTCAGTGATAAAGTAAGCTTCGAGTTGATTGTCGTAAAGCTGTGAAAGGAGGTTGGGAATTTGATCAATGAAAGGAGATTTTCCCCGACCAGTATATCTACTGAAATTGCTCAGCTGACAGCAGCAGTAAATACTTTTCACAAGATCAGGATGCCCTGGTCGTAGCCCATTCAATATCACATTTTGGATGTTTGCATAGTTCGATGAAATTCGGGTAACTATTGCAGAACTTGACTGAGTTCCCTGGAACTTGATATAAAGCTCGAGTAATCCCTGGAAGTGTTGAAGAAGTGGCCGAATAAGGTGATCTGCAGGAGGCTGGATCCTGTAAACATATTCTCGAATAGGCATCAATGCCTTGACCCGTTTCTGGTTGTCACTGTAGGTAAGGGCAGTGCGAACCAGTGCTGCTTTGCAGCTGAGAATATTGGCAATCGGAAGCCCACTCTGAATTAGCTCTACATCTGAAAGGCCATCTGGGAGCACAGACAGAAGGCTCAGGAGCTCCTGTGCACCCAGAACCATTTTGAGCCTTGGGCTTGACAGGGACAGTGAAATGGATAGATCAAGATTGGATCTCCTATCATAAACCGTCTGAGATCAGAGTTGTTTTCTCTTGCTCCCAGCGTGATAGGACACTTGAACAGCCTTCTGAATCAACAAGATGAGCAAGTAGATTGATAGCAAGTGGCATGTTGTCTGTCAGGGACAGGACTTTATCAACTTCCCCTTGGTCAACTCCATAGTCAGTGATATCCAGAAATGTTTGTAGAGCAGCATCATGTTCCAAAGGGGCCAAGGGCTGCAAAAATGGTCGACTCCAGGAAACTTTAGCCGGCCTTTCAGCTCCTCGCATTGTGATCTGTGGTGATATAAGCAGCAGAATGAGCGGAAAATTTGGTACACACCATCAATGCAAGATGCTTTATATCTGTGAGCAGAGATAAGAATTCTTCCACATCTTCTCGAGACTCGGTTGGCTCCCATAATGTTTCGAAATTGTCCAAAATTAACAGAGTGGGTGGACCATGAGAGAAATGGTTGACAACAAGGCGAGTGATATCTTTGCCTGGCTTTAGTCCCAGATGAGCCCCAATAAGAGTGGCAAGTTCAGTTTTAGTTGCCGCTGAATCACAAGCAACAAAGAAGCGAAGCTGATCATATCTGGCTGCAATCTCCGGATGGTGGACAACGGTCTGTGCCAAACTTGTTTTGCCTATTCCACCAGCTCCTAAAATTGTGATGCGAGGTGTTGGTTGATGGAAAAGTTTAAGAACATCAGACAGTTCTGAGTCTCGGCCATGGAATATTTTGGGCTCAGATGGTAGCATTGAGATGGAGTTGGAGCTTGGTAAGAAAAATATGAGTTCATTTCGGAAAATCCAGCTAGAAACTCTACCTGTTGTGTGCACCATAATAGACTCGGTTTATCTGCATAAAAGTTGAAACATTAGTTCCTGATTCCTCCAAAGTAATAAATGACTCATGCAGAAGATGCTTGATCTGAGCTTGTGTCAGAGAGGGCTTCAATCATACTGAGTACTTCCTGGTGTCTCTTCTGTGACTCTTCATGCATGTCTGCAATGTCCTTCATGAGGTTTACCCCCTTTATCTTTGCGACACTGTCTGAATAAACTCTGTGCATACCAATTAGATTGCTTACCTGAAAGAAGTCAAGTCCTTCTTGCAATCCTGCCTTGCAATCCTTGAGTAGAGTGCTCATTTCACCCTGACGGAAGAATGTCTTGATTTTGCTGTTGTTCTGCTGGGCCGCAACAAAGGTATGGATTTTGTGAAGGGTCCTAGATTTATGTTGTCACTACAACCATGAAGTTTCATGGAAAAAAACCAACATACTCAGTGAATTTTCCAATATGGTTCAAAACATTAGTAGGCAACTCTCCACCTGTATCCGACTTTGTATAGGCAATGATAATTGCATTGAGCAACTCATGAGCTTGCTCCATTAACAGTGTGCATTCATTTTTGTTTTGTTTAACAGCCTAGCATGAATAGTGAAATTCCCAGCGATGTTATGTTCTTTTGGGAGGACTTACCTCGATATTTGCCAAGAGAGCCTGTGCAGTAGTAGAAATAACTGGCAAGAAGGGGGTATCCAGGTTGTCTCCAATGATTTCCAAGGTTTTCAGAGTTACAGCAAAACAAGCTGTAAGATGGCTGCTCAGGAGTTGGGGGGGCATTTTTGGTCGGAGGTTGTCATAGTCCTTACAGACATGAACCATTTATGCTTCACCGTCCTGACGTCAACATTCATTCGCTATCTAAATCTGGGTGGAAGGCCGAGACAGTCGGCGGCACGTCGCATGGTCATTTGAATTTTGATATGTCACCAGAGTGCGGTGGGCCGCGAAGCGGCCCACCACTTCGGCTCAGAGATGAGCGCCCGCATTAGCGCGCAATCGATAAGCGCCGGTTAATCAATGGGGGGAGTTCGAAATGGCTTCGGACAGGCGTAATTTATAAAGAGAGAGATGATCCTAGTCAACAGCGAACCAACCTTAAACCAAGAAATTGAATGAACGTGTTCATTTCTAGGAATCAAAGAGCACGTTTGGGCTCTAGCTCTTAGGTCAAATTTCAAGGCATTTAATGGCCTGGCGCTAAATAAAGGTGCCTCCAGTTACGCGGTCAAAGTCCAGGAAGCACTTCCATTCAGACGGGTTAATGTTTCCCCGACGTTCCGAAGTTCCATATTATAGAAAGACTCGGTGAGACAGATGGCATGCAGTGTCTTCGTGTGGTTGGACAAGGTTGGACCGCATGCACAATGAGACATTGTATTCAAATCTACACGCCCGAAAGAAAACACCGACAGAAGGCTGACAGGCTGCGGACAAGTTGAACGATGGCTGGGTTTAGTAATTTATATATAGCTGAGTCTACCTCCGGGGAATCAGACGTCATCACCGGCCTGTGCAACGAGCCGGTACGAGCTGGTATTAGCCAAGGGACTCATTCCATACTGTACCGGCCTGTAGATAGGCGACGGCTGAGGGACCGTGACATGGTCCAGCGGCCGGGGCGACACGACGGAGGCGAGATTGACCGTCATCTAAGTTGGCGACGAACCTTCACCACTATTTTCACGCCGCGTCAGTCAATTTCAGGGATAATACAAGCGAGGGTTATTCAACTCAACTAGGAAACCAGCAGAATTCACTATTTTTCGACTTCCAAGCAAAGTTTTGAGGCTCCCGATTTTCATTTATTTTTTGTCATGACAGTTCTTTGGCGACCGAGGCATCATGAGCGTGACCCGCCCTCGACGGCGGCTACACGACGGGCCTTCCGTGACGGTGACCGTCGCCTCTCTACAGGCCGGTACAGTATCGGTATTCCCACATAATTTCAAACTCCGCATGACAATTGCCGGACCGATGGTTAAAATTTTGAAAGCGGCGATTCAAGAGTTTCCAGGATTGACCTCCCCCCAAAGAACTTTGACATATTAGGAAGAATTATTGGCAACTCTGCTTGCAAGGGGAAGTCAAGAATGTCATGTCGCGATAGGCTAAAGTTGAGACGCGAAGATTGAACCAACTAGTGAGGTCGTAACTCGTTGATTTCTGATATTGCTATACATTCATTCACTCCCTCCTGGCTCTTGTACTATGCACGTGGCTCGTCGCGAAAGCTCGACGAAACAATGCTGCGAAGGTGCGAGTACTAGTGGCGGAAAATAACGGGATCCGAGTTGATGAATGCAATTTGTGCTATTGTGCGTAGTCAGCGATGGACTCGAAAGTCCTGTGAGAGTGTGTGCTCACCTCCACGGAAATCATCGGGGATCATGGTGGTGTTTGCGCCATTGAGTTGGATCACAGCCTGTGCAGAACGTTGTTAACCACTGTACATAGTCGGGTATTTGCGGGAACGTAGAGCAGAGACTGGACTGACTTTGTTTTGGGGTGTGTACTGCGTCCATTCCGGGCCTGTGTGCGTAATAAAATGAATGGACGTCGACATGAAATTGGTTATTATAAAGTGCAGTACTTACGGGGGACGCCGAGCCCGTCGTTGGGCGTCAAGCTCGTCGCGAAGGATACCCAGTAATCAGTCATGATGCGACTGATCAGGATTGCGGACGGCGAGGTGTCCGTCGGCGCGCCGTAGACGTAGGGGATCTCCGTGCCATGCGAGACTAGCAGCATATATCCATAAAGTGAGACCGAGAGAGGTTGAAAAGGCCTGAAGAGCGAGAAACGCACCACCAAAGGCGGGCGGCACGACTGCGGGTAGCTGCGGCTGGGTGAACAGATACCCGAAGTTAGAAACGCGCGCGTTTGCGGCGGTGTCCGCCCAGAACCGGCGCTGCGAGGTGAACCCCACGTCTCCCTCTATGCGAAAATACGAAGATGAGAATAAGTACTCGTCCCGGTCAGATATACTCCCGCCCACCTATCGCTGAAGCACGCTTGAACTGGCTGCTCAGGCCGAAGGTGTTGTTCCCCGTGTTGAAGGGCGAGCCTGCCGGGGAAAAAGGATAAGAGGTGAATGACACTGCGACGGAATGGACGGACGAACCGAGGGCTGGATCGTCGGGGTACAGCTGCAGCAAAGTCAAGATGGAGCTCTCGAGCTTCGTTGGCGAGACAGAGGGAGAAAGCAAGGCGACGGTGGATTCGTTGATCTCGTCGGTGGAGTTGACGCTTGTCGTCGTGAACAACGTACCTAGATATATCGGTGAGAACACTCAACCTCGTCAAAGTTAACGTAGGAGTATACACACCCTCATCCAGATTCGTCCCTGCAATAAACGGCAGTCGTGCGAACTGCCCGCGTTTGAAGAGCACGGAGGGGAGGTCGGGGATAAGCCCACCATGGCCATCGATTACGGGGACCCAGGGGAACTCATTCGTCGTCTGCGCCAGCGCGGCTGAGAAGCCCGCGAGCAGCTCCGTCGTGTTGGCGGCGCGGAGGCAAGCGAAACTCGAGCCGGAGGAGGCGGTGGAGGCGCAGGAGGGGACGCCGGCGACGAAGTTCTCCCAGTCGGGCTCGTTGCGCTCGGGGGTGAAGAGCGCGGAGGTGGCTTGGGAGCCGGATTCGAGAATCTGTTCAAAGCAAAAGTGCAACGGTCAAGTCGGCGGAGTGTACTTGTAGAGACGGGAACGTAAATTGGACTCACGGCAGCGCGAGCTAAACTCGCGAGGGGGGAGTTCAAAAAGAGGATGGCGGTCATTATTGAGCCGGCACTTTCTCCGAAAACAGTGACCTAGCCCATTCCGCTTCATCAGCAAATCGTACTCTACAGTATCGAACGGAAGCTAGCTAAAAACTTACCTTGCTCCTGTCACCGCCGAAGGTGCCGATATTCAGCTGCACCCACTCCAGCGCGGCCAGCTGGTCCTTGAGTCCCAGGTTCAGGGCCCCTCTGTTGTCCGCTTCCTGCCCTTGAGGGAATCCGAGCGGGCCCAAGCGGTAGTTGAAGTTGACGTAGATGATGGGTGTGCCCTGAATCAAGATCAGATCAGTTGAGCTTCAACTACGGTTGAATGAAATATATATAGAATGGAATGGGATGAGATGAGATGGGATGGAATAGAAGGCGTACCCGAGCAACGCTTTGCGCGACGATCACACTGCCGTTGTATATCACCGAGGCGCCTTCGTCGAAGCCGCCGCCGTATCTACAACAAATAAAATTAACGCATTAAAGTTGAACAACGAATGAACGTACGTCCAGAACATCTGGGAATTGAACGCCCATCAACATGAAGATAATGCAAACTCCCGAGTTGAAGCTCACCACAGGGAGCTTCGCATTCGCAGCGATCCCGGCGGGGCGGAGGACGTTGATGGTCAGACAGTCCTCGGACATTTGGGCGACGGGGAGGTCCTGTCATTAAATCAAGTTTCAACGAATATGAATGGGAAATGAGGAGGAAACAAATGCACCGTTTGCAGACAGGCCGGGCCAAAGTTGGAGGCATCCAGCGTTTTCGAGTCGGGGGATGGTTTCAGAACGGGCGGCTTGAAGCGCTGGCCAGCGAGGGGTGGCTCCGCGTAGGGTATGGCTTCAGGCGGACATCGTGTTAGTATTAACGGGAGAGTCTGGGATGAAGAGAATGAATGGCAAGTAAGGCAGACTAACCTCCGAAGAACTCCTGCCCCAAAGAATCGATCGCACGCCCGGTGAGGGTGGTTTTCCCGAGCTGAATCGTCGGTGCGGCTGCGGAGACAAACCGCGCTAGTAGGACGGGGAGCAGCAGCAGTTGCAACATGGGTGG
Organism: Mycena olivaceomarginata; assembly: GCA_029378375.1. Lineage (NCBI taxonomy): Eukaryota > Fungi > Basidiomycota > Agaricomycetes > Agaricales > Mycenaceae > Mycena > Mycena olivaceomarginata. The sequence goes on along the minus strand of JARKIC010000155.1, from coordinate 256,619 downwards.
CACTCGGACTTGGGGTTGGACATCTGCGTGTCGCGGGAGGGCATTTAAATGCTTCGCATTGCACCCGGTAGGCCGCCGGGTCTTCTCCCACCCAGATGCGAAGCAATGTCGTTCCTGATCCTAGCCGTCGTGGTTCCCCGCGGCGGTGACGCGCGCTCCCCACAGCATCGGCAAAGTATGACCCGTGCCGGCTCGCACGTCGTCCTCAGTGTCACTTTGGGTTGGGGTCACCCGACTGCTTTGCGAGCCCGAGATGCCCTTCCGAAGGAGCACAGGCCGTGTAGACACCGTGGTAAGGCAAATACATATGTAGAACCCCCAGGATGAAACGATCAAGCGGCGCTACACAAGGCGACTTTGAAACGCACTGGAAGCAAACTGGAAGCAGACAGAACAGCGAAGTTACTAGTGGCGGCAAGGAGTGGTGGGAACAGAGAAACAAGCATTGCCAAAACGGGCCGCCGCATGGAGTAACGTTTTCCCATACGGACAAAATTAGAACTATGTATCGACTGTTGTATACTCGCGCGCAACGCAAACCAAGAGCCAAGGCTAAGTTCTCGATCATTGAAATCAGTCGGAAGCTGTCTAGCGAGCGAAGAGTGCATTTTTTACTTACTCTATCCTCGCGGCTCACCGACCCGGAGCTCAGTACTACTGTACTAGTGCGCGCGCAGTGCCACCAAGGCCAAGGCAGCGTTCATTTGTAGGCTCAACCCGCTTGCGATGAGCTTGGCCCGCCCAAAGGATGACACAACAATAGATAAGTTAACCTCTCGATCATTAGAGGCTTTGCGGTGAGCCACCAGTTCAAGTGGTGGCTCCTCTCCGACATGCGTCCCGAGGGCATTCCTCTTGGGCCAGCCACTATTTAATCCTCCCTTTGGAGACTATAAATGGTGGCTAGGTTGGCCCGGGAGGATTGTGCGTTGCTAAGAAATTTAGTCACCAGTTGATTGCAAAGTCTCTATTGACCATGAATCGGTCGGAAGCTGTCCAGCGAAGAGTGCGTGTTTGAAAACTTTTTTTCGACTTACTGGATTTTCACAGGTCACCAAGCTCAGTGATCATGAACTGAACCGTCCATGTGAATTGTGTCATTTTTTAAAATGTCCTGCGAGTCAATTGATTGGCGTGCGATCAAAATTGTAATAAATGGGAACCTTAGTTGTTTGCCTGCTATTTAACTTTTCGATTGTCAGCCTCACACGGGCTGCCACTCCTCGTATCACTAACTTACTCGATGATCGTAAGTTGTGCTCCAACGTTTGTTCTTTTGGATGTTTCTGCCAGGCCAATGTTCCCCAGAACGCAGACAAGAATAACTTGGATGGTCATATGAAGGGGCCCACATGTAAATCAACTCGTCGACGTCAGCCATGCCAACTTACCCGGGCCGCACGCCTGACCGCTGTCTAGCCACGGCCGTGCAATAAACTTCCTTCCGTCCTTCCTTCCACCTTTCTAAACGATCCTGATTACTATGCTGCTGTCTCTTTTCCTCCTGAGTTTCGGGCCTCTGATTTGCGGTGCATTGAATCAAGGTGGCGATGACAGTCTACTAGTCAACACTATAGTCGCAAAGAACAACATTTCCATGGCGGAATGCTGGAAAATTGAACCTGGATTCCAGCTCTCGAACGTGGTGCGTAGTGTGTTTGAGCTTTAACCCTCCTCAGTTGATTCGAATTCAACATCATTATTATTAGTCGGGGACAGTTGGAGACAAGGTCCTCCAGCTGGGAAACATGAATAATGCCTTGTATATTATCATTCCAGACGATGACGGCAAGCCAAACAACGGCGGGTGCGTACTACCTCTTGTTATTGTTTTCGAAGAACGTAGTACGCTTAACATATATGAACCAGGCTACACAATGGTGCTCATTCACAGTGGGTTTTTGCACTTACCGGGGGTGTAAACGTCACCTTCCCGGAAGCGCCTGGCGGTTTCTCAGTATCTGCCGGGGGCCTGTTCATTTCCACGGTGAGTACAATCGAGGTCATTTTGATTCCCCTGTTGCCTGTACACGGGCGACGGGATTGTAAAAGTTGATCAGTTTACTTATGCACGTACATCTTGCTAGGACGTGCTGGGCACTTCCACCCTTGGCCATCAAAGTATATGGGCAGCTGGGTCGATCTTCATTCAAGCACCTTTCCCTGACGGAGTTGCCATCGGCCATACCGTTATTGCGAACCACTCGTGCGAAGAAAACTACTAGTACCTGGCGAAGTGACTCTAAGGAAATTTTCGACTGTAAAAACTAAGGATTATATGGTCTACTCACTTTTACTGCATTGAATCTATGTACCCCGGTGTCAGAACTTGTTCGATGGAGCAGGATATCTTGCGGCAAAGAGAACAACAAGTCTCACTGCATTTTGACAGGTTCTGGACCCACCTTAGCCGAGTATGCCGAGGGTTTGCAGAGATGCCTCGGCAAACCCCAGCGGCTCTCTCGAGGTTAGCCGAGGTACCTCGGCAACGGCTCGGCATACCTGGACTGATGGGGTCCAGGTTAGGTCCGAGGAACCAATGACAATGACCATCAAAATGTAGTGAGATCTGTTCCCGGCTCGGAAGAGCCTTGGCAATAAGTAGCGGCGAGTAGGACCACCAACGTGATAATGACAAGGTTGAGGCTTCACAAGAGCATTAAAAGTTGAGTTCACCCTCAGTAAAAGCCCTGAATCAAGAATTAAGGCTTAACCAAAACTTTGACCGTTATTAAACCCTTAAAATCAAACACTGAGAAGGACAGCGAAACCCGAACGCCTACTGTAAGAATTCTCAGACTCTATCTTGGAAATGGACCAGGCCCCCACGTTTTATCCGATACACACGCCCTCAGAACAGACACAACACCCTCCTTTCCAAAATTACCAAATTAAGACTTGGGTGGTAGTTTGCGCACCCGTCCGCTTTCAAACACCGTGACGGATCAACGCTCTCTTCCGATTTCCAATCCAACTTTCAATGCCCAGTCCTTCATCCTAATTTGCTGCACGTAGAACAGTGTAGGCCCTCAGGAACATGTTTACAAACCGAGGTGCCTCAAACCTCATTTTTCAGCGCAGTTTTTTTTTCTGACCCTAAGGTTTTTTTTTTTTCAGATTTGATTTATGCAACGCCCGGTACGTCACAAGTATCAACGGCATAAAAAACCATTCAGCGCTGCCATAACCTAACCATCCTCCACGTAAACATGCCCGACCAACTCCTGCAGAGATCCGTAGTCCGCAGTCGTGAGCGTGCACCCTACCAGCCGCATCTCCTCTATCGCCAAAAACAGCCGCTTCCGCTGCGCCAGCCAGTCCAGAATGCTCTCCATATGCCGCTCCGACTCCGAGTCGCCGTTGAACGCGATGCGGTGGAACACGATCTTGCGCAGGCGGGGATAGTGCACCACCGCGCCGACGGGGTCGAACCGGTCGCCCGCGGCCATAAGCGGGTCGCCCTCGAGCGTGCTCGCGAACACGCCAATGGCGCCGCGGTGCACCGCGACGCTGCGGAAGTGCTTCAGGTGTAGCGCCAACGCGAGGCGCAGCTCCGCACACTGCAGCGTGAGGGCCGCAACGTGGTCCAGCGACAGGATCGTCAGAAGGGAGGCCATGGCGTCGTCCCGCCAGGGCAGGGGCGAGCCGGCGCCGGATAGGCGGACGACGTAGCGCGGGGAGGCGCAGCGACTAGAGCCAGATTGATTGGATATCAAGCTGATCTCGAACACCGCGCCCTCGCCAGAGACGAGGGGGTGGTCCGCAAATGCTAAACCGCATATGTCCGGCTCGGCCGCCTCTACGCGGTGCCGCTCGAGCGCATCCCACACGAAGCGCAGGTGCGTCGCGCTGTACGGCATGTTTAGGCTGATGCGGGACTGGGGGACCGAGATGGCCTGGAGAAAGCTGGCGCACAGCCAGCTGCTCCCCGTGAGGGTGAGCTTTTCGAGGTCGAGCGGTACGGGCTTTCCGGTGCCCACCATCGCCAAGAAGGACTCAATCAGGGTGAGGGTGCGGAGGTGCGGCATGTTGGCGAGCAGGTCGACGTGGATGGGCGAATGGATGAGCTCCAGAGAGACGAGGTTCACCCATAGGGGGGAGTCCCATTGCAACGAACAGTATTGTAGGGACAGGTGCCGCAGCCTAGGAACCTCGGCTGCAAACAGATTTGCTGGGACGACGATTTCTAAGAGGTCCGGGAAGTGGAGATGGAATGTCTCGAGAACGGGTGCGGGGAGAAGGAGCGGGGCGGGGATACGCTGCGCCGCCATGTGCAGCCGCAGCTCGCGAATCCGGAACAGCTGCGCTAATACCAGGTCGCGCGCGGCGATCTGCTTGGGAAGCACGGAGCCCAGATCTGCGCCCACTGCGAGCGGGGCTGCCCGGGATCGATGCAGCATTTCGAGCGCCCAGCGGGGCCGCGAGAGGACGATGTGTGTCCAGAAGGTCGACCTTTTGAGTGCGATTTCGCGCCAGCGGCGGCAGACGTGCGAGAGCGTCACCCCGCGGACGAAGTTCGCGGTTTTGAAGTCGGGTGTGTCGACAGCTATGGTCGGGCAGAGCTCCAGGATTGGTGTTAGGAGTTCTATCGGGAGAGCGGATACGGACGCGAGACTGTTTCGCCGTGTCCTGAGAGCGCGTTGTAGCAGCAGTATTTCGGAAGGGTGCAAAGAAAGCAGGGTCCGTCGGCCGGAGGAGACGCCTTGAGCGAGGGAGACCACGGTGGCGTTCTCGTCGTGCAACACAGGCTGTACTATCGAGGCTCTCCGGAGCAGGTTCAAGGTTTTCTTGACCGGGGACCGATTCGCCACCTTTATAGATGCGTAGGCCGCGTCGACCTCTTCCAGCGCGACATCGATGTTGTCTATGAATTTCAGTCTCGTCCGGCGAGCACTGAACACAGAGACGGTGCGGTCGGCTAGCAGAGCTTCGAGGAAAGACTGTGCATTTTAGTGAGCGAGCGAAGAGCATTACATATAGTCGGAAAGCTCGAAACACACCATTTTACCTGTCGCGAATGTCAGATGCACAGAACAAATGGTGTAGACGATAGGCGCGGCACAGCCGCATCAGTTCAATTAAGCGCGCCAAGACGTCGACGCGCCCACGTGTTTGACGGATGCAGATCCCAAATGCCATCTGAGTCACGCAAGAAGTGTAGGGAAATTTTAATAAATCTCAGCACACGGCATAAACTGACTCTGTTCACGGAAAATTTACCTTAATCTCCGACACTGACCTTTATCCTTTGAAGCTGACAACCGTTGGCTTCCTCAACGAGTCGAAGGCGAAGTGCTGGCGCAAGTTAGAGGCCCTGGCTGCAATACCCGCTCTGCTTCCACGTGTCCAAGGGCTGAATTTGAAGAAAGGACACGAAATCAATCTAGAGTTGTCCCTTCTCTTTCTCTGTTCACCGGGGCACGAGTTAAAGGCGATGTGTTGGCGCAAGTTGGAGGCCCTGCGCAATGATTTATACTTCAACGCAGCGAAGTTTTGTATCTGAAGAAAGAACGTCAAAATGAAATGTAATTTTTATCTGACCCGGGCCTTTGCCGTTTTTGTATTCTGTTCACGTCTTTGACGGTCTCTCAGACTCTGGTCCGTCATTTGAGTCCGGGCAACCAAAGGATGGTCTTTTTGAAACCCTGCTCCATCATTCAATTCGTTCCGTGCGTTCAAAGGGCACTGGGCAGCGTTGCACAGGAAACCCAGATTTCTGGGGGAACAGAAATTCGAGATCGCTGCCGCACAAACCCATTCATACTCTAGATCTGGAAATTTTCATTCAACAGAATCGAAAGCTTTCCAGAATGCAAGAAAGACGTGGCCATGGTAGACGACAGGCGCGCACCGCACAGCCCATCATTTGCCATTGGTTCAAAATTATGCATTGGTTGAGTTTGACGCGCGGAGACACGCCCACGTGTTTCACGGATGCAGATCCTAATAGCCAATTGATCAGTCCGAGTCGCGCAGGAAAGGTGGGAAAAGATCAGAGTCGGAGATTGAGATCAGAATCAATTTATTTATGCCGTGTGCCGAGATTTCCCAAGCTTTATCCTCTGAAGCTGACATTGAACCGTTCTTCGACGACTCAGAGTCGAAGCTGAGCTTTGTCTGGAATTTGAAATGTGCTGGTCCGGGCGCAAGTTGGGCGCCCTGCGCTGAATACCCGCTACTCATGCTTCGCCGCGTCCACGTGTGGATTTGAAGAAAGAACAGTCAAAATGAAATGTAATTTTTATCTGACCCTCCCCGTTTCTGTGTTTTGTTCACCGTCCTTGACGGTCTCTCAGACTATGGTGCATCACTTGGTACCGGGAAGCCAAAGGACTGAATTCTGCTCTGTCGTGCGTCCAAGGGCAGTGCTGCACAGGACATCTGATTCTGAATCCAAAAAGTTACTTCTGATTTTTTTGGGGGAACAGAATTTCGAAATCGCTGCCCCATAAACTGCATACTCTCGAATTTTCCATTCAGCGGCATTGTATAATAAGCTTTCCAGAGGAGTACCAGAAGGACGTGTGCGCTGGTGGTAGACGATAGGCGCGGCACAGCCGCATCAATAGAGTTTGACGCGCCGAGACGCGCCCACGTATTTCACGGATGCAGATCCTAATGGCAGTCCGAGTCGCTCAGGAAAAGGTAGGGAAAGGTCAGAGTTGGAGATTGAGGTGAATTTTAGTGCACAGAGTCAATTTATGCCGTGTGCTGAGATTTACTAAACTCTAATATCCTCTGAAGCTGACATTGAACCGTTCCTCGACGATTCAGAGTCGAAGGTGAACTTTGTCTGTAAAAGTTTGGAATGAGCTAGCGCAAGTTAGGGGCCCTGAGCTGAATACCCGCTAGCTATGCTTCGACGCAGCGAAGTGTCGCCTTTGAAGAAGGGCAGTCAAAATGAAATGGAATTTTCATCTGACCCTCCCCGTTTGTGTCCATGTGTTCTGCCCACCGTCTTTGACGGTCCCCGGTCCGTCATTTGGTTCCAGGCAACCAAAGGATGCTCTCTATCGAATCTTGCTCCGTCATTCAGTTCGTTCCGTGCTGCGTCCAAAGGGCAGTGCTGCACAGCACATCCATAAGTTACTTCTGATTTTTTTTTGGGGGGGAACAGAAATCCGAGAGAACATCTGAAAACTCGAACCACCATTCTGCCTGTCGCGAGCATATCGGATGTAAAGAATAGACGACAGACGCGGCACAGCCGCATTAGTTCAATTGAGTTTGACGCGCCGGGACGCGCTCACGTGTTTCACGGATGCAGATCCTAATTGGCCATTCCGAGTCGCGCAGGAGGGGGTAGGAAAAGGTCAGAGTCGTAGATTGAGGTGGATTTTTAGTGCACAGAGTCGATTTATGCCGTGTGCTAAGCTTATCCTCTGAAGCTAATCGTTCCTCGAAGGCGAATGTCTGGAACTTATTTGAATGAGCTGGTGCAAGTTGGAGGAGGCCGTGCGCTGAATACCCGCATGTAAAAATATTGAATTTGAATCTGAAGAAAGAACACGGAATCAATAAGGAGTTGTGCAATGCCCCGCGCCCTTTCTCCGTTCACCGGGGCAGTCCGGTCCATAGGATGCTCTCCATCGAATCCTGCTCCGTCATTCAATTCGTTCCGTGCTGCGTCCAAAGGGCAGTGTTGCACTGCACAAGACAGTTACTTCTGATTTTTTTGGGGGGAGAGCAGAAATTCGAAATGGCTGCCGCACAAACCCATTCATACTTTCGAATTTTCGATTCAACACCATTGTAAGCTTTCCAGAGGAGTGCAAGAAGGAAGGACGTGCGCGCTGACCTGGCAGTATTGCCTCGAGGCGCCATATATATGTTCAACTCCGTTTGAAGATCCGCTTTGATAGGCGGCTGTCGATGCGGTCGACGTCACATCCCCTTTGTCGCCATCTCAGGCCGTCGTCTGCCGTCTTTCTCTCCACAAACGTTCGCAGCCCTGTTCGCAATATACGCGGTCTCGGCTCACAGGCTCGCAGTAAGTTATCCCCAATCATCGACGAGATCAAAACGACTGACTCTGACCCAGTAATTCCCAGTCGCTACCTCGGGACCGCTCCGTTTTTTCAACTCGTGTCTGGGTGCGCTGCGGTTGTCCGCGACACACAGCATCGTTTACTTCCGCGGAAGAAACGTGTACGGACGTGTCCCAGCGGCGATTCTTGAAAGAAATTCTGTGCACTGGTTTTGGCTGGATTTTGGGCGCGAACCACGGCGACAGAGGTGGCGATCACCCTCTTCCAACGCTATGCAAGGAGCCTTGACGAGCGCCAGTGCTGGATCGTGAACCGCAGATCTTGACGCGTACGGCAGGCTGCGATGATGGAAGGTTTTTTAGGTCGCCCCCGCAATTTGGAGCCGAATAACATTGTGAGTTTTCCATTTGTCGCTCCAGATCTAGAGCCGTGAGTCAAAGTAATTATTGCGCAGATGGAAAGCGCCCGGCGACGAGTCATCGATGCCTTTGGGGCAACGGACGTGGTCACGCATGTCACACACAACGCTCCCATAAATCCTCGTAATGCGTCCCTTTATCCGGCCCTGCGCATGCCAGAGCCAGGACACATGCTGCGAAGAAGACCAAACCTCATGACCGACACACCCGACCAGCCTCAACCGCTTTCCCCTCGGCGGCGCCTGGGGGCGTCCATCCGCAGGCGCTTTGGCCGGCTAGGGAGGTCGAAATCACCCGGCGTTCGCAGCGGCGAAGGAACACCCAGGAGCTCGCATTCCAGTGCTGAAGATACCGTGCCCAAGGCCCTGCAAGACGGCATTTTTTCTCACCAAAATATCGACCAAGAAACAGCAGAAGCTCCTATTCCGCCTTGATCCAGATCGCGGGCAACTCATCTGGGAATCCAAGGTCAAAAAATACAGTACGTATCGCGTTCTGACCCTGCTAGTGCTGTTCTGAATATTAGCTGCTAGTCCCCGTCGAGGCCGTCCGGGAGCTGCGGACTGGGGCGGACGCCAAAAGCTATCGGGAACAGTTCCAGCCTCCAAACACGGACTATGAAGACCGGTGGCTCACCGTCATCTATATTGTCAGCTCGATGTACAAAACTATGCACCTGCTTGCGCCCACCAAGGAGGTAATGGACACCTGGACCACAGCGCTGCGGAGACTGTACGCGGTGCAGACTGACCTTATGGGCGGGCTCAGCCAGGGAGAGATGCTCGAAGCGGTCTGGGAGCGACACTACTGGAACGGCCGCGGGTTCACGTTCGAGGATATAGAGAAGCTCTGCAAACGCCTCAATGTCTCGAAAACCGAAGACGAGCTCCGGCGACTATTCCAAGTATTTTATTTTTGTTTCTGGTCCGATAAGGAAACTAAAGCATCCCTTAGCGAGCCGACTCAAACAAGAATGACTGCCTGGACTTTGAGGATTTTAGGCGATTCGTCAAGATCCTCAAAGCGCGGCCAGACATCGAGATAATCTATAAAAAGCTCATCAAGAAGCGCGGATTATTTGACTTTGGCGTCTTTCAAGCATTCATGAAAGACTCTCAGCGGGTATGTCTGCATCGTCGCCGCGTTGTCTGTAAATTGACTGGGATTTTCAGACCACACTTAGCGCCGCTGAACTGCAGGCGTTATTCGACATCTACGCGTATGATGGCCGCGATGTCCTTACTAGCCCTTCCACCCCTTCTACTTCCACCCCTTCCACTTCCACGCCCCCTGCCACCATCTCCCTTGAATCCTTCGCCTCCTTCCTCTCGTCTGCAGATAATCCTGGTTTTACCGATCGCGAGGAACGCCCGCAGCCGCAGGAAACCAGAACCTTCCTCCACCCGCATCACCCCAAGGGTATCCCCGACGAGGCCGACCTGCCCTCTCCCTCCCTTTACAACGCCGTCGGGCACGACATGACGCGCCCGCTCTGCGAGTACTATATCTCCTCCTCGCACAACACATATCTCGTCGGGCATCAGCTCGTCGGCGAGAGCACCATCGAGGGCTACGTGCGCGCGCTCCAGGCGGGCTGCCGGTGTGTCGAGAGTGCGTATCCCTCCTCCTTCTCTCTTTCCCCTCCCCCCCGACCTACCTGACCTTCTATTTATTCTGCAGTCGACATCCACCAAGGCAATCCCATCCCGCTCATCACGCACGGCAACACCCTCACCTCCAAGATCTCTGTCCGCAGCGTCTGCGAGACGATCGCCCAATACGCCTTCGTCGCCTCCCCATACCCGCTCATCATCTCCGCCGAGGTGCACTGCTCGCCCGCGCAGCAGGACATGGTCGTCGACATCATGCGCGACGTGTTCGGCGACCGGCTGGTGGAAGCGCCGGTGAACGGGCGTCCGCCGATCGAGCAGCTGCCGAGCCCGCACGACCTGCGGGGGATGATATTGCTCAAGGCGAAGAACCTGTATGTGTCGCGGGAGGCACCGCTCGTCGGCGGGGCGGGCAACGCGACGAATGAGGCGCCGTATACGTCGGCGGACTCGACCGCGGAGGATTCGGAGATTAATGGCATGAATAATGGTAGGATTGAGGATATCGGGAAGAGCTTGCTCATGAGCCCTGCTCCGCCTTCCTCGCCAGGTACGACTACCCCCCCAGTCCTTTGCGTGATTTTATTGACGCGTTTTTTCCCCCTTTGGTATGCTCTAGAGATCAAGCGGGAGCCGCTGCTGCATAAAGCGAGTGCAGTCATCCACCGCGTACGCAGTCGAAGTCGCGGGCACAACTCCCAATCCTCCGAGTCCTCACCGCCGTCCGCCTTCATCCCCCTCCCCGATTCCGAGATGAATGGCCGGTCCGAGGACATTGGCAAGAGCCTGCTTTTGAGCCCTGCCTCGCCTTCCTCTTCAGGTACGACTGACTACTCCCGAGTCCTTTGCGCGATTTTATTGACTCGTTTTTCCCTTTGGTGTGCTCTAGAGACCAAGCGGGAGCCGCTGCTGCAAAAAGCCAGCGCTGTTCTCCAGCGCGTACGCAGCCGGAGCCGCGGGCACAACTCCCAATCGTCCGAGTCCTCGCTGCCCCCCTCCTCGCCGCCCCCCTCCTCTTTCACCCCCCCTCCCCTCGCCCCCGGGCCCGGCCGCCCGCGCGCGCGCGGACAGCCAGCCGAAGCCGAAGATGTCGCTCGCCTTACTTGCGCTCCTCGTGTACACCGTCGGCGTCAAGTACCGCGGGATCAACAAGAAGGAGGAGTATGCCCCGCAGCACATGTTCTCGCTGTCGGAGAAGACGGCGGGCAAGATACTCAGGTCTGGCGCGGTGCTCGATCTGATCAAGCATAATCGGACGCATCTCGTAAGGATATACCCCAAGGGTACGAGGTTGAAGTCGAGCAATTATCTGCCGCATAGCTATTGGAGTGCGGGGGCGCAGCTGGTTGCGATTAATTGGCAGACGCTGGGTAAGCGTTTAGATCTGCATATTGATGACGCCGGCCTAGGACTGACTCGCACATAGACCTCGGGTACATGATGAACCACGCGATGTTCCAACGGAACGGCGGGGCGGGGTACGTGCTCAAGCCGCGCGCGCTGCGGCTGCCGAACCAGAAGGACCTGCTCGCGAAACAGACGGAGCACGTACTGGAGGTGGGGATCATCTCCGCACAGCAGCTGCCCCCGCCGAGGGACAAGGACAAGGACGGCTCCGAGCGCGGGGCGGGCAGCGTGGACCCGTTCGTGGAGGTGTCGATCCACGTGCCGGACTGGAGCGGGTTCCAGGCGCACTGGCGCGGCGCCGGCGCAGCCCCTGGGAGCCCGCCGGGGTCCCCGTCGGCCTCGTCCACAAGTGCGATTGCGTATAGGACGTCGGCGGTGAAGCATAACGGGTTCAACCCGTCCTGGGAGGAGAAGCTAAGGATCCCGTTCAGCTGCGTCGGGGACATGCTGGATCTCGTTTTTGTGAGGTTCGCGGTGAAGCAGGACGGGAGCAAGGACGACGACGAGCCGTTGGCGGTGTATTGCCACGTCCCTCGCGTGCTTGCAGCAGGGTGCGTCAACCATTGCATTTGGATTTCAGCTTGCGTACGTACTGACGCTGTTCCGTTCATTGTAGGCTATCGACACCTGCCGCTGCACGATACGCAGCTGTCGCAGTAAGTATATGTTTTCCACGCTTTTCGTCAGGATTGGGCTCAGGGATCTATAAATCTATAATCTTTTCACTAGGATATCGTGCGCATTTCAACATCAAATAATACCTGCAACAAATGTACAACTAGACAATCTGTAGAACTAACATATGTACTTGCCTACCGCTTGACCAATAGAATATATTGCTCGTCCGGGGGAGGAAAATATCTGTAGTCAATAATACTGATTGGCACCGTTCCCGGTCGAACTTATCTTCTGTCCATCCTTTGCAAAATCCCCCTCTGTTTTTTCGCGCTCGATGCAAGTCAGTTTAACCTCGACGGTGTCAGTTGATACTTTGGAGGATCGGCGTAGGACCGGCCCACATAAACTCCGGGACCGGGGATTATTCCGGCTTTGCCGAATAAGATAGCCTTCTCTTTCTCTTTCCTCAACCACCATGGCCGCAGCCCTCTCCCAAGTTGTAGGCTACGAGCAGCCCACTCAGCCGGTGAGAATACACGCGAATAGGCCAGATATGCGTTCGAGCAACCTTTAGGTGTCGTGGAACAAGCGGGATCTCTTGCTATACGCCGCCGGCATAGGCGCGAAGGCAGACGACCTTAGTCTTGTCTATGGTACGTTTGTTTCAACGTCCACCAACCACTTTCAATTCGCATCCACTCACTCCGTTATTGTAGAGCTCGGTGTGTGCAGCCCGTCTTGGTTCACGCTGAAATGGGATACTCAATTGTGCGGCGCGAACACAGACAAATCCTTCGCGGCGATGCCCACGTACCCCGTAGTGCTGCCGTTCAAGGGCGACTCGCAAGAGCTCAACCTCTTTTCCACGCGGATGGGCAAGACTCCTCCGGGGGTCCCCAAGGCTAAAGTCGGGGTATGTCTGTCCATGCTATAAGAGATGGTAAACTCGAGTTGTTTATGGCTATGGCGCGATAAAGGTGCACGGTTCGCAATCTATTGAGATCCTGAAGGACCTCCCTCTGGCTAGCGGGGGACGGGTGGACCTGGACTACCAAGTACACCGGTGTTGTCGAGAACAGTGAGCGATGTCCTTCATATTCCGTTATCACCGAGCTTGACGGTAATTTGCTAGAGACCGGCATTATATTGACGTCGGAAAGCTTGCTCTTGGACCCCAAGAAGGTTCCCTACGCCAAACTCTATGTACGCCTTGTCTTTCGAGGCTAGATGGTCATTTGAATTCTTTCTATAGAGCTCCAGTTTCCTCATTGGCGCGAAGACTGGCGAGAATTTCTCTAAAGTAGTCGCTGGCCCCCCGCAGGGGAAACCGATCCCAAAGGACCGGAAAGCAGACTGGACCGTCCAGGACAAGACAACCCTCGAGCAGGCGCTCATCTTCCGTCTCAGCGGGGACTACAACCCGCTCCATATCGGTGCGTGGTTCTCAGTCATCCAGTCTTCGCTCTGGCTCATGTGTCTTTGCTACGGTAGACCCTGAGGTTGGCCAGAAGGGCGGCTTCGGCGGCGTCATCCTGCACGGGCTGTCGACCTTCGGGTTCGGCGCGCGTGCCCTGATCAAGGCGGTCGGCGGGGGCGACCCGCGCAGCCTCAGATTATTCGGGGTGCGCTTCACGGCGCCCGTTAAGCCTGGCGACGCGCTCGAGACTGAGGCGTGGGAGGTTGGACCTGGACCCAACGGGACGGTCGAGATTGCGTTCGTCACTAAGAATCTGACCAGCGGGAAGGTGCGACCCAGTTATTCTCTTTCTTCTCCTGCGTTATTCATACTTCTCTGCACATAGGTCGCGCTCGGCGGCGGCGTCGCGTACGTGAAAAAGGCAGGGCCTCAAGCCAAGCTGTAATCTGTTTGGATGGACCGCTATTATTACTGTACTTATAACGTTCTCCCAAACACTTTAGGACTGTACTTGCATGGTTTGAGTGGAATAAATCATTAATACGCAGACCTGACTGATTCGTCTCACGTCACCGCAATAACAATCACCCCCGCACATTCTCCGATCCGTTGCTGACCACCATGGCCACAGATCTCTCCAAAGTCGTAGGTTATGAAGTGCCCACCCAACCGGTCAATAAACCTGTCTTCGTATCGCGCCAGAGCTGAACTGCACCAGGTGTCGTGGAATAAGCGCGATCTCTTGATATACGCCGCCGGAGTAGGTGCCAAAGCCGATGACCTCAATGTGGTGTATGGTTCGTTTGTATGTTCCTAGGCTGATCCAAATTCGAAGCTGATTCCTGATCGCAGAGCTCGGTGAGATAAACCTTTTGTATGTATCCAGAGCTCTCGATCGTTTATAATTGCAGACAAGTCCTTCGCGGCAATACCCACCTACCCGGTCGTGCTGTCGTTCAAGGGCGATTCGCAGGAACTGAACCTTTTTGTCGATCTGAACAAAATGGTATCTTCTCCATGCACGCGAGTTCAGACACTCATGTATGCAAATACAGTTACATGGCTCCCAGTCGATTCAGATTCTGAAGGACCTCCCACTGCCAGTGGCCCGGGTGGACGTGGACGACCAAGTATACGGGCGTCGTTGAGAATAGCATGTTCCTTTCATGCTCTCGAAATAATTGCTCAGCTAGACGCTAGAGACTGGTATCATTCTGACCGCGGAGAACCTGCTCTTAGACCCCGAAAAGGTCGTCTACGCCAAGCTCTACGTATGCATATCACGAAGAAAAGTAATCTCGTTGATTGACATTCCCTCCTCTTAGAGCTCTTTCTTCTACATCGACGCCAAAGCTACGGGCGAAAAATTCTCTCACGTCGTTGCGGGTCCGCCTCAGGCGAAGCCGATCCCTGAGGACCGGAAAGCGGACTGGTCCGTGCAGGATCAAACCAGTGCAGAGCAAGCGATGGTCTTCCGCCTCAGCGGCGACTACAATCCGCTCCACATCGGTGAGTCCGCGATTTCCAAAATCCATGCACACATGCTTATGCTCATACTTTTCGACGGCAGACCCGGCAATCGGCAAAGCAGCGGGCTTCGGCGGCACCATCCTGCACGGGTTGTCGACCTTTGGATTCGGCGCGCGAGCACTCATCAAGGCTATCGGCGGTGGCGATCCCCGCAGCCTGAAGTTCTTCGGAGTGCGCTTCACGTCGCCTGTGAAGCCTGGGTGACGCGTTGGAGACCGAGGCATGGGAGGTCGGTCCCGGGCCCGAGGGGACGATTGAAGTCGCGTTCGTCACGAAGGATTTAACCAGCAACAAGGTACCATTTCAGTCTCTTTTCCTTGCGCATTTATGGAAGGAACGTGCGTCCAGATCGTGCTTGGTAGCGGGATCGCATACATCGCAAAGGCACTGCAAGCCAACCTGTAATTTACTTTTGATGGATTACCAGTGTATGAATAGTGTTCTTCCCAATATCTTACGCTTACTATTTTGAGTATAGAAGGAGTAGCCCCTATGTCCGGTTACGCCCACAAGTCTACATAGAGTTCGGCCAGAAGTCTAGAGTCCGGGAATCGGGTATCTCACTTCCCGGCGTCCGCGCATCTTTCTCCGCTATGCTCACACGCCAATTCTCTTTCCACCATGGCCGCAGACCTTTCTAAATTAGTGGGATATGAAGCCCCCGCACAGCCGGTAAGTACACACATCATGCATACTCTTCCGGAAATGCTAAGAGCGTTAGGTATCATGGAACCAACGTGACCTCTTACTGTACGCCACCGGTATAGGCGCAAAGGCAGACGACCTTAATCTAGTCTATGGTGCGTCTCCGTATTCCCAATCTTCAATTCACGCTCACTGACTTGTTGTGTTGCAGAACTTGGTGAGAACGGTTACCTATGTATTTATCCCAAAATGCTCAATAACGCGCAGACAAATCATTCGCGGCAATCCCCACGTACCCCGTCGTGCTGGCGCTCAAGGGCGACTCACAGGAGCTCAATGTCTTCGCGGAAAAGCTGGGAAGAACTGTTCCGGGCATGCCGCGCCTCGACATCAATAAAATGGTAGGCACGCGACTCGACGGGCCAGTTGTTCATGGACTGACGCGAATGCAATACAGGTTCACGGCTCGCAGTCGATCGAGATCTTAAAGACCTCCCGCTTTTTAGCGGGGAGGGCTGGACGTGGACGACCAAGTATGTTGGCATTGTTGAGAACAGTACGTCTGCCTTACATTCCGGAATAACCATTGGCTGACACGACTTCGTCCAGAGAGCGGCATCATCCTCACTGCGGAGAACCGGCTCCTCGACTCTAAGAAGGTGCCATATGCCCGGCTCTACGTACGCGTTTCTCTCCTTCGAAACTCGTATCGCTGGACTCTGCGACTCTAGAGCTCCACCTTTTACGTCGGCGCCAAAGCCACCGGGGGCAAATTCGCCAAGGTCATCGCCGGCCCTCCGCAAGGCAAGCCGGGCCCCGTCTTGCAAGGGCGGACTGGGCCGTGCAGGACAAGACCAGTCTCGAGCAGGCGCTCATCTTCCGCCCTCAGCGGTGACTACAACCCGCTCCATATCGGTTCGCGTTGTTCATCCGAGTCCTCTGCACACACATTCGCCTTCTCATGTGCTGATACGTGGGTGTAGATCCAACAATTGGCAAGGCAGCGGGCTTCGGCGGCGTCATCCTGCACGGGCTGTCGACCTTCGGGTTCGGCGCGCGCGCGCTGATCAAGGCAGTCGGCGGCGGCGACCCGCGCAGCCTGAAATTCTTCGGCGTGCGCTTCACGTCGCCCGTGAAACCTGGCGATGCACTCGAGACAGAGGCATGGGAGGTCGGGCCCGGGCCTGAGGGGACCGTCGAGGTCGCCTTCATCACGAAGAACCTGACCAGTGGCAAGTAACGCCCTATTATTCCCTACACTGACAGCGCATGCATTGCTAACGCATTTCTGGCAGGTCGCTCTCGGCGGGGGCATCGCGTACATCAAAAAGGCGCCTCGGGCCAAGTTGTAAATTTGTGATCTATACCCAGCATCACTGTACACTATTGAGTATTAAGCACTCAGCATTCGGAATTCTACAGAGTCAAAGTCAAAGTCCCTTCCGTAGCATCCTTCCGCGGTCGCAGCAACGCGTCCGCCCTCGAAGTAGCACCCCTTGAGCCACCGATTCGGCTCTCCGTCTTTCCCCTCTTGCCCTTCTTATCGCTGAACGCCTTCCGGGCGTGGAGCACCCGCCGGTTATCGAATATCACCGCGTCCCCCTCTCGTAGGAGATACTCGTATACCCGTTCCTTCTCCTCCAGCAGCTCAGCGAAGCGCGCGAGCGCCTGATAGAATATCGGCGGGGGGTGTCGAGGAAGAGCGGCGCCTGGAACGGCGGGGAGTAGTTGATCTGTGCTATGGCGCCGAACGGGGAGAGCTCGATGGTGGGGTGCTCGTGGTGGAGGTGGTGCCCGTCGTTGATGTAGTGGAACGGCACGGGTGTGGTCGCGAGGACGTCGAAGAGCGTGGGGTCCTGCGCGCGCAGGGTGGTTGCGGCGTGGAAGGCGTCGACGAAGAAGGAGGCGCCGCCCACGACGTTGTTGCGCAAGCAGTGGAGGATTTGGTACTTTGGCGGGTTCTTGATAGTACCTGTGTGAATACGCGTTAGTCGCAGATCGTCGTAAGAAAACTGGGCCAGCGGGACGGGATGCCCCAGGCCAAAAAAATGGCCAAGTCTTTCAGGTTCCGTCATAAATGCCTCAGAGCCAACGAGACCCTGGGCTTTGCGGCGCTAGAATGACTTCTGGCCCGTTCGCCCGCCGTCCAACAGCCCGCTTCTTGCACCACCAGCTCGGCGCAAGTACTCACAAGAGATCCATGTGCAGCCCGAGATAAACATTCGTGTACGCAATATTGCGACTATTGGGCAGATTCACAACGTCCCACACTTGGCCGTAGAACGTCTCCCGAATCTGGCTGAACGTCTCCGCCAGCTTACGGAGCTCGCACGTCGAATCCGCGGTTTCCGCGTTCGGGACCCCCGTCTGCGCTCACTGATTGCTTCGAAGCAAGATCGGCGGGAAATACTGAATGCACGCACGACGAACAAGAGCCCATCTGTGGAGAGCTGATCGATTGCGACACGGAGGCCGGGGCGCGTCTGCAGAGACGTATAGGGCACATAGAGATTCGGGTTCTTGGATATCTGCTTCGCTTCCCAGGCTGCTCTTCGACGTCAAGGTGGAAGTCCGCCAGACGCGTCCGGGAGGAATGCCCGATGCAAGAAGTCGCGCGCGGAAGAACGAGTTGTGGCCGTCGGTCCAGCTGATCTCAGCCCGTCGCTGGTCAATTTTACCCCGTCTTCCGCCGGTCGGATGGTGCGGGGGATGTCTGAGGTGCGGTAGAGCTTCTGGGACGTCGAGGGTGGACACATTCGGGCGAAAGACAAGAGTCCCGGAGCCAGACGAATGGAAAGGATGGCGCCGAGCGCGTCGATGACCAGGCCTTCAACCATCTTGGCGTGCGCGCAATTGAGGACCATCGACGACGGGTGTGAAGTCGCGCTCCAGACCGCGAGGCAAGACCAGATCGCCGGTAGAGCTTGCTCAGAAGAGACATTTCACCACTAGTGGTAAGTATAGGACAAGAGCAATTACGGTCTAATCTAAAGCAAATCAATCTAAATAGATCCGAAACCTAAAATTACGACCGCAAGAATAGAATAATACCGAGTAGTATCCTCAAACCGGATGTCCGGGCAAAAATAATAAACCACGATCCCAACAAGCACAACCAGCAGCGCAACGACCCGCGCCCCAAATCCGACCAGAAATCATTAATCCCAAACGCCCGGCACCAGCGGCGGGATTCAGCGACACCTCGATGCGGTGCCTCGTCCCCGGCGCATTCTCGCGCGGGACGACAAAGAGCGTCTGCCGGCGCTCGTCGTACACGTATCGGTCGTCGGGGCCCAGCCCGCGGACGATCACCTTGCGGCCCTTGGTGAGGAGGGAGGGGACGTAGATCTCCGTTTCGGTCGCGGAGAGCGCGGGGTGGCCTGCGAGCGGGGGCGAGGGAACCGTCGGCTTCCCCACGTCAGACGCGGACGGCGCCGCCGCCCTTTCTGCTCCTGCGTCGGCACGCCCCACTCGAAACGCAAACGCTCCCGTCGTCATCTCGTACTCGAACCGCAGCGGGATACCGGCCGTCTTGGCGGGGGTACGGCCGCACGAGGCGCCGGGAGGATCCGCGCGCCCTGGTCGAGGGAGACGGCGTCCTGCTCGTAGTAGAGCAGGGACGGCGGGAGGGCGCGCCGCCGGCTGAACCACGAGAAGTTCTCGCCGTTCCACGAATCACCCTCCTCGTCGTTGTTAAAGGGGTTGTAGTTCCACAGTCTGGACGCGTCGTGAGTATGGTATGCACCCCAAATCTGAGGGAACGTACGTGAACCCAATGAGCGAACGCTCCAGCCCAGTGATCATCGCATCCATCATGCGCGCCTGCCACGAGAAGTCGTCCGTCTGGAACGCTTCGCCCTTGCTGCATTCGCCCCATTAGCACTAGCACCCCTGAAAACGAAGCAGCGCAGGGAAAAACGCACTTCATGTCCATCGGAATCCCACACTCCCCCAATCAGCACGGGCTTCTCCCCAAGCACCTCGTACGCCGCCTGCGTGATGTTCCGGATCTGCAGCGAGAAGTTGTCGCGCGCGCCTTTTTGGCCCCAGTAGAACGCTTTCAGGGGGAACATGCCCTGAAGCACGGTTTAGCGTTCGGGGGCGGGATAATGTGGGTTGGGACCCACCCGTGACAGCCCCTGCACATTAACACTGAAGTCGCCAAACGCCTTTTGGAAAAGCGCGTTGAGGTCGTACCTATCCGGTGGTCAGAACCGCATCGTAAATACGCAGGTAGGCAAGCCCACCAATGCGGCGCATAGACCATATTCGGGACGTGCTGCTCGGGGCGTCCACGAGGGCGGGCAGAACTGCGTTTAAAGTTAGACTGGTACGAGGAACGGCAAGCAAACGAACGCGCACCTCATTCGGGATCGCCTCCACAAAGGTGATGATGTCCTTCCCGGGCGGCGCCGCGCCCCCGCACCCTTGCGACCCACGCGTGCAGGAACGGGTAGTAGAAGTCCGTGTACCAGTCGATCTACCAGCCCAAATATCAGCATCAGCACTCGTCCATCCGGCTACGGATCGGGAGGGAGGGAGCCCGCGACAAGACACAAGACACACCTTCTTCCCCGTGAGCGGGTGCTTCACAAAATAATTCTCCCGCAGCACCACCGCTTTCCCCCCGTCTTCGCCCTCGCCTTGCCCCCCAGCCCACCCCCACACCCCCTCCCTCGCCCACACGCACTCCCCCCCGCTCGGCCCGTCGGCGCGCCACGCCTTCTTCCTTCCCGCGTTGAGCACCGCGGTGCCGGTCTTGGAGGTGGGCATGGGGAAGGAGCGCGTGTAGACGGGGACAGAGGTGGGGTGCCCGGCGCCGAGCTGGAAGGATTGGAAGGGGGACGCTGGGGAGGTGTTAGAAGAGGAAGCAGCGACGGGGTGAGGGGAGAGGGAGGAGAGAAGAGAAGAGGAAGAAGGGAAAACATAAGGTATTTCGTTCGGATTGCCGCGATTTCGTGTGCGAGCCTCACGAGCTCGGACAGCGTGTAGGACACCACGCGCCGCGCCGTCACCGGCGACGAACCAGAACAAAACAGAGCAGCGCGCGAAATGAATGCGGGGGAAGAACGCCAGGTCCCCGGCAAGCCGAAAGATCGAGACCGAACAGCAAGGTTAGACGAGAAAAAGCTCGTACCACGCACGCCTTTCCCGAGCATCGTTCCGCTTTCCTCATCCTCATCCTTTTCCAAGACAAAACGTGCAGCGCACGTACGCGCGGCGCGCCAATTCATCTCGGATACCCCGTGAATAACCATCTCGGAAGCCAATCGCGCGCGCGGACGCCGCCACAAGCGCTCGCGAACAGAAACGGCCCCGACACTCGTGCGCAGGCGGGAATTGAATCGTGCGTGCGCAGCTCGAGGACGCCACGCACACCCAAAGCCCAGAACCGGGAAAAATCGTACGCGCGGCGCGTCAGTCCATCTCAGATGGGATACCCAGCCCGCATCGCGTGTTGTCACAAGAACCCGCCAACAGAACGGCCCTGGCCCCAAACCCAAACTCGCAGATCGGATCGAACGCAGCGCTAATAATCCAGAAAAGACTCCAAAACAACACTCCCAAAAAGAAAAGAAAAAACCCCCGAAAGAAAGAAGAAAACGTCAAGAAAACAAACACCACTCACGAACGACGCCCAGGTGCAGATCCGTGTTATAGTCAAACTCATGCAGCGACTGAGGTCGATGTACCCGCGGTGCGGCTCGTTCATCATCTACGAGGGCGCGTCAGTGCTGTACCCCGATATACTGGATGAAGGAGGGGAGGGGAGGAGGAGGAGGGGACGCGGTTGAAAGGAAGGAACGTGAAGCAAAAGGGAAAGACACCGACCTCGAACCCGCACACGCCCTCCAGATCGCCCACGGCGCGCACGAGCACGGCCCACGCGTCGAGGAACGCGGTCTGCAGGAACTCCTGCACCGGCACGGCTTTTCCCGTGCGGGGGTCCCTGAGGAGGAGCTTAGGCGCGAAGGTCGCGCCGGCCCAGAAGCAGGTGCTGTGGGGTGGTGTGTTAGCGTTAGCGTTGGCGGTACGTTCGGAAAGAGAACGGGGAAGGGGAAGGACGGGAGGAGGAAGTGGGAGGAATAAGAGGGAACGCACGCCATCGTCGCCGCCGCGAGCTTCTGGTACCCACACGGCCACAGCCCGCGCTCCGCCTCCGTGTGCCCCCCGCCGCGCACGCCCCGCAGCCATGCCGCCGCCGCTTTCCTCTAGCGGGGTCACCTTTTCCCTTTCCGCGTCCGCGTCCCCGTCGCGCTCCTCCACCGCCTGCAGATTGAACCCAACCAACTCGAGCGTCCACGCGGGCGCGCCGGAGCCGCCGGAGTAGCGCGACCAGACGTCCTGGTGCATCGATACGAAGGCGGCGAAGCCGTATGTAGGGAGGAGCGTGAGGAGAGCGCGCAGGTAGGTCAGGTAGGACGTGTCGTAGATGCCTCTGCAATCCAAAAACAAGTTGTAAATATGGGTTTGTGCAGAGAAGAAAGATGAGAGGAGAGAGGGGGAAGGACGTACGGCCCCTCGTGCTCGATGGCTTCCCATGTTACCAGGAAGCGGACTGCGTTGGGGGCCAGCACAAATTAACATTCGTATGCGGGGAGCAGGGTAAGACGCACCAAACGTCAGCCCCCACCGCCGCAGGCGCGCGAGGTGCTCCGGCGCCTCCTCGAGCGGGAACGGCCGGCCCACGAAAGTGACGGACTGGTGCCCCGCGGGGAAGGTCGCGTTGTCGTCGTTTGCGGGTCTGAGCAACGTTCAGTCAGCATTCAAGCATGACCGCCGCGCTCACGTTTTTACACGCCCCGCCGAGGTTCACGCCGCGCAGATTGCACACGCGCCCGTACGCATCGACGAAGTGCCGCCCATGCGTGCGCAGGCCGCCGCCCGTACCCTGCTGGGACCAGTCGTGCGCGTAGCTCGGGACGCGCCCTGGAGTGTATTTGGGGTCCGCAGACGGGTGAGTGGCTGCTGTCTAGTATCGCAGAAAGTAATACGGTGAATCTCGTGCTGCGGGGTAATAAATAAAGGAAGTTGAATTACACCGGATTTCTGGGCTGAGGAGCCGCGGTCACCGCCGACGAGAATGAAGGACGCCTCCGAGCTCGAAGGACTGGACATCGAACGAAGAGAGAGAAATGTTAGAGACCGGTGATCCGTCACGGTGTTTGAAGCGGACGCGCGCGGACAACAACCGCCCAAGTCTCGATTGGGTAATTTTGACACTGAAGCTGCATGCCGCTTTTGTATTGCGCAAAAAGCGGCATATGGCTTGGGCTCAAGCTCTCCATTAACTTAAACACAAGGAAGCCTGAACCTTGTCACGGGCCACGACGCCTGGTGTCGAATCGGTTCCACGGTTCAAAATGGCTGGAAAATCGGTCTAGCCCCCGTTTAATCAATAAAACATTCATCTCTGAGCATATATAGCTGGGAAATATTAAAGCAAAACAGAGCACAAACACATCACAGTAACCTGCAGGCCAATGTGAGCTGGTTGGTGCAGATGCACCAATTGAGCAAGTTTTGGTTCCAACTTCCGCAAAATTGAACAAAAACCAAAAATGTCCATCCTGAAGGTTAAACTTCCGCCTCGTAGAGACCATCACACCGGGAAGTTGCCAAATATTGGGTGGCCGACATTAATATGCTGGAATCTAATTCGAAATTTTGCATATGGAGTCGGACTTCAAGTAGACTGAAAGCAAGCCTGAGACTACTAAAATCACCTTCCATTTAAGCTGGGCTGAAATCAACGCTGAAATTGGTTGAATCAGTTTTGATATCAGTTCAGCTGAATGCTGATGCGATACTTGGAGTTGTGGTATCAACATCAGACGGCACTATATTTGGGAGTCTTGGCCATGTGCCTCTGTGGAGCAGCAATTTGCCCCAGACAGATGTACATGGGGGAGATTGCCAAATATTGGATTGTCCAATGTTGATGTCAACATGCCAAGTCTCGGCTTGCATTTCATGTCTCCCGAAATGCAAAACCAAAATTGGTTGAATCAGCTTTGATTTCAGTGGGGGCCAAAATCAAAGCTGAGATCTTCAAAATCGATTCAGAACTCCACATAACCTAAAGCAAATCCGATACCTTGTTTTTTGAGTTACGTTGCAACATCAACGTTGGACCACCCAATATTTAACCAAACACCAGTGTGCATATCCATGTCATACTACAATATTACACGCCTGATTGGGACACCACCAGCTAATGGGACAAACCCAGTTCTCTGTCCCAATAGTGGCTTTTTGGCAGCCACTGGAAGCCACCTGGTGGCTGATCGGGCACACAGTAACCAGTGGCTGTGGCTGATCCGGTAGCTGCCATGCTGCTGCCGTGTATGCCTTCTTGCACCTGTTCCCCATAGGGAGAGCCACCCCAGAGTCCAGAATGTGCTTTGCAGCACTCCTCAAACTCATTGTGGAGGAATGAGAGGAGGATGTTCTAGTTTCACACGGTATCATCTTATTTTGCCATTCTTGTGCATGTTGAACCAGGCATAGTGCAGGGAGATGTTAATTAATGTGTTGAAGAACAAAGGTGGAGTTATGTGACATCATACATCCAGCCACCACGATGGCCACCACCACCTGTTACTGCATGCCCAATCAGCCACTGGGTGGCTTCCAGTGGCTGCCGCAAAGCCTCTATTTGACTGGGAGTTTAGCAAATTCACTAGTGAATAGACTTTGCAAATCGTCTGGAATACTGTGAAATGGCTAGTGTTCCAGAGAGGTTGATCCCTGCTAGAGTTAAATGAATCCCGATGAAATGGTGGACTATGGGGCTAGAGCTGCAATTGCAGATAGTCAGATGAGATTTAATGCCCAACGGTTTTGTGTGATGTAGGTCTGAGTTTGGAGATGGTACTGCGATGTGAAACACAAGTGATTCTTATAAAATTCCGATTCTTAATAGTATCCGCGGTTGCTCATCTTTGCAAGATTATACACCAATTGTCAAGTGGTCGCTGTCGAAAAGGGCCGGAGGGTTCGGCTGAAGGACTGTTTTTGGAGCTGGGAGGGGGGGCCGAGAAATCTGGACCTGGCGCTGGAGCCGGAGGGGCAGGGGCGGGGGCAGGTGGCGGATTTTGGGAGCTCAGCAGTGGCTGGCGGAGCGTGTTCTGGATGCTCTTGAGGGAGCCTTCGACAGCAGCGAGCTGGGCCATGGCTCTGGAATCCAGATCCAGAGCGTGAACACTCGGGATCTCGGGTTGCGCAGAGTCAGGGGCAGGTGGCTGGTCCATCGGAACGGAGGAGGGGTCGAGATTTGAAGTGGGGGAGAATGGAGCACTGGAGTAGTGGTCCGAATTGTACCTGCACCAAACTTCCCAATCTTGACTGGTTGATCCCTTAGATCCTTTCTTCTGCTGTAAGGGCAACCTTAAGCTTGGCGCAGGGCACGGAAAACTAGCAGGGGAATCCGAAGTATAAATATAG
The DNA here is from genome assembly GCA_029378375.1 of Mycena olivaceomarginata. NCBI lineage: Eukaryota > Fungi > Basidiomycota > Agaricomycetes > Agaricales > Mycenaceae > Mycena > Mycena olivaceomarginata. Next base: position 231,538 of record JARKIC010000155.1, on the reverse strand, counting down.
GTACTAGAATACAGGAGTGGAAATACTACGCACCTAGTGGGGGAATCCGAAGAGAAGAAAGGATGAGGATTCCCACGCTAGGTGAAACCTTATATACAAATTGGTAACTACCCAGTAGCATGTGTCGGAGGTATCTACAGTGATCGCGGGCCTGATCGCACAGCATGTGCCAGCGAGAGCGGACAGATGTCCCAAGCGGTTTTGACGGTCGGATAGAAGGGCACAGGAGTATCCGGAGAGACATTCATTAGACATTCTTGGGTCATTCATTCACACAAGCCAAAAATCCGAGCCTCAGAAATTCTGTGCGGAAAATACCCCAAAAGTGCACTATGTTATCGTGACTTGCCTGGCTTGCAAACTGGAAAAAAAAAATGCAGGTACTCAGCTCAGTTCTCCAAGTGCACCGCAAGTTGACCCCATATGGTACTCTGAGAGGATAGGAGATGTACCATGTCACTACAACACTCTCACCATGAATATTACAGCTATTTGCGGTACATAAGGCGCCGACTGTTTTTTTTTTTTTTGCAACATTTGCTTAGAACACTCACCATGACCTCAATTCTGGTCAGAATCCTTCGGGAGTAGGTGCGTTCGACTCGCACTGAAAATCCGTAGGGGATCGAGTACCGGCTTTTTTGATGTAATTATGTAATGAAAATTCTCCCGAAAAATCGTGGTTTCCATTAGAACAGCTGCACCACAATGAATACTGGGCCAATTGACTTAAATCTTGGATATGTTATGTATCAGAACTATTACCAGGGGACTATCAGGTTTACAGATATAAATCCACTCAAGTCTGCATGGTAGGCTCTACCTATGTTAGTACACAAATATGGTGTTTGTAGAGTGAGTGCCAAATCACAATGAGTTGGGATAACACCCAAAAAAGATATACCATCCCCTGGCACTAGTTTTGATATATAACATATCCAAGAACTAAGTCAATTGGCCCAGTATTCATTGTGGAGCAGCTGTTCTAATGGAAACCACGATTTTTTGGGAGAATTTTCATTACATAATTACATCAAAAAGCCGGTACTCGATCCCCTGCGGATTTTCAGTGCGAGTCGAACGCACCTACTCCCGAAGGATTCTGACCAGAATTGAGGTCACGGTGAGTGTTCTAAGCAAAATGTTGCAAAAAAAAAAAAAACAGCCGGCGCCTTATGTACCGCAAATAGCTGTAAACAAGATAGGATAGATGTTCTGTAGATGTTCCTTTGACAAGGTAGTTGAACTAATTACACACCCACTGATGATGGTTGATTTCTTCTTCAGTGTTGATTACAGCTATTTGCGGTACATAAGGCGCGAACGAAATTTTTGCCTTTTTGGGCACTTTTTGATCTTTTTGCTCAGAACACTTGCCCCACCCTCAGTTTCGGTCTGTTTTCCTTGGGAGTTGGCTCATTCGATCCGCATTCAAAATTTACAAGGGATGGCCTCCTCAGATTTCTAATCTGGCATTGAAAACTGCTGTTTGAGCGATGGAATGAGGTTTGTCCCATGTTTTCTGAGGATTTTTCACTAGGACAGCCGCGCTGCACTCAATTGTCCACCTTTTTCTTTGGTCATAGGCTTAATCTGTTCGCCTTCAGAATACGTAGCGGACTGCCGCCTTACATCCTCGTTCTGACCCTTAATACGGCTTCTTGGCACGGAAATTTGATGGTAGGTCATCACTTTCGATCGGCGATCAATAGAACAGCTGCTGCGATCTCAAACCTCTACCGTTTCCTCTGTTAATAGGCTCATTCAATTCGCGCTTTGAAGCCGCAGGGATGGTCTCCTCAGAACTCCTATTTATAGATTTAATACAATTTCTCTTTTTCCACCCTTTCCAGGTCAGAACACACAGTGGATGTGCAATAGGGTGTATTATACCAATGTAAGTATACAAGTGCAGTATGTAACAGCTTAAAGTGCAGTTTATGAAGAAATATTGATTTGTGGGCATCCCAACAGATCCTCACTACTGTTCCGCATAAAAACCCAGTTACAAATGAAGTCCTGCATCATGAGTGCCCTTTAGGGGCAGGTTGGGCAATCTAAGGATACCGTCCCCTGTGCATCCCTTGGGAGAAGAGAATGAGCCTATAGAGAGATCAATTGAACAAGATTGGGGCATACACGAGCTGTTCTTCCAATGAAAGGTCACATGTTGTTTTGTCAGACTGATTTCATTTTTCAGGAAAGCGCTCTGGATCCGATATCTCAAATCTGGGAAGGCAGTCCGCTGCGCATTTTGGGGCAAACAGATTGAGTCTATGACCAAAGAAAAAGGTGGACAATTGAGTGCAGGGGCAGCTGTCCTAGTGAAAAATCCTCGGAAAACATGGGATAAACCTCATTCCATCGCTCAAACAGCAGTTTTCAATGCCAGATTAAAAATCTGAAGATGCCATCCCTTGTGAACTTTTAATGTGAATCGAATGAGCCAACTTCCAAGGAAAACGGACCGAAACTGATGGGCAGGGCAAGTGTTCTGAGCAAATAGATCAAAAAGTGCCCAAAAAGGCAAAAAAATTCATTCGCGCCTTATGTACCGCAAATAGCTGTAATCATACAAATGGAACAAAAAAATAAGTGAGCAAAAGGGACTCCTGTCTGCAAAACACAGTAAGAACCTTGGTGTGTCGCATAGAGGCTCTGTTTATGCACAACTACTGAGTTCCCCAAGTTGTTGATTGATACTCGTTCAAATACTAAACCAAGTCACCATAATGATACTGTCACAGTAGTACTAAACATAATCTGTTCCTCCATCTCCACAGACTTTTCCCCCCACCTACGCTCCTGCAGCACATTGTTTCAGTTCCTGCTGCTTGGTCATTAAGTCAGGCTGTTTGCCACCTTCCAACATAGCCAGCTGATGAATCTTCATTATCAGGCAATGAATGGAGCTTTTCCAAAACAGCTAAACTGGATCTAACTTGCTCTTTACTCACAAGCTAGTCTGTTATCAATATTTTCCACCTGTTTGACTTGTGATGACCGTTCAAACAGTGGTCTTGCTGTGTTCCAATACTCCACTGCCTCATGGCAGTTGTTATGTTTTCTTGCAAATATCTCCCAGTCGGAGCATGCACTCTGCTTTACCACGATGGACATCCATTTCTGTGAATCCTTCCAATGCAATTGTGAACAACACAATAGCTGTATCCTCGTCATCCTGAGCAAGGGCAATGTCTCCAATAAACTGCAAGCCTTTGTAGATGCCTAGCTTCTGTTTTGACTTCAGGGAATGTGCAAGAAGTACTGTTGGCCAGCTCGGCATCCAATTGGGACCAGCACCCCCAGCGAGTCATATCACTGAGTTGTTCTAGACAATGGGTCAAAATGGCAGGGTGATACCCAAAAGATGATTTGAGGCATTTTTCAAACTGTGCCTGTGCTTCCAGTGTATGTCCTTCCCGCAATGCGATATCAGCCTCAAGAGCATCACAAATTGCGAGTCCTAGGTCATATCCTATAGTGGTGAATATTAATGCTGCTGCATCGATGCTCCTCTGTATGACTGCCTTAGAAGCACCCAGGGACATGTCAATATCAGCACCAAGAGCCAAGGCAGTAGCATGACCAAAAGAATCCTGCTCCACAGATGTTTCTCGGAGAATTTGGGTATTAATTCTGTGGGCCTCAATATATTCTGATTTTGTGGTATGAACCTCTGCTTGGAGAGACATAATTGCATGGTCTAGGAAGCTTTGGGCCTGGCCACAAAGATTGAGAAGCTTTCTTGCATGATTAGCAAGGGAGAGACTTCTTTTATAGTCGCCAAGGTGCATGCAACACATTGCTCCAGCATTTAGTGAATGTGCTTGTCTGTAAAAATCAGCAGAGACTGTTGCTAGTCGGTTAGATTCATATGCATGTTCCCTAGCTGTCAAGCAGTCACCAAGACTCCGCTTGATCCATTGCAAGGCTTGTTAATGCTTCACAATGTCTTCGGGTATTCTCAGTAGAAATTGCCAAAGAGAGGGCATTTTGACAATGGTCCAAGGCCATCAGAGGATCATCTTTGGTCTGGGAATAGTAGTAGGAGACCTGAAGGTGGAATTTGCCTATGAACCAATGAGACTAAATTTCAAAAACTTGTTTTCCAAGCTTACATTTAAGATCCACATCATCGAATTTGTCAAAGTGTTCCATGGCTTGGTGAATCAGAGTCTCTGGATTGGGAATATGATGATAGATCCGTGCTCCAAATAGCTCAGTGATAAAGTAAGCTTCGAGTTGATTGTCGTAAAGCTGTGAAAGGAGGTTGGGAATTTGATCAATGAAAGGAGATTTTCCCCCGACCAGTACATCTACTGAAATTGCTCAGCTGACAGCAGCAGTAAATACTTTTCACAAGATCAGGATGCCCTGGTCGTAGCCCATTCAATATCACATTTTGGATGTTTGCATAGTTGGATGAAATTCGGGTAACTATTGCAGAACTTGACTGAGTTCCCTGGAACTTGATATAAAGCTCAAGTAATCCCTGGAAGTGTTGAAGAAGTGGCCGAATAAGGTGATCTGCAGGAGGCTGGATCCTGTAAACATATTCTCGAATAGGCATCAATGCTTTGATCCGTTTCTGGTTATCACTGTAGGTAAGGGCTGTGCGAACCAGTGCTGCCTTACAGCTAAGGATATTGGCAATCGGAAGCCCACTCTGCATTAGCTCTACATCTGAAAGGCCATCTGGGAGCACAGACAGAAGGCTCAGGAGCTCCTGTGCACCTGGAACCATTTTGAGCCTCGGGCTTGACAGGGACAATGAAATGGATAGATCAAGATTGGATCTCCTATCGTAACCATCTGAGATCAGAGTTGTTTTCTCTTGCTCCCAGCGTGATAGGACATTGAACAGCCTTCCGAATCAACAAGATGAGCAAGTAGATTGATAGCAAGTGGCATGTTGTCTGTCAGGGCCAGGACCTGATTAACTTCCCCTTGGTCAACTTCATAATTGGTGATATCCAGAAATGTTTGTAGAGCAGCATCGTGTTCCAAAGGGGCCAAGGGTTGCAAAAATGTCGACTCCAGGAAAACTTTAGCTGGCCTTTCAGCTCCTCGCATTGTAATCTGTGGTGATATGAGTAGTAGAATGAGTAGAAATTTTGGTACTCAACCATTAATGCAAGATGGTTTATATCTGTGAGCAGAGACAAGAACTCTTCAACATCTCCTCGAGACTCAGCTGGCTCCCATAATGTTTCAAAATTGTCCAAAATTAACAGAGTGGGTGGACTGTGAGAGAAGAAGTTGACAACAAGGCGAGTGATATCTTTGCTTGGCTTCAGTCCCAGATGAGCCCCAATAAGAGTGGCAAGTTCAGTTTTAGTTCCTGCTGAATCACAAGCAACAAAGAAGCGAAGCTGGTCATATCTGGCAGCAATCTCCGGGTGGTGAACAACAGTCTGCGCTAAACTTGTTTTGCCTATTCCACCAGCTCCTAAAATTGTGATGCGGGGTGTTGGTTGATGGAAAAGTTTGAGAACATCGGACAGTTCTGAGTCTCGGCCATGGAATATTTTGGGCTCAGATGGTAGCATTGAGATGGAGTTGGAGCTTGGTAAAAAAAATATGAGTTTCATTCCACAAAATCCAGCTAGATCCTTTACCCTGTTGTGTGCACCATAATAGACTCGGTTTATCTGCATAAAAGTCGAACATTAGTCCCTGATTCCTCCGAAATAATAAATGACTCATGCAGAGGATGTTTGATCTGAGCTTGTGTCAGAGAGGGCTTCGATCATACTGAGTACTTCCTGGTGTCTCTTCTGTGACTCTTCATGCAGGTCTGCAATTTCCTTCATGAGGTTTACACCTTTTATCTATGTGACACTGTCTGAATAAACTCTGTGCATACCAATTATAATTGCTTACTTGAAGAAATCAAGTCCTTCTTGCAACCCTGCTTGCAATCCTTGAGTAGAGTGCTCATTTCACCCTGACGGAAGAATCTCTTGATTTTACTGTTTTTTCTGCTGGGGCCGCAACAAAGGTATGGATTTTGTGCAGGGTCCTAGATTATGCTGTCACTACAACCATGAAATTTCATGAAAAAAACCAACATACTCGGTGAATTTCCAATGTGGTCCAAAACATTTGTAGGCAACTCTCTGCCTGTATCCGACTTTGTATGGGCAATGATAATTGCATTGAGCAACTCGTGAGTTTGCTCCATTAACAGCTTGCATTCATTTTTGTTTTGTTTAACAGCCTAGCATGAAAAGATGAGATTCATTGCAGGTCCTCCGGGAAGATTCACCTCAATGTTTTCCAAGAGAGCCTGTATAGTAGTAATAATTACTGGCAAGAAGGGGGTGTTCAGGCTGTCTCCAAGGATGTCCAAGGATTCCAGAGTCACAGCGAAACCAGCTGTAAGATTGTTGTTCAGGAGTTTGGGGGGGCCATTTTTGGTCGGGGTTGTCGCAGTCCTCACAGACACGTACTATTTATGCTGCACCAGTCCTGGCGCCGACATTCACTCGTTATCTGTGCATCAAACAGAAGGCCGAGACGGTCGGCACGTCGCATGGTCATTTGATATGGCACTTCGCACCACTACTTCGGTTGAAGGGTTGAATTCTGACCAGTTAAGCGCCGAGGAAATAGTTCGGCAGTTGGTGCGGATTTGGCGGAGTTTAAAGGCTTCACACAGACGGACACACATAATTTTATAAAGAGGATGATGATCCTAGTTAACACTAAACCAACCTTTTGAACCAAAAATTGGTTGAATACGTTCGTTTCTAGAACTGAAGAGCACCATTGGTGCTCTGGCTCTTAGGTCGGATTTCGAGGCATTCATGGTTCAGCGCTAAATAAAAGTGCCTCCGGTTAGTGACGTCAAAGTCCGGGAAGCTGACCTCGTTCAGACGGCTCTAATGTTTCCCCGAAGTTCCGAAGATCCATATTGTAAAAGAGACTCGGCGAAACAGGCGGCATGCATTGTTTTGTGGGGTTAGACAGCATGTACGAGAGAAGTTGATGAGAAGTGCCATCCTTGAGTGCCATCCTTGATAGACGGCATCTAAAAAAACACGGTAGAAGGCTGGAAGACTGCGGACAAGTTGAACGATGGCTGGGATTATTGATATAGCTGAGTCCTCCCGAAGAATCGGACGTCATCACGAGCCAAGGGATTCGTTCCATATCTGATTTCAAACCCCGCATGGGAATTGCCGAACCGATGGTTGAAATTTGAGAGCGCCGAATCCGATTTTGAAGAGCTTCTTGGTTTGACTCTCCTCTAACGAAATCTGACATATCAGGAAGCATTATTGGGAGCTCGGCTTGCAAGAAAAGTATAGCACGCTGTGCCGTATAGGCTGCCGTTGGAACGATGAAGATGTTGGCTATTGGCATTGCTATACAAAATCTCGAAGAAGAAGCAACGCAAGGTCCAAACAAGTCACCATTTTGGTAAGAGGCGACCGGCACGATATAGGCCGAGGGATTTGGGCAGGAAGAAACACTGTTTATATGAAATTGCTGACGAAAATGTGATGCACGGCCAAAATCAGGCGCCCTACTCACACCGCAAATAGCCAGATTTCCAGCAGCCGGAAGTTAGTTTGAACCACCGAGAAATCGGCTTAGATAGATGTCCGGCAGGGTGAAATCAGAGCGGAAACGTCACGGATCTGGGCTGCCGAGGTTTTTCCTATTGGCCGGGAGATGCCGAACCATGGTAGAAATCTCGGTGGACGCGATATGCCAGCTTTCCGGCCCGATTTCACTCTGCCGGAAATCCAAGCCGTTTCTCCAGCAGTTCAAATGAACTTCTTGGTTTGACCTCTCTCTAAAGAATTCTGACATATCAGGAAGCATTATTGAGAACTCGGCTTGCAAGAAAAGTACAGCACGTCGTGCCGTATAGGCTGCCGTTGGAACGATGAAGATGTTGGTTATTGGATTGCTATACAAAATCTCGAAGAAGAAACAACACAAAGGCGGCACGCCTTTCCCGATCATCGTTCCGCTTTCCTGATCCTCATCCTTTTACGAGAAAACGTGCAGTGCGCATGGCGGCGCGCGAATTCATCTCGAAAACCCCGTGGCCGTGATGCGACATCTCGAAGACAAATCGCGCGCGCGGACGCCGCCACAAGCGCTCGCGAACAGAAACGGCCCCCGACACTCGTGCGCAGACGAGAATTCGAATCGTGCGTGCGCAGCTCGGAACAACCAAAGCCCAGAACCGGGAAAAATCGTGCGCGCGACGCGTCATCCATCTCAGATGGGATACCCAGCCCCAGCCCAGCCAGCCCAGCCCGGCGGGTATGCGTATCGAGTGCAGCATCGCATCGCGCGTTGCCACAAGCGCTCGCGAACAGACCCAAACCCAAACACGGGGATCGGATCGGATCGAACGCAGCGCTAATAAATAGTCCAGAAAAGACTCCAAAACAGCGCTCCCAAAAGAAAAGAAAAAACCCCCGAAAGAAAGAAAACGACACTCACGAACGACGCCCAGGTGCAGATCCGTGTATAGTCAAACTCGTGCAGCGACTGAGGTCGATGTACCCGCGGTGCGGCTCGTTCATCATCTATGAGGTCGCGTCAAAGGGACGTAAAGCAAAAGGCAAAGGCAAAGACACCCACCTAAACCCGCACACGCCCTCCAGATCGCCTACTGCCTTTACGAGCACGGCCCACGCGTCGAGAAACGCGGTCTGCAGGAACTCCTGCACCGGCACGTCTTTTCCCGTGCGGGGGTCCCTGAGGAGGAGTTTGGGGGTGAAGGTCGAGCCGGCCCAGAAGCATGTCCTATTCGCCCGACCGATATTGAGTAAAGTAAAATCGAAGGGAGGATAGGATAGGATGGGAAGGGAATAGGGGGGAGGGGTAGGATATAGTGGGAAGAGAGAGTAAGAGGAGGGAACGTACGCCATCGTCGCCCGCCGCGAGCTTCTGGTACCCACACGGCCACAGCCCGCGCTCGCCTTGTGCCCCCCGCCGCGCACGCCCGTAGCCACGCCGCGCCGCTTTCCTCTAGCGGTTGTCACTTTTCCCTTTCCGTGTCCGCGTCCCCGTCGCTCTCCCCCACCTCCTGCAGATGAACCAACCAACCTCGAGCGTCCCACGCGGGCGCGCCGGAGCCGCCGGAAAGTAGCGCGACCCACACGTCTGGTGCATCGATACGAAGGCGGCGAAGCCGTACGTAGGGAGGAGCGTGAGGAGAGGCGCGCAGGTAGGTCAGGTAGGAGGTGTCGTAGACGATTGCCTCTTTAGTTACAAAAACGAGAGGTGAGTTTATATGTGAGGAGGGGGATGGGGGAAGACGGACGTACGGCCCCTCGTGCTCGAGTGGCTTCCCATGTTACCAGGAAGCGGGACTGCGTTCCACACAATTAACATCCGTATGCGGGGAGCAGGGAAAGGACGCACCAAACGTCCAGCCCCCCACCGCAGCTTAGGGCGCGCGAGGTGCTCCGGCGCCTCCTCGAAGCGGGAAGGGCAGGCCCCACGAAAGGTGGACGGCTGGTGCCCCGCGGGGAAGGTCGCGTTGTCGTCGTTTGCGGGTCTGAGCAACGTTCAGTCAGCATTCAAGCATGACCGCCGGCGCCTCACGTTTTACACGCCCCGCCGAGGGATTCACTGCCGCGCAGATGCACACGCGCCCGTACGCATCGACGAAGTGCCCGCCCGTGCGTGCGCAGGCCGCCGCCCGTACCCTGCTGGGACCAGTCGTGCGCGTAGCTCGGGACGCGCCCTGGAGTGTACTTGGGATCCGCAGACGGGTGGCTGGCTGCTGTCTAGGTAACGCAGAAAGTAATACGGTTGAATCTCGTGCTGCGGGGTAATAAATTTGAATGGAAATTGAATTACACTTTCGGATTTCTGGGCTGGGCTGGGGTTGGGGTCGAGTCGCGGTCGCCGCCGACGAGAATGAAGGACGCCTCCGAGCTCGAAGGACTGGACATCGAAGAGAGAGAAATGTTAGAGACTGGTGATCCGTCACGGTGTTTGAAGGCGGACGCGTGCGGACAACAACCGCCCAAGTCTCGATTTGGTAATTTTTGACAATGAAGTTGCATGCTGCTTTTTGCACAATAAAAAAGCGGCATATGGCTTGGGCTCAAGCTCTCCATTTATTTAAAACACAACGAAGTCTGAACCTTGTCACGGGCCACGACGCCTGGTGTCGAACTGGTTCCACGGTTCAAAATGGCTGGAAAATCGGTCTAGCCCCCGTTTAATCGATAAAACATTCATCTCTAGGCATACATAGCTGGGAAATCTTCAGAAAAGCTGAATTAACTAAATTGAGCCTCCGATTAGCCTGATTCCGGCCTTGTCGTTACCCAGATACAAAATTCAGAAATACTAGGCCTTGCAGTGCATTCCCAAAGCTTTAGGACGAGTTCACAGCCCACTGGCAACAACTTAGTGGGTGTTGATTTTTTCCCTGTGTCATGGTCCAACTGCAGGCCTGTTGGTTTTTTGTGTATTGATTGTAATTGCTTAACCTTTAGGTTAGGCTACCGAGACCAACTTGAAGTTGTGGCAATCAAAAAAAAACAGAGCACAAACACATCATGGTCATTTCTGCAGAGTTATCATCGGCCCTTTCCAGCAACTTGCAGGCCAATGTGAGTGGTTGGTGCAGATGTACCAATCAAGCAAGTTTTGGTTCCAACTTCCCAAGCACACGACAAAATTGAACAAAAACCAAAAACTTCCATCCTGAAGGTTAAGATTCCGCCTCATAGAGACCATATCCATGTGATACTATGATTGTTTTCAACAGACAACAGCACACAAAGACAGACAATTAACAAGAGGACCCATGCAGCTAGTCTCTCACAGCCAGACTTCAATAATACTGAACTCGTACCTCATTATATTGTACCATGCAGCCCTGCTTCGAGATTATGTAGACAGAGAGTCAGCATTAGTGATGGCTGGTGGTAGTGTTTGTTTTATTTGTATGGGAGATGGCACTCTAGATGTTTCCAACATAGATTGTAAGTTTCAGCAATGTAGAGTTGCATAAAAAGCACAGAACTCATTGCCACAGACTTTGCTCTGAGACCCTATTCTCAAATACTATTGTCATAGTCATTGTAATACAACAAATCAACATACAACATACTCTCTACTAAACCTGCTATCTGATTTAGATAACCCTGTTTTGGCTCCTCCGGTTTCACATCTAGGTAATTTGATTTAAGCACTCTTCTCCTGAATTTCTTTGGTTTCTTCCTCCAGCTTGATTGTTATATGCTGCTTTCCTCATTCCAAGAGAAGGCTCAGGGGGGGGGGGGGGCATTGAGCTTTCCAGAAAAGCTAATTGTGCCCACATTGCTGGTCACTAACAGAAGCCAGTCTTTTATCAATGGCTTCAACCTGCTTTGCCTGTGATGATCGTTCGAAAAGTGGCCTTGCCATGTTCCAATGCTCCATTGCCTCTAGAAGGTTGTCATGTTGCTTGCAAACATCTCCCAGCTGGAGCATGCACTCTGCTCTGCTGCGATGAACATCCATATCTGTGAATCCTTCCAATGCAACTGTGAATAAGGTAATGGCTGTATCCTCATCATCCTGGGCAAGAATACCATCTCCCATGAACTGCAGAGCTTTATAGTTTATAGATGCCTAGCTTCTGTTTCAATCGGAGGGAGTGTGCAAGAAATACTGGGCTTCTCGGTTGCTTCGGGGCCCGATCACTCTCTTCACTTATACAATGCAAAAAACATCTACCAGTCAACTATACCATTCCTTCAATCATTCTACAGCAATACTACTACTGGAGCAGCCATTGGTATCCAATAACCGCTTTTCATCCGGCTTGAATTCCATCAGGTCTTTCTTTCCGTCAAACAATCGCTTCCATCCAGGTTCAATTTATCGAAAGTCGGCTCGCCCTGATCGCTGCATCAATTGTATTCCTGAAGTCCCGCAGTTTGAGCTGTTGCTATATGTCTCGTCATTTTTGTTTCTGGAGAAATTCTTGAAGAGGTTTCAACTGGAGGCACGCTCGATTGATGATTGTACAACATTATTTGCTTCTTCCTTTCAGCTAAATCAAAGTTGAAAGATCAAGTCCCTGTCTTTGATTTTATGTCAGACTGCAGCGGATGTATCTGCCACCGCATGGCAGACGTCTTCGACGCAAGCCGGACGTCCGCGCCGGCGTCGGATACGTCCGCCGGCCCTTCAACGTAAATCCCGGTGGCGGTTTACCTTATCCGCTCGACCAATCAGCAGCCGAATAAAAGTCCATCTTATGTATTCTTTTTCTAATGTACTCATTGCTAGCAGTATGAGGACTTCTGATGCATAGGATATCATTCAGGGGGGCCTTCCGGGCGAGGTCTAATCTAATTTGGGTTTTTTCTTCCGAGTCTGAGATCAGGTGCACAAAACCGTCCGAAATGTCAACAAGTTCTACAGTTGAATTCAGGCCAAATTGCCAAAACATCTGTGCTCATGCTTCAAAGAAAGAAAAAAGTGCTCTGTTAGCCTTCATATAGGCTTGGTTGGCTTCCTGATTTGGGTCTAGTTCCCGTCTGACTGTTTCTTAGGCACTGGAACGACAATATTTTGAGAGAAACCCAAAAATTTTGAGATCTAGTCTGGTGTGCAGCTACTCATGTCTTCCACACTCATTTTATGACAACTATATATATGTATAGTTCCAAATACCAACCAGCCAGTCTTTGATGTAGTCTGTGCTTACAGGCTTCAGAAATGTTCGCCGCCGGATGTGTCCGCCACATATTCACACGGTTGAATTAATACATCTCATCGCCAATGTATGGATTTATAGGCCCAGCTGCCTTAAGTAAAGCTTCCAGACAGTCATCACAACTGTAATAAATGCTTCCAGCCCAATAAACACGGCAGAAACAGCAACTGGTGACATACCATCTCCGGATGTTGATGTTACATTGATTTTGGTCATCAACTTTCGAAAGTATGCGCCGTTAGCTTGCCGACATTCCCAACAGTCATCCAAGATATCGAAAAACCAAGTTCCCTCACTTGCTTCGAATCCAATTGGAGGAATTTGGGACAACTTGGTGCTGAATCTTGCACCGCAAATTGGGCACCATAGACATCGTCGGAGAATAGGAGTTGTGCAGTACTTAGAGACCGGGGAGTTTGAAGGTATTACTCAAGGCCGGTATTTCAATATTCTGTCCAGTATTGCGAGTGCAAGAAATATTTTATATTTGACCAATCTTTATTCACGTCCTCATTGGCCGATCAATCTCCGGCCCGGGCTCCCTGCGACAAACGTATCTAGCTCAGAAGATGTTCAACCTATTTCAAGGCCCAATACAGGGGTGTAAGGTATTTTAAAGCACCTTGAACTAGTTTACCGCTGATTTTGGGTTTAGGACTGCCAGATGGACATCCGCTGCAGCAGGCGGATGTATCCGCCTCCTTTTGACGAACATCAGCAGTGAACACATTCTTTGAAATTGGCTGGGAGCATGCACTAGCCACGTATCCGGCAGATAGAATGTATTTGTCTAACGAAAATAGTCAACCATACTCACTTGATAACCGGCCAATCTTCCAAGGATGTGAATAAAAAATGGTTGAATCCACTGCTGAAAGGCAAAAAAGGTCCGAAACTCTGTACCGCTGTACCTCTGTGGTATGGTTGAAAAGAACCACTTTCAATCATGCCAAAGTGAGTCGGGATTAAATTACAGTATGCACATGGGGGTATAAGAGTACATAATTGCATGGAAGAAAAAACTATGCACCAATGAGGGGAATATTGTGTAGGTGACGGAACTGGAGGGGACACAAGTTCCGAGTGGAGGAGAATTTAAACCACTGCTAGTGATTCAAGCGAGTGGCAGATGTGTCCGTCATTATCTTCCAAAAGCCGAAACCTTGTTAGATTAAGTCCAGAAGCGATGGGATTGTTGGATGTGAAATGGCCGGTTCAACTGCAGTGCTCAAGTAAGTAAATTGAAGCAGTGTGGAAGCATACAATTTGCAGGCAGATGTATCTGCTGTTGCATTATCCAAGTCAAAGTCAGTGAGATGGGGCTTAGGAATAAAAGAGAAAATCACATAAAAAACAAAAGCTCAAACCCCTGCACCAAAGCCAGAAGATTCAACCAAAGCCAAGGTGCACAATCAGCTGGTGGATGTGTCCGTCACCATGTTCTGCTTGTCAGAATTCGGCCAAATTGGACCCGGAAGGGGGGGGGAGGTATGATATTGAAGGTAAATTTCCAAACTGCAGTATCCAAGTATGAAAATTTGAGCAATAACCAGCGGACGAGCCAATGTGTCCAATCCGTTGTTCCATGAGTTAAATTTCGCGCCAAATTGAATGTAGAGAAAAGCCAAATATCAGACAGGGTATGGTGGTGCGAGAGGTAGGTACTGGCACAGGATCTGGAGGCGGGCACAGCCATCCGAGGGCGGGGCAGGGCGGGGCCGCCAGGTGCGCATGTTTCCCAAAGGGGACATGACATATATGATGTATACTTCCGTCGGGCAGATGTAGGCCTCTTAGGAGATTTATTGCTGTAGAAGATAAATCCCCTAAGAGGCCTTTTATGTAATTTGGGTGGACCTCCCTTAGGTGGTTTCGTCGAGCTTTTGCGACGAGCCACGTGCGTAGTACAAGAGTCAGGAGGGAGTGAATGAATGTATAGCAATATCAAAAATCAATGAGTTACGACCTCACTAGTTGGTTCAATCTTCGCGTCTCAACTTTAACCTATCGCGACATGACATTCTTGACTTCCTCTTGCAAGCAGAGTTGCCAATAGTTCTTCCTAATATGTCAAAGTTCTTTGGGGGAAGGTCAAGCCTGGAAACTCTTGAATCACCGCTTTCAAATTTTTAACCATCGGTCTGGCAATTGTCATGCGGAGTTTAAAATTATGTGGGAATACTGATACGGAATGAGTCCCTTGGCTAGTACTGTCAGGGGAACCCCCGCTTCGGACGGTTTTCCATCCGGACCCAATCCGGATGCTCCGGGTGCTTCGGGTGCTTCGGGTGCTTCTCCGGATGGTTTTCCGCCCAGTGCTCCGGACACTTCTGCGCCCTTCTATCCGACCGCCAAACCACCCGGGACATCCGTCCGCTCTCGTTGGCACGTGCTGTGCGATCAGGCCCGCGATCATTGTAGATACATCCGGACACGTGCTACTGGGTAGTTACCAACTAGTATATAAGGTTTCGCCTAGCGTGGGAATCCTCATCCTTTCTTCTCTTCGGATTCCCCCGCTAGGTGCGTAGTATTTCCGCTCCTGTATTTTAGTACCTATATTTATTCTTCGGATTCCCCCGCTAGTTTCCGCGCCCTGCACTGAGCTTAAGGTTGCCCTTACAGCAGAAGAAAGGATCTAAGGGATCAACCGGTCAAGATTGGGAAGTTTGGTGCAGGTACGGATTCAGACCACTACTCCAGTGCTCCATCCTCCCCCACTTCAAATCTCGACCCCTCCTCCGTCCCGATGGACCAGCCGCCTGTACCTGGCTCCGCGCAACCCGAGATCCCGAGTGTTCACACTCCGCATCCGGCTTCCGAAGCCATGGACCGGCTCGCTGCTGTTGAAGGCTCCCCCGAGAGCATCCAAAACGCGCTCTGCGAGCTATTGCTGAACACCCAAAATCCGCTGCCTGCCCCCGCCCCTGCCGTTCCGGCTCCGGCGCCGGGTCCAGATTTCTCGGCCCCCCACCCAGCTCCAAAAACGGTCCTTCAACCGAACCCCCCAGCCGTTTTTGACGGCGACCGGACGCAAGGACGGATGTTCCTTCACTCCGTCCTCACCTATTACCGGCTGGTTCCAGAAGCTTTCATGGCGGATGGGTTCGTCTCGCAGGAAAAACTCGTCCGGTTCGCCATGTCCTTCATGTCGAAGGACGTGGCCGCCCGATGGGCAGAACGGCGCGCATCCGCCGTACCGTTCCCGTTCCCCACCTGAGCCCAGTTCGAGGCCGAGTTCCGGCTCAGGCTCGTCGAGGAGAACGAACAGGACCAAGCCCTCACCAAGCTTGAGTCCCGCTCGTATTTCCAGGGCTTCCGCGACATCTACCGGTACACGGACGATTTCGAGGAACTGGCCGTAACGGCCGGTTACTCGGACGCTCTCGTCCGGGTCACCAAGTATCGCTCCGGGGTTGACCCGAAGATCAACGTCACGATCACGACATCCGGGACCGCCCTCGACCTCACCGACTATGACGGCTGGCGCGCGCGCGCTTTCCGCCAGTACGAGGCATTCGGCCGAGCCGGATCCGGAAACCCTCCAGTTCAGCTCCCGGCCGCTTTACCTCGGCCGCGTGGAACGGGAATCCTCCTGGTTGCGCCCCCTGCGCGCGCTACGGTCTCATTCGCCCCAGCTCCCGGACCCGTGCTTCTAGCGGTCTTTCCCATGGACGTTGACCGGACCCGAGCGCGCGCTTTCCCACGCTCTTGTTTCCGGTGCGGTGCGGCCGGACACATCACCCGGGACTGCCCGGTTACATCCGACGTCCGGCACGCGGACGTTCTTGACGAGGTTGTTCGTCAACTTCGGTGGACGGAGATAAGATGGAACCGGCGGGTTTTCCCCCGGCCGGCCGAGTGAGCGGTGCGCCCTCGGTCACGTCCCCTAATCGCTACGCCCTCCTGTATTCAGATAATGCCAATACATTTGAGTCTGAGGTAGTAGCGAGAGGCGCACCCCCCGCCCCCGTCTCCGTCCGAGTGACCGAGACTCTTCCTTCCGTCCTGGAGACGGAAACCCGCATTGCCCCCGAGCCGGGAACGAGGGCAGTGACGGAGGCCCCTGTCCCCGAGCCGGGAACGAGGACAGGCTCGCTTCGGCGCATTCATCGCCCGAAGTGGGAACGGTGACTTCCCCGGCAGTACGTCATCGACTCTGTCGAAGGCCGAAACTCCTTGCACATCCCGTTGGACCTGCAGTCTGTCGAGACCGCTGCCCGGATGTCGGTGAAGGCTCTGGTTGACTGCGGAGTGACCGGAGACTTCATTGACTCGGAGTATGTCACCTCCCGCAACCTTCCGGTCCGGCCCCTTTCGCAGCCCATCCCGGTTCTCAACGTGGACGGCAGCCCGAACCAAGCGGGCGGCATCACCGGCGTAGTCGATATGGTGGTCGACTACAAAGGGCACTCCGAGCGTATCCAGCTCGCTGTAACTCGGCTTGGGAAAACAGCACGTCATCCTCAGTTACTCCTGGCTCCAGAAACATAATCCAGAGATCAACTGGGAGACCAAGGAGGTTCGTATGACACGCTGCCCGACCGGATGCCGCACCTGCCGGGAGGAGCTACGAGCTGTCCGGAAAAACAAGAAGCTTGCCGCCTCGATCCTCTGGCAGCTGCGTGAGGGTCCGACCCCGTCCATCTGCGCCGTCGACTCGGAAGAGTGGACCAGAGACGATGGGGACGAACCGGCCGACGACGATGACCTCCCGGACCTCACTCCGGATTCAGAGGATGATGACGATGACGACGACGAGCTCGAGGAGGGCGATCGCATCCTCTACACTGTGTTCACCCTGGCCGAAGAGATCCGTGCAGGAAGCACCGTCTCGCAACGTCTCGCGGAGGCTCACACGCGGAATTCTGCACCGGCCGGAACTGAGGGTCCCGCCCTGGGCCGCGGATTTCTCGGACGTCTTCGCCCGGGAGTCCTTTGACTCTCTCCTGGACAGGCGGACGTGGGATCATGCCATCGAACTCGTCCCGGATGCGAAACCGGCCAATTGTAAGGTCTACCTGATCTCTCCGCTCGAACAGAAGGAGCTTGATGCCTTCATTTCGGAGGGATTGACTACTGGCCGCATCCGCCCGTCAAAGTCTCCGATGGTGTCCCCGGTCTTCTTCGTCAAGAAGAAGGACGGTGCCCTCCGGTTTGTCCAGGACTACCGGGCGCTCAACGCGATGACCGTGAAAAACCGGTACCCGCTCCCTTTAATCAACAACCTTATTAACCGGTTAAAAGGAGCTCGGTTCTTCACGAAACTCGACGTCCGGTGGGGCTTCAACAACGTCCGGATCCGGGAAGGTGACGAATGGAAGGCCGCGTTCCGTACGAACCGGGGGCTCTTTGAGCTGCTGGTGATGTACTTCGGCCTTACCAACTCCCCGGCCACATTCCAGACGATGATGAACGACATCTTCCAGGACCTGATTCTGTCCGGAGATGTCATGGTCTACCTGGACGACATCCTCATTGCGCACTCCGACCTCGCCTGTCACCGTAAAATCGTCCGAGAGGTGCTCCGCCGGCTTCGGGAACACCACCTTTTCCTTCAGCCGGAAAAGTGCGAGTTCCTCGGCTTCACGAACTTCTACCGGAGGTTTATCCGGGCATTCTCGGACATCGCCCAGCCGCTTTTCGACCTGACGAAGAAGGGCGTGGCCTGGACCTGGACTGCTGCCTCGGCCGCCGTGTTCCAAGCCCTCAAGGACGCGGTGACTGCGGAGCCCGTCTTGGTCCTCCCGGACGAATCTCGGCCGTACCGGTTAGAAGCGGACAGTTCAGATCAGGCGACCGGAGCCGTTCTATCGCAACAGGACGCAGATGGAAAGTGGCACCCCGTCGCTTTCTACTCCAAGAGCTTGAACAATGTCCAACGGAACTACGTGATCCACGACAAGGAGATGCTTGCGATTGTCCGAGCCCTAGAGGAGTGGCGGCACTTCCTCGAAGGCGCGCAGCACCCGGTCGAGATCTGGATGGACCACAAGAACTTGGAGTACTTCCAGAAGTTGCAGAATCTAAACCAGCGGCAGGCCAGGTGGTCCCTGTACCTGTCCCGGTTCGACTTCGCCCTGTTCCACCAGCCGGGTCGCCTCATGGGTCGCCTGGATGCGCTCTCCCGCCGCCCGGACCACGGTGCCAGATCCGAGAACTCGGACGTTACACTCCTTCGGCCGGAGCTTTTCCAGATCCGGGCGATGGAGGGGATCGTGGTTGACGGACCCGAAGTCCCCCTCCTGCGCGACGTTCGGAAGGCGTTTGCGACCGAGCCGGAACTCGAGGATCCCGTTGCGCTTGTCGCCCGGGAGCTTCTCAAGAACCGGAAGGCCCCTTCTCCCCGCTCGGCCGAATGGCAGATCTCGGACGGATTGCTCCTGTTTCGCGGTAAGATCGTCGTGCCACGGAACAAGGACCTCCGCCGGCGGATTATGGAGCAGCACCACGACACGCGGGTCGCCGGACACGCTGGCCGCTTCAAAACATTGGAGTTAATCTCCCGGAACTACTGGTGGCCCCAGTTGTCCCGACACGTCGGTCAGTACGTCGGAACCTGCGACGCATGTAACCAGACGAAGGCGCTTCGGCGACTCCCCCACGGTGAGCTCCATCCGACCGAGGATTCCGGCCGAGTGCTGGGACACCGTCTTGGTGGACTTCATAGTCGAGCTTCCGGAGGCGCACGGGTTCGACGCGGTCATGGTTGTCGTCGACGTCCTTGGTAAGCGGGCCCACTTCAACGAGTGCCACGCCAGCCTCGGAGCAGTCGGAGCCGCCCGGTTATATTACCGGAACGTGTGGAGGCACCACGGAACCCCCCGGAAGTACATCTCCGACTGGGGTCCGCAGTTCATCGCTGAGTTCACCCGGGAACTGTGGCGCCTCATCGGTATTGAACCCGCTACCTCCACCGCTTACCACCCGCAGACCGATGGTCAGACCGAGCGCGTCAACCAGGAGCTCAAACAGTTTGTCCGTATCTTCACGAGCTACAAACAGGACGACTAGGATGAGCTCCTACCGGCGGCCGAATTCGCCTACAACAACCATGTCACCTACTAATCCCAACTTTCCCCTCTAACTAGAGGGGCAGAGTGGGGTCGTGTGGTCCCTCTAGTTAGAGGGCTTTCTGCGAATCGCCGCATGCTGCAGAAAATGCTACAAAAACGCTGCAAACATGCTGCAAATATGCTGTAGATCATGCTGCAAATATGCTGCAGTGGACTTGTAGCATTTCAGACGTGTCCTTAAGTAAGCTACGCATCACCGCTGTCGGCGGCGGGCGCACCCCTTCCCAAAAAGGAAATCACTCAAAGAAATACCGATAAAATACAAATAAAATACAGTAAAAAATAAGACAAAAAAAAAGGGGGCTAAAACTAGCCCTCATTGTCCCCCCCTGCACCCCGCACATCATCAGCCGCAAGCATGGAGAGCATGTACAGCTTTGCTGACAGTGCTGACTCCAGCTCCTCATCACCCTCTTCGTCCGACCACCCCTCTCGCATCTCCTCATCCGCACCCCTGCGCCAGCTTGACGCAGTGTTGTGAGCAAACACCCACTCATCCTCCTCCTCATCCTCCTCCTCCTCGTCCGAACTCATCACCTGCATCGCCCTGCGTACCCTCACCGAGCGCGCACTTGGCCGCACCTGCCCACCCTCCTCGTCCGAGCTGTCCACCTCCATCTCCTCGTGCTCCCTCTTGCCACGCATCACCGCTGCGCACGCCACTCTCTCTGCCTCACGTGCCTCCCTCTGTGCAGCCGATACCTCCAGCGCTTTCCCCGGCACCAGCGACCCAGTGAAGCCTGGCTCCTTGGCCAACACCCAGAACCGGCGCATGTGGCCATCATCGAAGCAGCCACGCCGCTCTCGGTACCTGCGCACCTGTAGCGCCAGCCCCCGATCTGCCTCCACCTCCTCCTCCGTCTTCCCCACCTCAACTCCCAGCTCCTGCTCCTTCCGGCAGAGCACCTTGTATTCATCGCGAATCCAAGTCACCACGCGGGGGATCTCGACATTGAGGTGTTTGATCTCCTCCCTCGCGCGGAGGATCTTGAAGTACCGGTCCATCACCAGCCGGTAGGCGGGGTGTGTCCATGGACGAGACTGGACCTCAGTGCGCGTGTCCCGTAAGATGTCGAAGTCTGCAAGGAACGCGTACTCAACAACTTGCTCCCAGCTGAGATGAGGCATTGGCGGGTCCAGCAAGCCAGCGGCGGTGTTGTAATTGCCAATGGCGTTCTTCACTGCCTTCGACCTGGCTTGAAGGGCCTTGGCGATGTGCTTCCGCATCTTGTAGCCTATATAAATGTTAAGAACAGATGAAAAGATTAGTAGATTGAAGACTCACCTGTCTGAGACTGATTCATCTTGGTCAGCTCAAAGATCCGCTCGACGATGAGCAGCTCGAGCGCATCGAGCGCGAGCTGGTACTTCCTCTTCTTGATTTCCACCACCGTCAACGCCCACTTCAGCGACTCCACCGTCCAACGCTCGGTGATGTCGAGCTGCACCTCGAGAACATGGACACTCTCGAGGTCCTTCTCGACCTTCTCCTTTGCGTGGCGCCTCATGTACGTGGCATCGTCAGCCCTTGCACGCCTCGCCTGCTCCTGGACCACGGTGTATTTTGCCCTGGAGACATGTTAGTTCCCTCCTCCCACATAATATTAAACAACAAAAAAGACTTACTCGCTCGCACTCAGGTTGACGAGCTTTTGCATGTACTCCATCTCGAGCGTCTCGATGTTGGTCTTGGCCGCGTGCTTCAGGCCGACGAGGTACCCCTTCTCCTCCAACAGCCACTGGTGGAACTCGTCGAAGCTCTCGACGTGCTCCTGGCGCATCCAGTCCCGCAGCGCTGGCTCGGTCTTGAGGATGGTGAGGGCCTGCCGGTAGTTCGTGCAAAGGAATTTACCTAGACAAGTGGTTAGCATAGCGTGAATGAAATGGGGGAGGTGCACGTACTGAGGTTGGCGTACATCTCGAAGCTGTCGAAGTGCTTTGCATACGTCGTGATTTCTTGCTGCCGGTGAAATCTGCTGGCGTAGCGGCAAGATTTAGCGAGGGCGTTCGAGCACGAGAAGTACCGCTCGCATCCCTCAAGGTCCTCGAGGCCCATCCCTTCGACATATGTGGCCAGAAAGCTGAGCTGGCAGAGGCGGTTGTGCACGTGCCCGTGGAACGACCTGACGAGGCATTTGAGCTTGTTCGCCCTCGCCTGATCCCCCGGCTGGCTGTAGCGCACCGTGGCGTCAAAGTGGCACCCGATGTCGTACCCAGCGCCGAGCTTCATCCCGAAGACGTCGAGCAACTCCTGGACGACGGCGAGCGGGTACTTCGCACTGTAAACAAAACAATTAGCTAGATGTAGTATCAATGAGTGGCCCACTTACAGCTCGCCGCTTCTGATCATGTTGGCGATGACCAGGACGAAACCGTGGCGGCAGAGGGCCAGGAAGACACCCGTTTCATTGAAGATGCCCCACATCTTCGACGTAACGTCATTGACCATGTTCTTCCAGCGATCTGCGCAGGGGTTATCCTCGCCCTGATCAACAGTAAGTAGACATTCAAAAAACACCATTGAAAACACGCACCGAATGCGCCTCCATTGGCAGGATCTCCGCAAGGCGCGTCTTCGCCCACGCATCTACACGTTCGCGCGACAGGTAGTACCCATCGCCCGCGTCGTGGTTGTCGACGCGTTCCTTCGACCTCCCGAGGGTGGGCTCTCCATCGCCCTCGCCATCCGAGGGGAGGCGGCGGAGGACTCGCTTCAAAGAGTTGTTGCCGTCCATGGTGGTCAGCATGTCGAAGATGAGCTCGTCTTCGCCCTCGAGCTTGTACATGCACGCCGGGCACGCGTGCTTCAAACACCACTTGGAATCGCGGCCCAGCGCGTTCATGACACGCTCATCCGTTTGACGCCGGATGGCGAGGTACACGTCGTAGGCGATAGAAAATTGCTGGGAGAGGTATGGTCTAAACGGCACCTGAAAAAGAATTAGCCCAGCTTTAGAATAAATAAATAAATATTAAACGCACCCCGTGAAGGTCACAGAGAGACTTGACATATGGCTGAATGGCGAGCTGAGGAACGCGTGCGTGCAGAACACGGAACGCCTCGAGCACGCGCACAGTGATCGCGACGTCAGGCTTGTATGGCGCACAGGGCACCAAGCCTTCGAGGATCAAGGCTGGAGCGACGCCGTCGCCGCGGGGGTCGAGCTTCACGTCGACCTCGGATGTGTCTGCAATAAATTAATACTCAGTTGCAAACACGAAAAGAAAGAAAAAAAACACGCACCAAACATATCCACCACAGTTATTTCGTATACCTCGTCGACCGTTGGCGGCCCCGGTTGCGGTGTGTCTCGCGGGCGAGCCGGCATTTCGTGCTCCACACAGTAGCGGATGTAGGCGTTCACCATCTCCGGCATTTGGCCTTGGAATGCGAGGTTTCTAACCTCGGTCCGATCGCGTCGAGTTCGAAAGTCCTCCGCTTTCCTAAAAAATCGAGACATAAAATCAGCACGCAGCATTCGAGGAAGAATATAAAAGCAAAGGTAAGAAACAAAAGACTCACCTTTTCTTCACCTCGGGCCCCTCCTCATCGCTACCCTCCTCGATATCGTCCTCCCATGAGCCCATTTCGCCCCCAGCGTGGCTGATGTCGATACGCTCCGAGCCGTCAAGGACGCCTTCCATGTCGAAATGGGTTGCACCAGCGTCGAAGTCAGCGTCTTCAGCCAAACCTTGAAGGTTCGTGACAGCGTCGCGTTGGCCAGTCTCCATGTCTAGATAAATCAGCCCCATAGCGAAGTTAAGAAATTAAAAAAAACATACTCTCCAAGCGAACTCTTGCATCTTCCTGCCCGTGGCGTCTGTATTCTGCAATTGCGCGGGGGCCCATTGTCTGCTCTTGAACACGAGGGCGTGGGTGGCTAGGCGTCTTGCGGTCCGTGCTGAATACCTTCTGCGTCTTCGAGCTTGCGCTCTTGTTGCGCACCGTCATCGTGTGTCGATGCATTGAAGTGAGAACGTGACTGATGTGGCGTTACGCCAACGTGATCGTCAACAAACTCGTGCCACTCACCAACTTCCACTTCGTCCTCACGTGCCGTGCGCCTGCAAGCGCGTACATCGAAGCTGCATGGCTGGTAAGTTCTCTTCTCATTCATTTGGCCTCTTCCCCCGCCCGCGTCCGTGCAGAGATCCGACCCTGGAACTCGAATCGTGACCAGCGGCTCTTTCTTTTTCTTTTCGTTTCTTTTTTCTTTTCCCTTTTCGCGGCCGGGGCTGACAACTCTACAGGCCGCCGCACCCTCCGCTCGGGCAAGGAATTCTCCGCATTCGATTTGGCCGTATGCAGAGCAATCTCGCCACCCGTACATTTCGACGCCGGCAAGTGTCTCATGCAACGCTTGCTTGAGGAGCCTCGCGACGAGGACGAGGCGGTTACTGAGCCACAGCCTTTCTGGGTGGCTCCCCTCTCTCATGCGCCCTCTTCTCCTGCGCCCTCCTCTCACCTCGCTCGAGCTCGACGTCGACGCCACCGAGCTCAGGCATTCCAACCACGGGTGGCAAGGGAGCGCTGCCGCGGACAAAGACGCCTTCGAGTTCCGCGCGCGGCAAGCCCCTCACAACCTCGAAACGGGCCTTGGCGGTGTTCAGTACACACAGGAAGAAGTCGACACGCTCACTGGCATGCAAGGCTTTATGTATATCAGCTGGCTCGGCCGGTGAGTTTTTTTTTTTCCCATCCAGGCATCACATCTGACGGACGTGTAGCCTCACAATTCCCTTACTCGACGCGCAGCGTCGCGTCATCGCCGTCCTTGGAGGTACGCCTTGCGACCATGCGGGGTAGAAGACCGTGACCGATGGCGCGGCGGCACTCCTCGAGGAGCGCCAGCCTCGCATCAAGTTAACCCAGGAGGCACTACACCACCGGCGCGCACAGGACGCGTTTCCCGCCATCGCTCACGGCGTTGCGCATGGAGGAGGGCGGATGGAGCCGGGCGAGGTTCACCAGAACGTCGCGAACACGCTGCACACCGACGAGCTGCGAGCCCACGACTACATCCACAGCCCATGTTGTAATATAATAGGGTAATATATGGATAACTCTCTAGGGCCGAGTTACAAAATATGCTGAGAGTTGTCAGGCGTGGGAATATGGCGAGATTGCTTGCTGGGCGGCTTTTCGGCATCTCTAACTTGGCCTCGCTTGGTTCAAAAAACGGTATTGATCACCCCGGCAGCGCGGCATCCCATGTTTACGATGCCAACAGTCGGAACATGGGTATTGATCACCCCGGCAGCGCGGCATTCCATTTTCGGATGCCAACAGTCGGACCTTGGATTTCATACGGGGTTATCATGTATGTCCACGATCCATCAATCCTCTCACTAGGCGCCGAATGGGCGCCTACCGGTAAGGGGGATAACAGCTCCCATGATAAATGGATATATCATCAGGTAATCAACATAAATATTTTTTTCAATTCTTCTAGGCGCATTAGACGTGGCGCGCACGCTTGGGCAGCCGTTCCTCTGAATCTATCCCAGCCTTGCGCTTGCTGTTTGACAATGACAGCGGGCATCAGCTGTCGTTCGGTGATGGCGTGAGAACAAACACCCACCCTTTCGCTGCTGCCAGCAGGCCGTGTAGCACCCACCGCACGTCTCGGACGGCGGTGACCCACTCGTCAGTCGCCAGCTCGCTCCCTTCCGCTCGCCTCCACCAAACCAACGGCAACAGAACCGTCAAGATTCCATTTGCTCCCGGATGAGCTAGCGTGCCCCATTCGCCCACGTCTCCTCCGATCTTCAGTTGGCCACTCGCATCTTTCTCGCGCCATTCTGGCGCCAGGCTGGTCCACCACTTCCCCCACTGCGTGCTCAGCTTCCGGTGGTCCTCTACTTTTGTTTCCTTTGTCGTCGACCGACCATACTTGATCCATTGCCCAACTTCTGCTGGTCTCAAGCCCGGCTTGGATGGTAACGCTGCGCTCTTGACAATTGTAAGTTTATCTCTTCTTTTTTCCGAGGCCGTAGACTCACGGAGGATTGGAATCCGTAGGCTTCCTCCAGCCGCGCCCAAATCTCCACCGCTGCGCCCCACTCTTCAACCCCTCCCGCAGGACATGCGTCAAGCAGGGTAAAGCCGTCCTTCATCCACTTGGGCCAAATCTCCCTGCTTAGCCCTGCCGGCTCATCTCGGACGTCATGGCGAGCGTCGGCATCTTCAAGCAGCTCGGGATCGTCTGCGCTATTTCCTTGCTCCTGCTCCCCACGCTCTTCGTCTCTTGGCTGCTGTGTCTCCCCCACCGGTCCTTCTGCCCCTCCTACGCCTCCCTCCAACTCGTTCCCAGCGCCCCCATTTCCTCTCTCACGATCGTCGCCCGCTGGCCCAGTGGATGTGCGCCTACCCCCGACCTCCGTGGTCACCTGGGTGGGTCCGAGGCGTGAGGACTTCCGTGTCGGCCCTGCTGCTACTGCTTTCGAGGGTTGCCCACGGGGGCGGGGTGTCGGCCTGGGCGGCCCCAACACCTCCCGCGACGCCTGGCGGAGCTTGAGCGCATCGAGGAGCAACTCATTTCGCATGACGTTTGCGGTGCGCTCGAAGTCCGGCGTGCGCACTTGCGACAACTGGGACATGCGCTCCCGGCGCTCGTTCATTGGCAGCGGCATCAATAGCTCCCGAAGTGTGTTGTTGATGGCCCGGCCTGCGGGTAGCGTGGGCGTCGTCGGCAACTCGTATGTTGCCGATATAGGGGTGCGTGGCGCTTCGGGACTCGGTGTGCGCGACCCGTCTGGTGAAGGAGTTCGTGATACAGAGGGTGAAGGAGTCTCCTCAGGCGCTGACAACCTGCGACGCCGACCCCTCGACTTCTCCTTCCCCTTCCGCGTCTCTGGCGTAGGCTCCCGCGTTTCCGCCGGCGGTGACATCACAGCATTGCTGGGAGCCGCAACGGTCGCAGCGCTCGTTTCGGCCGGTGAAGCGTCGTCGACCTCTGACATTGGCGCAGCCCACCTCGCCCCGCCTGCGCCCGGCGCCACATATGTCGCAGTATCTGCAGAATAATGCAGTCAGTCCACTGACAATATATTTCCTCGGCTTGGAAACTGACGTTCCGCTGTCTCGGCCAGAAACTTCATCCACTGCACCATCACATTTTTCTTGAAGCCCTGCGCATCCCACTCATGGAACTTGAACCCAGGCGAGGATCCTATGTCCAAGGTACGTCCGGAATGAAGCCTATGTCATCCTCAGTATCTCACGCTCTCTCTGCGGTCTAGTTACTTACGCAGTCATTATAAATTTGTCACTCCCCGCAGGTGGTGCCGCTCCGGCCAAAAGCGTCAAATGGAGGCCGGTCAACTTAGCGACGCCGTCGAGGAAGGGCTGCGCCACCTGCGCAAGGTTTGCACGGCAACTATGAGAACGTTGTAAGTCGCTTTTTCGGTCATAGCTAGCTTAGCACTTACGCCTCGCGTTTAGCAGCGTCTGGTTCCTCGGGTGAGGCAGCCCCATTCATGCGGCTAGTATACTGTGCCATCGCCACCTCGTGCTGCGCCTCCAGTTCCGCCGTCAGCTTCGCACGCGTCGCGTCGTCTTCTTCGGCTACCAGATCTCGCGCGCACTTGCACCGAAAGTCCAATGCGTACTTTGCCTCCATGTTCGCCTTGGGCCAGTCCCTGATGAAGCGTGCCTCCACCGCCTCCGCGTAGTCGGCATGCTGCATATAGAATTTATTCAGCGGCAGTCTGCGGGGCGCTGACGCAGGGGCCTCCGCCTTTTCCAGCCACTCAAGGAACGGGTTTTTAAGGGCACGGTGCGCAACGGTTTTTCTATGCGAAAACCACCCTTTCACTTGCTATACACGATGTAAGAGTCAGCGTTATTATGTGTACGGGCAGAAAATTTCGCACCAAATTGACCTCCGTCACAATTTTACTCTTGAACGCTGGGTTTACGCCTCCTGTGGCTGGCCATGGCCCTTCCGCACCTTGGGTAACGGCCCGTTGGGTAGCAGGTGATCCGTCGCCGAGTGCGTCGGTCGCGCTCGGCGCGTTGTTCTCCCCGCGCGCGCCAATCTCTCCGTGCGCGTCGTCCGCGTCGTCCGCAGCAGTCATGGGCCGTGGATCCCCCACGTCGCCCTTTTCCACCGCGGGGGCCTCCTCCCCATCGTCCCCAAGCGATGCGACCGCCTGGTGCTTGGGTAGCGCGTTCCCATCCGGGCCATAGCCTTCCCACCATGGAAAGTTTTTGCCCCACAGCTCGAGCGTCTTCTTGAAAAAATCAATCACTTCCTCCCTATTTTTTTTCGAGAGATAGATCGGTAACTGGGATTCCAAGAACGCCAGTCGCGCTCCCTGAAAGTTCCCGGGGTTTCCCACTTTTTTACCGTCCCCTTGGACTTTTGATTTGCCCTTGCCTCCTTTGCCGGTTTTAGCGTTCGAGGCTTTCGAGACGGAAGGGGTAGCGGAGAATGCAGAGGACATTCTTGTGGATTTTTGTCGGGGGTGGTGCGAGGAATGGTTTAGCCAAATAAAGCGGCATTCTCCTTCTTACTCCCTCCATGTGTAAGCACGCTTTCTCCGATTTTTATTCGCCCAGGTTTATTATCTTTGCCTTTACTCACACCATCCCAGGTCAACGACCGTCACCTTCTACTTCCGACACCTGGGGGACCGGCCATACCTGGGGTGAGGGCGACTGGGGCACGACCTCCAGCGGTACATCGAGCGACTGGGGCCAAGATGCCTCGCCCCCCGTCGCTGATGGGTCGGAACCTCCGTGCGTATTTGTGTTGTTATCTGCCATCCCCGTCGCTCATACCTGTACGCCAGCGTCGACACCCCCGCTGCCCCCTCCGCCCCTCTCACCTGGCAAGAGCTCGGTAGTGGCGCTCTTGACGCCGATCAGGTGCGCGCCGCGTGGGCAGCCTTTTTCCGCTATCGCCAACAGCTCGTCCTCGAGCGTCCCAAGTCTCAGCCGTTCAGGCGGCCGCGTCGTTGCTGGATATTCTCTGGAGAGGACAGCCCCAGTGACCTCCCTTATTTGTAGTTTGCGTTTGGCTTGTGAAGGGAATGAATTTTTTTTTCATTGCAGAATCGCGAGAGAAACAGGAAATGCAGCAATACACAATACAATTCCGACAACGATTCCACCTTCACTCGACCATGTCCCTCAAGGATCTTCCCACCAGCAAGCCGTTGGCTCCCGTTGCGACCAGTTCTGCCAAGGCATCATCTCTGTTATCCAATCATTAATCAGGGGCGAGTGGAGCGCCAATCCAAACGCACCGGTTGTTGCGCACGCGCGGACTACCTAGCACGCGATAAAATGACGCCTACCGCTGGGGGTATCGTCGTCGTCGTCCTCCACCTCAGAGAGCGACTGGCCAATGAGTAGACTTGCTGTCTCGCCCGCTTCGCGAAACTCGATCTCGGCGGCGGCCCTGCAGAATAAATCAGTCACTGTAAGAATACGAGGATCAATCATCGCACGCGCTGATCAGCACACGCGGACTCCCCGCCACACGGTAGAACTCGGAGGGGGTCCGTGGTGTGGCTGCCGTTGGAAGAGGAGGGCGAGCAGGACGGCGAGGAGTTGCGGGAGTCGCTGGGGACAGTACCGGCGGCGAACGCGCAATTATTACTGGCGGGGGGCGGCGAACGCGGGGGCGTGGCAGGTGTGTACGTCGGGGGACGACATTGCGGGTGGTTGTCATGACAGTACTGTGCCCAGATCTGTCGCGCCTCGTTTGCGGTGCGGCACGAGATGTAAAGTGCGTCGGAAATTCCAGAGACTTTGGGCTGAGCCATATCCCTGCCAGCCAGTATTGTAAATTAATTGGGTACCCGGGAATATGATGACACACCAGCCAGAATAAATCCCTTCAGATCCATGAGTGCCTTTCTTCACGACATAAAACTTGCGCCGCGCCAGAGCAGAAATCGTTTCCTCTGTGGGATCCCCATTCCGGAAGAAAAACCGAGGCTCGCAACAGGAATCGCAGCAGTGGAATGTGAGGCGGATATTTGCTGTGGCACGGACTAGGTCGTCCATGAGAACCAAAAGGATGAGGCAAGAAACAGGAGAGTGATGCTAACCGGCGTTACTTTCCGTGACACTTGCCTAATTCGGCCTAATCACCTCCCCCCTCGTACTCTCTCTCTGCAGCGCAGGTATGTTCCAGAGCCACTCGGGACATCCGGTACTTGTTCCTAGGTATGTCATACACAACATATGAACTGGGTATCACTCCATGCTGCCTACAGCCGCGGATTTTAATGGTTTACCTCCCGAATGTCTGTGAGTCCGAATCTTTTTCAGTTTAACCCTTACATGACGAAGCATGCGTGTTTTAGCATGTCCTTTATGTGGGTTCCTCAAAACTCACTCCCTGAATCTAGATATATTCACAGCAGGTCACTGGAAAATCCGACATTATATTCATTTGCACCCCGGCAGGCCCAGGAGCGCCAACCCGCCCATTTAATGCAATATCTGTAGTGGCCTAAAATTATTAATCGCCTGTCGGTATAACATACGTCGAAATGAAGAAAAATGGATTTGAAAGGTTAGTTTCCATGTTCTCGCCAAATCCAT
Organism: Mycena olivaceomarginata; assembly: GCA_029378375.1. Lineage (NCBI taxonomy): Eukaryota > Fungi > Basidiomycota > Agaricomycetes > Agaricales > Mycenaceae > Mycena > Mycena olivaceomarginata. Next base: position 201,201 of record JARKIC010000155.1, on the reverse strand, counting down.
GTTGAACTTAACTTGCGAACTGCTCTTTCATCAACTCCATTCCAGATAGGTCCAAGTTTCTTTTCATATTTTGTCTGAATACATCCCTACTACTCATCTGCACTCTTCCCAGTCACTCCCTACCACTTGGGCACTCAGAACTCGACAAGAAACTAATGCAACTCCATTCAAGATCAACCATGTCATTCGAAGCCGTGTCCCTGCGCTCACAGTGGCCTGGGTTCCGTATTTTCTGGCCGGGGAGGTTCCAGCGATCTTACCTCGACATTAACCATGTTTTCAGACGTTTCTGGCCTCTCTGCATGACCAGGAATCGATTCCAAAGGGGAAATCAGGGGTGCTACTGTGTGTTCCAGTATGTTCAGCTCATGCTGGGCTGCGCCGTGGTGTTGCCGAGTGTAAAGCTCATCTGTAAGACTTTTAAACTCTTCCTACTCCTCCACAAAATTCTATGAGCATACACAGACAGTTCTGCGCGCGGTACAATTTTTTCTTTCCAAACCGGGGTCTGTGGGCCGGGCCGGGCCGCAGTCTCCGGACCTGTTTCCGTTGTTCAACTTCGACTCTGTTAGCTTCGCCACAACATTTTGGGCATTTTTATGGCTCCAGCTCATCGGCAGGAGCTCTATACACATCATCCGCCAGATGACTTCTGCAGGTGCCTCACCATTATGGCATGTGAGCCCAAATTTCCTTCGCTTCGGCGTACTGACTACAGGTCCGCAGGCAGTGCTGGTTGGTCCTCGTGCACGTAACTCAGAGGGTCTAGCTCACAGCGCGACAGTTTTTGCCATTGCAAGAGATAATACATGGCTTCAAATTTTTAGGTCACTACGTCTGCTTACGCGGGAACGTTAAACCAACCCAGGAACAGGTAACTTGAGTCCCGTCCTCCCGCACAGGAAAATAATACCTAATGCAGTCGTCTTCCGATCGTGCTACGATCGGCGCACGCTCGATGATTTGCCTGCAGTCAGGACAACTCCAGCTTTGTTCCAGCCACATACGGATACAAACGTAACAATAACTGTGGCCACAATGGCATCTTGCACCACGCAAGTCAGTATGTATATCAAAATTTTGAATAAAATGGGACGTACATGACAGGGTGAGACTTGACTTGTAGGCACACCGAGCAAGTATGATGCGCGCGATCGTCGGAGGTCGTCAGGTCGGCCGGGCGCGCTCCTCCGATGTACAAGTCGTCCATTGTGAGCTGGTGGTCGGGATCACGCCACCCGTCGTGCTCGTCATCCGAGGCGAAAATGTCCTCGTCATCCGAAGATTCGTTGTCGGATTGCAGCGTGCGAGCTCGAGCTGACAAGCTGAGTGCCAAACGGACTGCTTCGGTATCCAGCCTCTCGCCACGATTCGGATCCACAGGCACATTGTATACGAGGGGGGGGCATCTCCAAATCCGCCGCTCGGTCGTATGTGCCGGTAGGTGGCGCGATTCTGCGCCATTGCTGTAATTCTAAGTCCGCTGGCACAGCAAGAAGTATGTCAGTTACGTTCCAATGACTGACGTGACGTGTGAACTTACTCCAAGAAGCCATCCATTGCGGACGCGGCCGGTGGCGGTGACGAGGAAGCTCGGAGGACGGCGGGTCTTGGGACGCGGTGCTGGGAACCTGTTGCGTCGACATGGTGGAAGACTTTTGCAAGCCTCTAAACCAAAGAAGACTTGGCGTTCTTGGCTTTCTTGGCGCGGCTAGTCTTGGCACACGCGTACTCAAGAAATCTGGCGGTTATCTTAATATTTCTGGCTGGTCGCTCTCAAAATGTCCTCAAGGCAGCAAAAAAGGCGGGCGACGGATACTCAGTTCGAAGAGTACAGCCTGGCCGACCTGTTGGGAGAGACGACAGCCACCTTCACCTCTCAGTCGGTTTCCAGCGACCACCGACGTACTCATGAGACCGTACACGCGTTCGACCTGCCATCACCGCTGAAGAAAGCGCGAAGATTTCGGGGCGAGCTGAACCCAGTCGACCCACTCGCGTTCTGGGACATCGGGGATGATTTTGAGGCCGTATTCGAGGACCCTACTGCACCTTCCGCGACGCCGGCGCCCGTGAAAAAGCCGCGCGCAAAGCGGTACCTTTCTTCGGTAAGTAAATATCACGCGTCCTGCGTGTCCATGATGCTGATGCGCACCGCAGGATCAGCCTATGCGGGGATGGATCCCTTTACAGGATGAATACCTCGCTGAACTCATCCGCTTGGAAGGCCGCGGCGACGTTTGCCTCACTCACTGCCCGACATGTCCGGAGAACACGACACGCGAACCGCCGCGCTACCGCTGTCAGGACTGCATGGTCCCCGATCTGTTTTGTCACGAATGTTGCGTGAGGGCTCATCAGCGACAACCGTTGGATCGCATTGAGGTGCGTTTTGATTTGATTCTCAATTTTCGGGTGATGAACTGAGGGAATGACGCTTCAGCGATGGGACGGTACCGAATTCAAGCGTGTCACCCTCAAGTCGATGGGTGTCCGTGTTCAATTGGGCCACCACATTGGCGAGACGTGCCCGCGACCGATCACAGGGCACAAGAATTTCACCGTAATTCACACCAACGGCATCCACAACGTCGCTGTCGACTTTTGTGGCTGCCGAGATGAAATATTTGTGGGGTCGCGCCGGCAGCAACTGCTGCGTTGGTCGTGGTATCCGGCCACCCATAGAGAACCTCAGACGTGCAGCACACTAGTTGCGTTAGAAATGTTTCACATCATGACGCTGCAGGGGAAAGTCACGACGTACGACTACTATTCGGGTTTGGAAAAATTAACGGACAACACCGGGTTAATAAAAGTTAGAGTAAGTCTTTCCACACACGTTCCTCGCGGAGGGCTGATCAATGGTTCATCAGGATCGCTACAAAGCTTTCATGCGCACGATGCGACAATGGCGACATTTAGCGATGCTCAAGCGGGGAGGCCGCGGGAATGACGGGACGCGGCTGGTTGCAGAGACGCGGCCGGGAGAGCTGGCGGTAGCATGCCCAGCATGTCCATGGCCTGGGGTTAATCTACCTGACGACTGGCAGTCGGCGCCGCCGGAGCTGAGGTGAGTTCTTGCGCGCAACTTGCACGTCAAAGTAATTGAGGCTGACGGCATGACAGAGGGCTGTACATTATGTTTATCGCAATAGACGCGTGCTTTCGGCTGAAACGCCGTCTAGTGTCGAGTGAGGCCAAAGACCCGGGCCTAGGGACCGGATGGGCTTATTTTGTAGAAGATGCTCCATTCCGGAAGTATCTGTTGTCGGTAACGGACCAGCAGGAGGTACGCAAGTCTACAATCCTAATGACTCTGAGACTGGAGCTTACAGCGCGTAGATGAGCACTTGCAGTGGCTTGGCGGCGCTCGATTACGCCAACACCAAATTTTCCCGGGGCTACGCTAGCACCGGCGTGGGTCTGGGGGTTTGCGCTCGGCACGAGTTTGTACTGGCGAACTCGGCGGTCGATTTACAGAGGGGGGAGAGGTCAGTGTTCGGTTGCCAAGATGCGAGATGATCTGCTAACCGGATTGATTGCGCAGATATGCCAATATGGATTATTGTGCAGCGTCCCTGCTACGCCACATCTGCCTCCTCCTATCCATCGTTTTTTTCCTACGACATCTGCTGCCAGTGGAGCAAGCACCTCATCGAGCGGCTCAAGAAACTTCCAGCCAATGTCAGATTGACTATCGTGCAGGCGCTCGTGCGGTTCGTTATCCCCAAACTCCACATCTACGGCCACAAGCTGCTTTGTCAGCTTCTGTTCTCCCTCAACTACTTACTCCATGCTGCGCGCACCGATGGCGAAGGCATCGAACGTCCTTGGGCCAACATCGGCCCCGTGGCAACGAGCACGCGGGAGATGGGGCCTGGCGCCCGTCACGATACACTTGACGACCATTGGGGACATTGGAACTGGCAGAAGTTGGTTGGGTTGGGAGAGCTCTTGAAGAAGCGGCTGCTTCGGGCCATTCCGGAGAGGAACCTTCAGCGGGATTCGCTCGCGACCTTCACCGAGAACCAGGCTGAGCATGTGGCCGGGTGGAAGGTCATGGTAGAGGAGTTCGAGAAGGACCAGGAAAACCCCCTCGACGCACGAACCAAGCCAAACCCTTACGAGTTACCCAAGTCAGGTATGTTCATGTCTCGAATGGGGATATTTGTTTTCAGGCGACTGAATATTATGGTCTACTAGGGTTGTCGGAAAACGATGTGCGTTTGGAATTGGCGCACGAGGAGGCTGCTGAGCAAGAGCGCGGCGTGCTCCCCATCAACAACGTCAGCCCCAGCGCGTTCATTCTCGCCGGGCTAGATTTAGAAGAGCAGCAGTACGTCACGTCGATCGAGATTCATGTCAGCACTAATGTCATTGCAGGCGTCGCATCAGAGTGGCCGCCAAGGTCCACAAGAACGATGCCACCAGCAAGCAATCAGCTGAGCTGATCGAAAAGCGCACGAAGCTTGCCCGCTACGTCGCGCGGTTTCGGAAACTTCAAGCCGTCTACATGCCAGGCGCATTGCAGGCACTGGCGGACTATCCCCTTGACGCCGAGGCAGGAGCGGCGTTGGCAGAGAACGTACCGCTGTTCCTGCCCTCCGCTCTGTCTGAAGACCTTCGCGCTACCGGCTGCAATAAGGGGGTTGAGGGTATCGAGTTACGCTTCTGGGACGCGCAGTGCCGTAGCGCGCTCGATCAAATCCGAAACCACCTGTACATCAAGTCGCGTTTTCGGACTTATAAGGGGGGGCAGGTGCGGCATCAGGGGGCGACGACGAGGGCGCGGGGGCTGATGGACAGGAATGATGAGAAGATTCAAATGCACAGCGAGAGGTACGTCGCGGCCTGGGAAGCTACGCGGGCGCTTGTAGGGGAGGCGAATAACAGCTGGCATCGCCTGAATCCCAATACGGATCTCCGATGCATGGATAGCGAGGAGGATAGGGCTCTGGGGAACTTGCGCAAGCAGCGAGGGCGGAAACGCGGGAGGGGGGAGCCGGCGACGGAGGCAGATGTGGCAGAGGGAGTCGCGGAGGGGCAGAGACGACGAGACCCTACGGGCGAAGGCGGGCGTCGCATCTCCTGGATCTGGATGGGAGCAGACACGAGTGCATCAGCTACGAATGATGCGGTGCTCGTCGGTGAGTGATTTTTAATCTTTATTGTTTCTGAGTTAACGACTTGCAGGACTGCGTGTGGAGTGGGCCAAGGCTTGGGCTCGGACACGCCGATGGACAGAGGAGGTAGATCTCCTTCGGGAGGAGATGCGGCGCGTGCCGATCTCGCTGCGCCACAGGGCAGCGTGGTGGAAGGAATGCCGCCAGCCGCCGGGCTTTGAGGGTGAGCACGCCGAGGGTGCGTCGGCATACGCTACGAGACAGGCAGGTCTGCATAACAACCTTGCCGCATATTTTGAGGCGCGGTGGGCACCAGTACGAGGTCTGGAGGTTGTGGAAGACCCGAGAGACGTTCGCATTGTCCGAGACGCCGATAGTGATGATGAGCGCGATGATGACGACGGGAACGATGGGATTGATGCTGAGGAGGAGGAGCAGGAGGTGGAGGATGAGCAGGAGGGCTCAACGGGCCAGTTATCAGAGCAGGAGGAGCCGGATGATTATTAGCGGTGTATTTTTCGTACTTACATTTTTGGCTGTGTCCCTTTTGAGATGAATACATATGGAGATGAATACATATGGGGAAGACAATTTGTGCCGACGCGCCGGAGACCCAGAGATAATAAATGGGGAAGACAGTTTGTGCCGATGTGCCGGAGACCGCTAGCTTCAGAGAGATAATAAATGGGGACCAATCGTGATGGGTGATGGCTTTGTACGGCTTGTGGAACTCCTGGTAAAGAGTGAAAGATGCCGAGAAGGCGGCATACAGTCTGAAGAATGATGTTCCCACGCCCGACAAGTCTCAGCATATTTTGTAACTCGGCCTCTGAAAGTTGTCGGCATATTACGCAAAAGTACTACAACCACGGGTGACATCCAGAGGATCATGTCGTTTGCGAGCTGTAAGTGACCCCCCCCTCCCTTGTTCTCCACTGCCTCACCTTATTACAGCCCTCATACTTCTGTGGGCGCCGCTGCTAAACGCGTTCTACCTGGTCAACAAAACGTTGCTCAGCGCGTGGAAGCCTTCCATGCGCTGGCACGTTAACACCCTCTTTGCCGCCTGCACCTTCAACTTCGGCCCTCGCGCAATAACCGCCCCCCACCTCGACTTCGCAAACCTTGCTTGGGGCTGGTGTTCAGTCACCGCTCTCGGCAACTTCGACCCCAACTTCGGCGGCCACCTGATCCTCTGGGATCTCCGCCTCGTCATTTGTTTCCCCCCCCGGCTCGACGCTCCTTATCTCCTCCGCCCTGGTACGGCAATCCAACGTCCCCATCTGCGCGCACGAGCAGCGCTCGTCCATCACGCAGTACACCGCGGGGAGCCTCTTCCGGTGGGTACGCAATGGCTGCCAGACGGACGCAGCGTTCCAGAGTTCTGCGTCCACGGAGGAGAAGGCGGTGCGAGCAGCTGAGGATGCCCAGCGCTGGGAGGAGGGCGTCAAAATGTTTTCTGTCATTGATGAGCTTTAAACCACGGGTAGTCGTAGTTCACCATGTAATGCTGCTCTCCAAATATCTATTCCATTTATCCCTTTTTCTGGGACTTTTGTGAGCTTGAAGTCGACGGAGATCGAGGCTGGGATGGGGTGCGGCCGATAAACCCGATATCACGAACGCGCCTTTGATGGCTATGAAGAACATTTTTTTTAAACATCCATGGGAGGCATGTTCCACTGGAAATTTTATAAGATGTAGCGTAGACCTATTGAAACCAGTCTGTATTTATTTTGTGTGTCCTATAGTACTTGATGAAATTCAATAAATGAAAAGACAAACTTGATCACGAACGCGCTAGTTGAGCCATACTTGGACCTTTGTTTACCTACTTCTTTCCTCCTTCTTTCTATGTCGCCTGAGAACACATCTCAGAAACTCAACAACCCGGGCATTACCGATGAAGAGAAACGTCGCAAGCATGCCGAGGCTCAACGCAAGTACCGCGAAAGGTATTTTGTGTCGACTCCAAACTGGCGTGAGCTCACCGTTTGCGTTTGCCAGAAATCTCGAAGCAACCCGAGAGAAGGCCCGTGAGAGGATGAGCAGGTACGTGCACACAGATAATATTTAATGGCCTACTACTTAATGTTTCCAGGCTGCGCGAGAGCGCCAAACCTTTGAAAGCGCGGCTGCAACGAAAGCAATGCCGAGGCAGAGATGCTGAGAATCGAGAGGTGTAAGTCTTCTCACCTCTCCTTTTGTTTCTTAAACTTAGATGTCGGCGCTCCTTCGTAAAGGCTACGCAAGAGGTATGTTGAATCTCACAGATTCTGGAGTCAGTATTTATTTTTTACAGAAAATTCGTCGCCGAATTCGGGCAGGACGCCTTCCACGACTACTACCTCCCCCACCTACGGCTCCTCGCCGTAGACGAACTACCAGGAATCTCGCAGCAGTACCGCAAAGACGTGGCGAACACACCCGAGGCGCATAAAGAGAAAGGTGGTGACACAAAGAAAAAGAAGGCAAAAAAAGAGTGAAGCTACAGAATTTCCAAGGTAAATATGATAGATTTCTTGAATACTATACAGGCCTTTATTTTTACAACTACAGAAATTTGAGGCAGCGCGAGACGAATCGGTGGCTTCTGTCCCGATTCGGCCAAACCAAAGCGCGGCTCTCCCTTTCTTCAAGTGTCCTTCACCTCTGTCCTCCATGATCTGCCGCCTTCCATTCTACCCCAACCACGGCAACTACAAGAGCGACGACGAGCACGACCTCAACGCGCGCAAGTTCTGGTTTCTCGTGTTGCGCGCTGGGCTGTTTACCAAACGGTGCGTGGTGTATTTTTTTCTCTTTTGTTCTTGCACTCACCTCGCAGCTCAGGACCGACGCCGACAATCAGGCTGAGACCTCCGGCTCCCCAGTCTTCACCTTTCGCACGCGCGGGGAGGCGGATGCTCACTGGGCGGCGCACTGTCGCGACTTCCACACCCACGGCGGCCAAAAAGAAGAAGACTCGGAAGAGGAGGGCGACCGCTCTTCCTCCACTCCACCGTTTCCGACCCCCGCGCCTTCCACACCGCGTTCGACGACACGAGCACACTCCACCCCGGGCAAGACCGTGCGCGCCTCCATCAAGCGCGAGGTGTGCGCCTCCGTCAAGCGCGAGGCACCTTCGCTCGTGAAGGAGGAGGCCAAAGCCCCGCTCTTCCGGGATGACGGCGAGGTCTCCCCGCTGAGCCGCCCGCGTAAGCACCCAACGCCTCCGAGCCCACCGTCGTCGCGCAAACGCAGCCCATCTGCGACCGCGCACTCGGTGTTGCCACGCACGCCCGGACCCGACGCCTCCCCCAGCCATGCCTCCCCTCCCTCAACCGGCACGAGCGCGGGCTCAATCTCCTCTGTATCGAGCCTGTCGGCGTCTGTGGGTTCGAGTGCGTCCCGCGCCGCGCCTCCCCTTCGTTCTCTCCCCTGGTACCCGCCTTCCTCCAGACCGGCTGCACCTTACTCTCACGCTGGCAGCTCGGCAAGGGTGGGCGCGGGCACGCAGGCGCGTCACCATGCCGAGCCGCCTGTGCTGTTCAACAAGACTACACGAGTACTGTATAAAGACCCGTTAGTTTTTTTCTTCTTCTTGATTCCAGCCTTGAAACTGATGTTTCTCCCCTGGGAACCTGCAGTGCAACGGCAGTTCGCGAGATGGGGAAGGAGGATAGTGTCCAGGTCCTCGAGGTCAAGGATCTGGAGGAATTTTTTTCTGCACCGTCGCGTGCGGCGGCGTGAGTCTTTGTGATGCTTTCCCCCCCTCCTTTTCTTTCTGGTCTTTCAGAGTTGGTGTTGCGCGCGCGCGAGGTTTTTTTTTGTTTTGTTTTTTTTCGATCTTCTACATTACTTATGTTCCTTTTCTTGTTCGTCGTGTTCCTGGTGAATTATGTTCTTTACAAAAAAAAAAAGTGGTTCCGAGTCAAGGGAAAAAGCAAGTATCATTGAGCCAAAACAAAAAAAATCGTTTGACGCTGCTTACAAGTCGTTACCCATCATTTCTACGATATGCGTGATGGCAAGCAATGCCAAAGGTTTAGATCTTTTACTACTACCTTCGCAAACTCGGACTCAAAATGGCCTCGGACGACGACAACGATAACCCAGACTCGGAAGCCGAGAGTGATACGCCGGCTCCTGCACGACGGATCGTTGACGTGCAGCTCGACGATGGCGACAACGATTGGGAGGATCTGGCCACTCAGGGTCTGGGGACTTTGACACACCGCAGCCGGAACCCGGGCAAGCCGCGCATTCCCCTCAAGCAGCACAGGCGCATGGCGGGCGGGAAGAACGCTCGCGCCTCCGCACTCAAAAGGCGCAACGCCAAGACCTCGAAAATGCACCGGCTCGGCGGAGACCTGGACGCGATCGACGCGGAGCTCGTGGAGCACACGGAACGGCTTGCCACCAAGTACAGCATGAAGCCCAAAGAAGTGTGCCGGCGGTTGCTCGCCTCTTCTAGCTACAAACCGCAGCGCAAACCCAGCCTCTACAACACCAAAATCTCTGTGGTTATGGCCGAGCTGAACACAGGTAAGCTTTCCTTTTTTTTTTTTTTTGCCGAGTCGACTCACCTGGACATGTTGTAGACCGCGAGGCCGGAAACCGCTTGTCTATGCCCCAGGTCAAGGCGATGGTGAAGGACGACCCTTCGCTGCTCGAGGGGTTTACGACGGAGGAGGAGGAGGAGATGCTCGCTGACCTCACGGCGAAGCGCGGATGCAGGCACCGTGGGACGCGTGCCAACAACATCGCCGCGAATGCGGATATTAAGCGCACCATGGCCCGCTTGGTGCAGGAGGTGCGTTCTGTCTGAATTTTTATTTTATTTTACTGGGGTTCTAACGCCAATACCTCCATCAGTTGAATGGTATGGCGCAGCGCGCTAACATGGTCGGCTTCGCGATTTTCTCGCGAGGCCACCTTCACGACACGTCCACCCCGACCACCATCAGTACAGGGGGGGCGCTGGATTTTTTTCGAGATGTCCTGAAGAAGGAGCCGGCGGACGTGAGCGCGCTGTTCGAGCTGTGGGCTGTGAACCGGGAGCAGGGTACGTCTTGTCTTTTGACGGCGCAGTTTTTTTTTTCTGTTTCTAACGTGTTTGCAGGGAAAAGGCCTAACACACTGCGGGCGATGCAGAAGGAGTGTACCGAGATGATCCTCACTGGGCTCAGTGTGTCTGCTGCCTCCTATTATTATTGTATGATATGCTAACAGTGAACTTGTTTACAGTGGCGGTCACAAAACGCACGAAGGTCGCCATGAACTATGAAAATTACATCTGCTTGATGGTGGAGGGGAAAAACATCGGGCTCGTCGGCTGGCCCCAGGGGGTCGCGTTCAAACGGATGTCACTGCAGAGCGCACTTCCACCCCTCAAGATCCTCCGCGATGCCCTCACCGCGGGGACTTGCCGTTGGAAAGTCCTCACGCTCACCGAGCGTCAGCGCATCCTCAACAACTTCGAGGATATGGTCGAGAAGGGGGAGGCACAGGTGAAGGTGAAAGCGGCGAGGAAGTCGAGCCGCACAGCGACGGAGAAGTCGAGGACGAAGAAGGGGGACAAGTCGAGCCAGGAGTCCAGCGAGGAGGACGAGAGCAGCGGCGAGCAAGCGTCGAGGGGAAGCGGGGGAACAATGCGCGATAAGCTGCTCGCGCTGGTCCAGGGGAAGAAGGCGAAGGGCATGGAGAAGCAAGCAAAACGCAAAGGGAAGGTAGACGGCGACGCGTGCCCCACCAAGCGCATCAGAGCCGCCGGCGCCCAGGACAAGGAGCCCTCTGCGAACAACAAGAAGACACGCGCCCGCAAAGAAGACGCCCCCACGAAGCCCAAGAAGTCAAGCGCTGGCAAAGGTGAGGCCCCCGCAAAGCGGAAGGAGAAGAAGACGAGCGCCGGCAACGGCGAGCCCCCCGCGAAGAAGCGCAAGAAGACGAGCGCCGGGGAAGACGATGGCCAGCCCCCCGCAAAGCGCAAGAAGACAGGCGATGGCGACGGCGAGCCCCCCGCGAAGAAGCGCAAGAAGAAGAGCGCTGGGGACGGCGACAGCGAGCCCCCCGCGAAGAAGCACAAGAAGATGAGCGTCGGGGAGGATGAGCCTGCTGTGCCTGCGGTGGCGAAGCCGAGGCCGCAGCCAAGGCGTCTCTACAAGAAGCCCGCTGAGCCTGCGCGCTCGGTTTCCCCGACCCCACGCTCGCCTGCCACCTCAGCCCCACCCGCACCTCCAAAACGCGCTGAGCCTGCGAGCCCCACCCCACCTGCGTGCTTGGTTTCCCCGACCCCGCCCTCGCCCGCCGCCGCAGACCCACCCGCCTCTCCCAAATGCGCCGCGCCTGCGCGTGCCATCGTCAAGGGGAAGCGAGGCGGTCCCCCGGGGCAGCGCTAGCTATACTACCTTATCGCTTATCGCTTATACACGCAGGCTCTATCGTAAATACACCTCTATATGGATTTTTCTTGGACGCAATACACCTACTACACCCCTGTATTTTATTTGTATTTTATCGGTATTTCTTTGAGTGATTTCCTTTTTGGGAAGGGGTGTGCCCGCCGCCGACGGCGGTGATGCGTAGCTTACTTAAGGACACGCCTGAAATGCTACAAGTCCGCTGCAGCATATTTGCAGCATGATCTGCAGCATATTTGCAGCATGTTTGCAGCGTTTTTGTAGCATTTTCTGCAGCATGCGGCGATTCGCAGAAAGCCCTCTAACTAGAGGGACCACACGACCCCACTCTGCCCCTCTAGTTAGAGGGGAAAGTTGGGATTAGTAGGTGAACCATGTCCACTCGTCGACGCAGCAGGTGCCGTTTATGACGGACACCGGCCGGCTCCCTCGGATGGGTTTCGAGCCCAACGGCATGCGCTCGGCCGACGAATCGGTCAACGAGTTCCGTGACTGAATCGCTGCTGGAGTGTCCGAAGCCAAGGCCGCGCTCGTCAAAGCCAAAGACGAGTTCAAGCTGTACTACGATCGCCGGCGCGTACCCGCACCGGAGATCAAGGTAGGCAACCGAGTCTGGGTGGATGCGTCTGACATCAAAACGACGTGCCCGTCTCCCAAGTTCTCGGATAAGCGGCTCAGACCCTTCAAGGTCGTACAGGTTGTGGGAAAAGGCGCGTACAAGCTCGAGCTCCCTCCACGGTACTCCCAGCTCCACCCGGTCTTCCCGGTGGTGAAACTCGAGCTTGCGAAGCCGGACCCGTTCCCCGGGCGCCCCCGGAACGACGAGCCCCCACCTATCCTCCGGACGGATGGAGACGAGAGGTGGGAGGTCGATGAGATCCTCGAAGCTCGGGTCCGGTACGGCAGCCTCTGGTACATGGTGCGCTGGAAAGGTTATGGTCTGGAGCACAATAAGTGGGTAAAGCACTCTGACGTCTTCGCCAAGGACACCATCGATGCCTACTATTGCCGCTACCCCAACGCTCCTCGCCAGATAGCCTCGGCCGCTTTCAACTCGCTGTCCTTCCGGAGGCGTGATAGGACCATCCGCTTTATACGTCGGGACACCGTATTCCAAGGGGGGGTGATGTCAGGGGAACCCCCGCTTCGGACGGTTTTCCATCCGGACCCAATCCGGATGCTCCGAGTGCTTTGGGTGCTTTGGGTGCTTCTCCGGATGGTTTTCCGCCCGGCGCTCTGGACACTTCTGCGCCCTTCTATCCGACCGCCAAACCACCCGGGACATCCGTCCGCTCCCGTTGGCACGTGCTGTGCGATCAGGCCCGCGATCATTGTAGATACATCCGGACACGTGCTACTGGGTAGTTACCAACTAGTATATAAGGTTTCGCCTAGCGTGGGAATCCTCATCCTTTCTTCTCTTCGGATTCCCCCGCTAGGTGCGTAGTATTTCCGCTCCTGTATTTTAGTACCTATATTTATTCTTCGGATTCCCCCGCTAGTTTCCACGCCCTGCGCCGAGCTTAAGGTTGCCCTTACAAGTACCAGCTCGTACTGGCTCGTTGCACAGGCCGGTGATAACGTCTGATTCCCCGGATGTAGACTCAGCTATATATAAATTAACCCAGCCATCCACTGCATTTTGATGGCTTCTGGAGCCATGTGAGTCCAGCTTTGGCGAGCCTTAGCCGAGATCAGTCTAGACACATCGGCATGGGTCTGCCTGGCAAGGCTGTGTCCAGAGATAACGAGGTGTGTGCGAGGCGGCCCCGCACCACCTAGCACCACCTCTCTTGAGGTGCGCCGAGTCCCCTCAGCGCACCATGTCCCTCTGTAGCCACCTTCCTCAGTACTTCTTGACTCCAATACAAGCCCCTGTGAGGTATTTCACAGGAGCGTCTGATCACTGAAAGAGTTGGTGTGGCAACGCAATTTTGTCACAGTGACGTCACGGTCACGTCCCTCCCACGTCAACGACAACTAACACACAACTTCAGATGTGTTGTGATCACTTGCAAGTTGCGTATAGCATGTTCGAGTCCAGCTAGAACACAAGAGATCCTCTGCATACCTCGAGCAAACCTTGGCAGGGTCTGCCGAGGTACAAGTTTGTCCAGGTGTGCTGAGCAACCTCGGCGCAGGCTTGGGTCGAGAAGCCATCAAAATGTAGTGATCATTCAACTTGTCCATAGCAGCCTGTCAGCCTTCTGTCGGTATTTTCTTTCGGGTGTGTAGATTTTGAATACGATGTCTCATTGTGCATGCTGTCCAACCACATGAAGACACTGCATGCCATCTGTCTCACCGAGTCTTTCTACAATATGGAACTTCGGAACGTCAGGGAAACATTAACCCGTCTCACTGGTTGGGAGATTCAAAATTTTCAGCACAATTTACGGTGAAAAATGTCAATTGTTTTTCAGACATTTTTCACTGAAAAAAATGGTGAAATTTTCAAACCTTTTTCACCCCTTTTCAACTTTCTTTCAAGTTTTTCACCTCAAACCGGAAAAATGGTGAAAAAGCTTTGAAAATTTCACCATTTTTTCAGTGAAAAATGTCTGAAAAACAAACGACATTTTTCACTGTAAATTGTGCTGAAAATTTTGAATCTCCCAACCAGTGTCTGAATGGAAGTGCCTCCTGGACTTTGACCGCGTAACTGGAGGCACCTTTATTTAGCGCCGGGCCATTAAATGCCTTGAAATTTGACCTAAGAGCTAGAGCCCAAACATGCTCTTTGATTCCTAGAAATGAACACGTTCATTCAATTTCTTAGTTTGAGGTTGGTTCACTGTTGACTAGGATTGTCTCTCTCTTTATAAAATTCCGCCTGTCCGAAGCCATTTCGAACTCCGCCCATCGATTAACCGGCGCTTATCAATTGCGCGCTAATGCGGGCGCTCATCTCTCAGCCGAAGTGGTGGGCCGCGCATCGCGCTCTGGTGACATATCAAATGACCATGCGACGTGCCGCCGACTGTCTCGGCCTTCCACCCAGATTTAGATAGCAAATGAATGTCGATGTCAGGACGGTGAAGCATAAATGGTTCATGTCTGTAAGGACTGTGACAACCTCCGACCAAAAATGCCCCCCCAACTCCTGAGCAGCCTACAGCTTGTTTTGCTGTAACTCTGAAAACCTTGGAAATCATTGGAGACAACCTGGACATCCCCTTCTTGCCAGTTATTTCTACTACTGCACAGGCTCTTCTAGTTGGCAACTCAAGAGAATGTTGCTGATCCGCCGGGGTGTACGCAAACAACCACCCAAGTCTCGATTTGGTAATTTTGGAAACGCTCCTATTCCACAGCATTTCAGCGGTATTCATGTGATCGTCGCGCAAAGCGTTGCTCGGGTACGCCTCAGTTCTATTCCATCCCACCCCATCCCATTATATAAATATATTTTATTCAATCATGGTTGAAGTTCAACTGATCTGGCTACAGGACACACCCGTCATCTACGTCAACTACTACCGCCTGGGCGCGCTCGGGTTCCCCTAGGATCAGAAAACGGACAACAGAGGGGCCTTGAACCTTGGGCTCATGACTGATTACCGGGTGTCCTCGCGACGAGCTTGACGTCTAATTGCGGGCTCGGCATCCCTTGTAAGTACTGTACTTTATAATAACCAAATTCAGGTTGAGACCCATTCATTCATTTTATTATACACACAGACCCAGAATGAACGCAGTACACGCTCGAAAATAAAGTCAGTCCAGTCTGTGCTCCGTCCTCTCGAATACCCGACTAGGTACAGTGGTTAACAA
The DNA here is from genome assembly GCA_029378375.1 of Mycena olivaceomarginata. Classification (NCBI taxonomy): domain Eukaryota; kingdom Fungi; phylum Basidiomycota; class Agaricomycetes; order Agaricales; family Mycenaceae; genus Mycena; species Mycena olivaceomarginata. The sequence continues at coordinate 185,903 of JARKIC010000155.1, read as the reverse complement.
AAATGCGCAGGCTGTGATCCAACTCAACGGCGCAAACGCCACCATGATCCCGGATGATTTCCGTGGAGGTGAGTACAGAAATCTTGTGCTCGTCGCCAACTACGCACAATAACACAAATGGCATTCATCAACTCGGATCCCGTTATTTTCCACCACTAGCATTTGCATCTTCGCAGCGTTGCTTCTTCGAGATTTTGTATAGCAATGCCAAAAACCAGCTAGGGCTTCCACCCGTTGCCGTGACGGCAACGGCCGTCGATTCGGCGGCCGTTTTTTTTTCATCTTCGAACCTCTGACGGGACGGCACGGCCGCGACGGCCGTGACAGCCGGCAACGAGGTGGGGCCAATTTCTTTTGGCTGTTTTACAACATACAGCACTGCGTTTTGGCTTGAATATCACCAAGTCAATGTTTACCGGTCTATTCCCGACGTTCTTTGTCATTTGCGCAAGAAAAACCACCCTAACGTCGGGGTTGCAGCTCGGCGATCATCCCAGAGATTTGCCGAACATGGCAAGAAAATAAGTTCTCCCTCAGTCTCTCCCCGAAAGAGGGTAAGGTATACATAAATTCTGTTGAATAGCTAACTGTTTGGAGATGGAAGCATTTCTGCCCGGAATAATTTCCAAAATGGGTGGTTTGAAGCCGCAGTTGAAAGACCCGTTGCAACGGCCGTCGCGGCCGTTGTTCAACGGGCCGTTAAGCGAGGTCCAGAATTATCAACTAAACGGGCATTGCACCCGTTCGATGGGTGCCGTGGAACCATCGCGACGGTCACAGGCGGAAGCCCTAAAACCAGCATCTTCATCGTTCCAACGGCAGCCTATACGGCACGGCGGGCTGTACTTTTCTTGCAAGCTGAGTGCCCAATAATGCTTTCTGGTATATCAGAATTCTTTAGGGGAGAGATCAAATCAAGAAGCTCTTCGAATCGGCGTTCTCAAATTTTCAACCATCGGTTCGACAATTCCCATGCGGAGTTTGAAATCACACAGGAATACCGATATGGAACGAATTCCTTGGTTTGTGATGACGTCCGATTCTTCGGAGGAGGACTAAGCTATATAAATTAACCCAGCGATCGTTCGACTTGTCCGCAGTCTTCCAGCCTTCTGCCGGTGTTTCTTAGATACCGTCTACCAAGGATAGAACTTCTCATCGTACATGCTGTCTAGCCCCACAAAGACAATGCATGCCGCCTGTTCGTCGAGTCTTTTTTACAATATATATGGATCTTCGGAACTTCGGGGAAACATTAGAGCCGTCTGAATGAAGTCAGCTTCCCGGACTTTGACCGTCACTAACCGAGTTACCGGAGGCACTTGTATTTAGCGCTGAACCATTAGACAGGTTGTGCACAAGCCGCACACGGCTTTTGGACATTGTGCAAAGCTGCGGAGATTTTCCGAGTTCATCTAGGAAGGGTCGAACTTTTAGTGAACCTGCTGAGTGGAGGGTAGTATTTTAGACTATGGGATGGCTGTTCCATTTGTCATTCAGTTTGTAGGTGCTGTGGAATCAACGTGGAAACTCAAGGACAAATCATTATATTCGCTGGATCTGATTGGATAGCCGCATGGACAGAACATTTGAAATGATATTCGTATGAGTCATTTCTGGTGGGTTTATGGGTTCGGGAGATTGAAATCCTCCCCGCGGCTTTGCACAATGCCAAAAAGCCGCATGAAGCCGCATGCGGCTTGTGCGGCTTTTGCACAACCTGTCTATTGAATGCCTTGAAATTCGACCTAAGAGCTAGAGCACAATGGTGCTCTTTAGTTTTTAGAAATGAACGTATTCAACCAATTTTTGGTTGAAAAAGTTGGTTTAGTGTTGACTAGATCATCTCCTCTCCCTCTTTATAAAATTACGCTGTCCGAATTTCGAAGCCTTTAAACTCCCCGTCGGGGTAATCAGTCCTAGATTTTCGGCTCCCTTTGGCGCCCAATCTGGCGCTGAATAAACACCCATTTCAACTTCTTTGACCAGAGTGGTTAGGTGCTTCGCACCCCACCGTGCTCTTGTGACATATCAAATGACCATGCGACGTGCCGCCGACTGTCTCGGCCTTCTGTTTGATGCACCCAGGTTTAGATAACGAGTGAATGTCGGCGCCAGTATGGTGCTGCACAAATAGTCCGTGTCTATGAGGACTGCCACAACCCCCGACCAAAAATGCCCCCCCAACTCCTGAACAACAATCTTACAGCTTGTTTCGCTGTGACTCTGAAAACCTTGGAAAACCTTGGAGACAACCTGAACACCCCCTTCTTGCCAGTAATTATTAATACTATGCAGGCTCTCTTGGAAAACATTGAGGTGAATATTCCTAAAGGACCTGCAATGAATCTCATCCTTTCATGCTAGGCCGCCAAGCAAAACAGAAATGAATGCACACCGTTAATGGAGCAAACTCATGAGTTGCTCAATGCAATCATTATTGCTCATACGAAGTCAGATACAGGCGGAGAGTTGCATACAAATGCTTTGAACCACATTGGAAAATTCACTAAGTACTTTAGTTTTTTAAATCAAACTTCACGGTTGTAGTGACAACATAAATCTAGGACACTTCACAAAATCCATACCTTTGTTGAAGCCCAGCAGAACAACAGCAAAATCAAGAGATTCTTCCGGCAGGGTGAAATGGGCACTCTACTCAAGGATTGCAAGGCAGGGTTGCAAGAAGGACTTGAGTTCTTTCAGGTAAGCAATCTAATTGATATACCCAAAATGTACTCAAAACCACTGTTGAATAGATCAAGAGTGTGGATTTTGTTAAGGACATTGCAGCCCTGCATGCAGAGTCACAGAAGAGACACCAGGAAGTACTCAATATGATTGAAGCCCTCTCTGATGCAAGCTCTGATCAAGCATCCTCTGTACAAGTTGTTGACTACTTTGAGGGAATCCGAGACTAATGTTTCCACACAGATAAACCAAGTCTACTATGGTGCACACAACAGGTAATAGTTCCAGCTAGATTTTCTGGAATGAACTCACATTTTTCTGACCAAGCTCCAACTCTATCTCAATGCTACCATCTGAGCCCAAAATATTCCATGGCCGAGACTCAGAACTGTCTGATGTTCTCAAGATTTTCCATCAACCAACACCCCGTATCACAATTTTAGGAGCTGGTGGAATAGGCAAAACAAGTTTAGCACAGGCTGTTGTCCACCACCCAGAGATTGCTGCCAGATATAACCAGCTTCGCTTCTTTGTTGCTTGTGATTCAGCAGCAACTAAAACTGAACTTGCCACTCTCATTGGTGGTCATCTGGGACTGAAGCCGGGAAAAGATATCACTCGCCTTGTTTTCAACCACTTCTCTCACAGTCCACCCACTCTTTTAATTCTGGACAATTTCGAAACATTATGGGAGCCAGCAGAGTCTCGAGAAGAGGTTGAAGAGTTCTTGTCTCTGCTCACAGATGTAAAACATCTTGGCATTGATGGTGGGTACCAATTGATCCACTCATTCCACTGCTTATATCATTACAGATTACAATGCGAGGAGCTGAAAGGCCAGCTAAAGTTTCCTGGAGTCGACCATTTTTGCAGCCCTTGACCCCTTTGGAACATAATGCTGCTCTACAAACATTTTTGGATATCACTGATTATGTAGCTGACCAAGAAGAGGTTGACAAAGTCTTGGCCTTGACAGACAATATGCCACTTGCCATCAATCTACTTGCTCATCTGGTTGATTCAGAAGGCTGTTCGAATGTCCTATCTCGTTGGGAGCAAGAGAATACAACTCTGATCTCAGATGGTTATGACAGAAGATCCAATCTTAATATGTCTATTTCATTGTCTCTGGCAAGCCCAAGAATCAAAAAGATTCCAGGTGCACAGGAGCTCTTGAGCCTTCTGTCAATACTCCCTGATGGACTCTCAGATACAGAGCTAATGCAGAGTGGGCTCCCAATTGGAAATATCCTTAGCTGCAAAGCAGCATTGATTCGTACTGCTCTTGCCTACAGCGACAATCAAAAACGAATCAAGGCATTGGTGCCCATCCGAGAATATGTTTACAGGATTCACCCTCCTGCAGATCACCTTATTCAGCCACTTCTTCAACACTTCCAGGAATTGCTTGAGCTCTATATCAAGTTCCAGGGAGCTCAATTAAGTTCTGCAATAGTTACCCGAACTTCATCCAACTATGCAAATATCCAAAATGTGATATTGAATGGGCTACGACCAGGGCATCCGGATGTTGTGAAAAGTATTTACTGCTGCTGTCAGCTGAGCATTTTCAGTAGATATACTGGGTGGGGAAAATCTCCTTTCATCAATCAAATTCCCAATCTCCTTCCACAGCTTTACAATGATCAACCTAAGGCTTATTTTATCACTGAACTATTTGGAGCACGGCAATATCATCACATTCCCAATCCAGAGATTCTGATTCACCAAGCCTTGGAACACTTTGACGAATTTGATGATGTGGATCTTAAATGTAAGCTCAAAAAACAAGGTTTTGAAATTTGGTCTCATTGGTTCATAGGCAAATTCCACCTTCATGTCTCCTACTACTATTCCCAGACCAAAGATGATCCTCTGATGGCCTTGGACCATTGTCAAAATGCCCTCTCTTTGGCAATTTCTACTGAGAATACCCGAAGACATTGTGAAGCATTAACAAGCCTGGCATGGATCAAGCGAAGTCTTGGGGACTGCTTAGCGGCTAGGGAACATGCATATGAATCTAACCGACTGGCCGCAGTCTCTGCTAATTTTCACATACAAGCAGACTCACTGAATGTTGGAGCAGTCTGCTCCATGCAACTTGGTGACTATAAAAGAAGTCTCTCTCTTGCTAATCATGCAAGAAAGCTTCTCAAACTTTGTGGCCAGGCCCAAAGCTTCCTAGACCATGCAATTATGTCTCTCCAAGCAGGGGTTCATACTGCAAAATCAGAATATATTGAGGCCCACAGTATTAATACCCAAATTCTCCGAGAAACATCTCTGGAGCAGGATTCTTTTGGTCATGGTGCTGCCTTGGCTCTTGGTGCTGAGATTGATATGTCCATAGGGGCTTCTGAGGCAGTCATACGGAGGAGCATCAATGCAGCAACATTAATATTCACCACCGTGGAACTCGGCCTAGGACTCGCAATTTGTGGTGCTCTTGAGGCTGATATCACATTGCGGGAAGGACATACACTGGAAGCACAGGCACAGTTTGGACAATGCCTCAAATCATCTTTTGGGTATCACCCTGCCATTTTGATCTATTGTCTAACACAACTCGGTGATATGACTCGCTGGGGTGCTGATCTCAATTGGATGCCAAGCTGGCCAACAGTACTTCTTGCATATTCCCTGAAGTCAAAACAGAAGCTAGGCATCTATAAAGGCTTGCAGTTTATTGAAGATATTGTTCTTGCTCAGGATGATGAGGATACAGCTATTGCATTGTTCACGGTTGCATTGGAAGGATTCACAGATATGGATGTCCATTGCGGTAAAGCAGAGTGCATGCTTCGCCTGGGAGATATTTGCAAGAAAAATAACAACTACTGAGAAGCAGTGGAGCATTGGAACACCGCAAGACCACTGTTTGAACGGTCATCACAAGTCAAACAGGTGGAAAGCATTGATAACAGGCTAGCTTGTGTTAGTGAAGAACAAGTTAGATCCGGTTTAGCTGTTTTGGAAAAGCTCCATTCATCTAAGATTCATCAGCTGGCATTGAAGATGTCCTATGTTGAAGGGGACAAACAGCATGACTTCACGGCCAAGCAGCAGGAACTGAAACAATGTGCTGCAGGGACACGGGTGGGGGGCAAAGTCCGTGGAGATAGAGGAGTGGATTATGATTAGTACTACTGTAACAGTATGGTGACTTGGTTTAGTATTTGAATGAGTATCAATCAACAACTTAGGAAACTCAGGAGTAAGTGTAGTTGTGCATAAACAGAGCCTCTATGGGACACACCAAGGTTCTTACCACAGATTTTCACAGACAGGAATCCTGTTTGCTCACTTATTTTGTCATTGTTCCATCAGTACCACTAATCAACAACTGAAGAAGAAATCAACCACAATTAGTGGCTGTGCAATTAATTCAGTCACCTCGTTGAAAGCCGAAAATGCTCAAACAGAACATCTATTATCTTGTTTAATATTCATGGCAACTAGGATGAGTTTCAACTAATATTATTGTGGCAGGATAACAAACACTCTGGTGGTAGTTCTTTACAAAGTGTTTACCAAAATCAAACATGATTTTCAGAATGAAAGAACATCTCGGAAACACTGGCGTCCACTCAGTGTCAATTATGATAGAATCCATTCAACAGATAAATGGGATTTGTAGGGCTTCGGGTGTCAGGGGAACCCCTGCTCTGGCTCTGTCTCCAGCCCCATCTCCAGCTCCGTCCCTGACTCCATCACCTCCATCGTCTCCTCCGTCACCTCTGTCCTCTGCTCCGGTACTCCTGCGCACTCTGTCTCCATCACTTCCAGTGCTTCCGTCTGCTCCAGCACTCACAACTCCCATCCGCTTGCGCTGGCATGTGTTGTGCGATCAGGCCCGAGATCATTGTAGATACTTACGGACAAGTGCTACTGAGTAGCTATTAATATATAATGTTCTGCCTAGCATGGGAATTCTCATCCTTCTCTTCAGATTCCCCCGCTAGATGCATAGTATTCCCACTCCTGCATTTAGTACCTTTATTTATACTTCGAATTCCCCTGCTAGTTTCTGTGCATTTTGCCGAGCTTAAGGTTTCCCTTACAGCAGAAGAAAGGATCTAAGGGATCAACTGGTCAAGATTGGGAAGTTTGGTGTAGGCACGGACTCAGACCACTACTCTAGTGCTCCATCATCCCCCACTTCCAATCTCAACCCCTCCTCCATTCCGATGGACCAGCCACCTGCCGCCATGCAACCCAAGATCGCGAGTGCTCACACTCGCATCCAGCTTCTGACACCATGGACCAGCTAGCCACTGTCAAAGGCTCCCTCACAAGTATGCAGTCGATGCTTGAATACCTGCTACACAACAACAAAAATCCGCCACCTGCCCCTGCCCCTGCTGTTCCAGCTCTTGTGTTGGGTCCAGACTTCTCGGCCCTCTACCCAGCAGCAAAATTGGTCCTCTGGCTGAACCCCCTGGCCCTCTTCGACGGCGACTGAACCCAAGGACAGATGTTCCTCCACTCAATCCTTACCTATCTCCAGCTGGTTCCAGCAGCCTTCATGATGGACAGGTACATCTCAGAAGAAAAGCTCATGAGGTTTGCCATGTCGTTCATGGCAAAGGACGTGGCTGCTCGATGGGCTGAGCACCGCTCAGCAGTCGTCCCCTTTCCGTTCCCGACCTGGATGGAGTTTGCCACCAAGTTCTGTCTTCAGTTCGTTGAGGAGAATGAGAAAGACCAAGCCCTTGCCAAGCTGGAGTCTCATGTATACTTCCAAGGCACCCGAGACATCTACTGGTACACGGACAACTTCGAAGAGCTTGCCAACACCGGATACACGGACCCACTTGTTCACATCACCAAGTATCACTCGGGCCTCGACCCATGGATCAACATCACGATCACAACGTCCAGAACTGCACTGGCCCTCACTGACTACCCTGCCAGATGCATGTGTGTGTTCCAGCAGTACAATGTGTTCGGTCATGTCAACGGAACCACTTTGAGTTGCCCCTCCGTTCCAGTGCCCCGACTGAGTGCACTCCCCATTCCAGCACTCACATACACTCCGGCTCCAGCTCTGTTCATGCATGCGCCTGTGCCGGTCCTTCCGGCAGTTGTTCTGATGGACGTTGACCGAACCTGAGCACGTGCATCGCCCCGCACTTGTTTCTGCTGCAGAGTGCCTGGACACCTTGTGCAGGAGTGCCCTGTCACTCCCAACCTCTGGCACATGGATGTTCTCGATGAGGTCATCCATCGGCTTGGTGATGACCTTCTCGACAAACTCTTTGCCCGTCTCTCCATGACCACTTCGCTTCCAGCAGAGTCGAAGGATGGAGAGACAGAACTGGTGGGTTTTCCGTCCCCGGCCAAGTGAATGGTGTGCCCTCGGTGTCAGCAATGGCCTCTGGGTTGGCTAAACAGCGAGTAACCCAGTGAGAACCCCAACCAGGATAAACCCAATAGATGCTAGTAGCTCGTGTGTTCCCCGAGCAGTAGGACCAACCGTACGGTGTCCTCTCTAGGAGGCCATCTGTCATAGGTTGGGATGCGAGGCGGAACCCAGAACAAGTCGAAGAGGATGTGATATCCACTCAGGTATACAACCTGGGGCATGGACACAACTTGTAGTACAATGTGGAGGAAGCAGGGCAGGGTGGAGACAATGCCTATGTCAAGCCAAGGTAGAAGCCTGAGATTAGACGAGGTAGAATCTACTGTACATGGAGATTCTACCGAGCTTATATAGGCTTCTAATAAATTAAAGTGATTGCAGTCAATCGCGATCAGTTCCTGTATCACAGCATTAAGGAGTGTTAATGCTGATACTCCTGGACTCCTCTGTGTCCATTTCCGTGGCGTCGGAGGACTTAGGAGACCCGATGTTCAGGTTTCCTAATCCTTAATGTCATCGTATCCAGTGGTTCAAACCCCAATCGGTTTGCAACCAGTCATGTACTTCGTGTACGCTTCTGTGTCAGCCATTGGTGCGTCCAGGGACTAGGATCCATCTGTACGGGTTCCTAGTCCCTAACGTCTTCTGTATCCCGTGGCGCAGACTTCAACGAGTGCCACACTGGCCTCGGTGCTGTCGGAGCCGCCCAGTTGTACTACCGGAACATTTGGAGGCACCATGGAACCCCCTGGAAGTACATTTCCGACCGCAGTCCGCAGTTCATTGCTGAGTTCACCTGTGAACTGTGGCGCCTCATCGGTATCGAACCTGCTACCTCCACCGCTTACCATCCGCAGATCAACGGCCAGACCGAATGTGTTGACCAGGAGCTGGAACAGTTTGTCCGTATCTTCACAAGCTACAAACAGGACGGCTGGGATGAGCTCCTGCTGGCACCCGAGTTCACCTACAACAACCATGTCCACTCCTCGACACAGCAGGTGCTGCTCATGACGGACACCGGCCGCCTCCCTTGGATGGGTTTTGAGCCAAATGGTATGCGCTCTACTGACAAGTCTGTCAATGAGTTCCGCGACTGGATCGCTGCTGGAGTGTCCAAAGCCAAAGCCACCCTCGTCAAAGCCAAGGACGAGTTCAAGCTGTACTACAATCGCTGACGTGTGCCCACACTGAAGATCAAGGTAGGCAACCGAGTCTGGGTGGATGCGTCCAACATCAAAACAACGCGTCCATCACCCAAATTCTCAGACAAGCGGCTCAGACTCTTCAAGGTCGTGAAGGTCGTGGGCAGCAGTGCGTACAAGCTCGAGCTCCCGCCACACTACTCCCAGCTCCACCCGGTCTTTCCAGTTGTGAAGCTCAAGCTTGCGAAGCCGGACCCTTTCCCTGGATGCCCTTGAACGACGAACCTCTGCCTGTCCTCCAGACGGACAAAGACGAGAGGTGGGAGGTTGCCAAGATCCTTGAAGCACGGGTCCGCTACGACAGCCTCTGGTACATGGTGCAATGGAAGGGTTACGGTCCGGAACACGATAAGTGGGTAAAGCACTTCGACATCTTCGCCAATGACGCCATCGATGCCTACTACCGCCGCTACCCCAACGCTCCTTGCCAGATCGCCTCAGCCGCTTTCGACTCGCTGTCCTTCTGGAGGCGCAACAGGTCCATCCGTTTCATACGTCGGAACACAGTATTCCAAGGGGGGGGGGGGGGGGGGGATGTCAGGGGAACCCCTGCTCCGGACGCTCTTCCATCTGGACCCGTTCCGGACACTTCCGGATCCGGAGCTTCCAGATCCACCCTGGACGCTTTCGGATCCGCCCCGGACACTTTTCCACCCGGTGCTCCAGATACTCCTGCACCCATCCATCCAACCGTCCAACCGTCTGGGACATCTATCTGCTCTTGCTGGCATGTGCTGTGCGATCAGGCCTGCAATCATTGTAGATACCTCCGGACACATGCTACTGGGTAGTTGTTACCAATTAGTATATAAAGTTTCGCCTAGCATGGGAATCCTCATCCTTTCTTCTCTTCGGATTCCCCCGCTAGGTGCATAGTATTTCCACTCCTGTATTCTAGTACCTATATTTATTCTTCGGATTCCCCCACTAGTTTCCGTGCCCCGCGCCAAGCTTAAGGTTGCCCTTACAGTTTCATTCCAGTTCACTCCGCTCAAAGCTTAGGTACTTGGACTTTGTTCCAAGGACTCCTACAAATGATACAACACTCTCTTCTTGATTCCGAGGTCTAGTTCATTCCCTGCAGCCTTTTATAAGGCCCTGTACCAGGGTCTGATACTCATCTGTGCACTTCTCGAACATTCCCATTCCTTCCAATGCACTTCTGTGTTGAGGTTTGGTTTGGTTAGTGTTTTCTTGATAGGTTCAGAGCACATCAATCAATGGGATCTTGAGCATTGGGAATTCGATAAAGGGACTTTTTGGGAGAGCGTGAGCGTGCGCTGCATCCCGTATGAAAGAGCACGAGTTGTGGCAACTTGCTATCAACATCAAATAGAAACAAGACTAAGATTGTTGATATTATAGTCGTGGTTCAGGAGCAGGTCGAGGGAAGAAGGGCTGTGAGGTATCTCTTTCAGATGTAAAGAGCAGCACATGAGATACATCTTATGGCAGGATCTTCTGCAGACTAATGCGTAAGACATCATTCACATTGGAATGCATGTTATCATACTTTCGCCTGATGGATGTTTCACTCCGCAAATGCTCGGGTTCATCCCATGAAGAACAGCTGCAATTGGATCGTATCAAGTACTGCAGCCCTTGCATCCTTTCGAGCACCCTTTGCCAGCAGTATAGCGGCAACATCAACAAGTTGTTCTCGGATTTCATCAGCCCAAGCAGGGCTACTCCACTGAATGCTTGCTGATGCAGTGTCAAGGGAGAGGATTTTTGCAGTGGTCAAGCCATTATTTTCAACATCATTTTGAATATTCCGAACAACAAGTCAAGCAACATTTGGGATGTTCCCAAGTCACCTTCTGAAGACTTCGGATGCCACAATGTGTGAGGTCAAGTACACCATCGCGAGTGATTTGTACTTCAGTGACAGCCACTGCCCCTTAATTGTCAGGTATTGCTCGGTAAACGCAGGGAAGGCACACATTTTCCATTTACGATGGGCGAGAGCATGAAGGGTACGTGATTCTCTACCTTTCGCACACTCTGAAAGGTGCTCTCACCGGACCAAGTGATCTCCTCAAGGACCTGCTGCAAGGTTACCATCTGCAGAAAATCATCTACCATCTCGATGGCGGCGAGGAGGCTCAGAAGTATTTTTGGACAGAGCAGATCACTCAGGTGCGCACATTGGGCCTGCACTTTAAGGCACGAGATCAGGTAATATTGAAGTGTCTGTCTGCGAGAGACTACCTGCACTTCAAGGTCGACAATGCTATCCTGACAGGCATTCCATCATCCTGTGAACTTCGACTACCCTGCATCCAGCAGGTCTCAGATGCAGACCGATATTGGCTGGCCCCCGGTACCTCAAAAATGGACTATCTAATACTGCCAGTAGCGAGGTCTCCACGGAAGAAGAGTGCAGCAGTAAAGCCACTGTCAGTGTTGCCTGACTTGGACAGTTCCTATTCAGGTTCAAGTGTACCCGGCCCAATTACCACCATTTCGGTGTCCCAGCTTATGTTGGGTTTGATGTAGTCTGTTGTTAAGCGCGGGGTCCCGATTGGAGTAAGCGCTTGTTATATAATCAGCACAGCCATGCGGTATTGAACTTCCAACTACGGCATAACAATGGGCTTTTGTGCCCATTTAAACTACTCAGAAAGATTTATATTGGCGACTCAAACCTTCTCAAATTTATTCAATATTCTAGGGCGCAATTTACGGCTCGGTGCCTTGAACACGGCACACAGTCACGTGGGTACTTGGGTACTTCCACCACCTCATTCCGGAGCGCATCAAAAATCCCAAGCACATAGAAACTAGGGCTTGAACCCGTACGTCGAACGGTACGGCCGTCGAAAAAGACAGCTGTTTCTGGGTATGGACGGGTCAACCCGTCCCGTCTCCTGGATTCTGAAATCGAGAAACGTACGGGTCCCGTCCGTCCCGTCTGTACCCGGCCATTTCGACGGGTTATAATGGACCCTCAAATCATGCCGTGGACCCATAGATGCCGCTGAGTTGAGAACCCCAAAGGAGAATAACCGTAATTTCCGCGAACGCGGCAGTAGGAAGAGTAACAAATTCGCCAAGACCCATCTATAGCAGTGAGCCGCCAAGGCCTCGCTCCGGGATGCAGATAGAGTTCCGCGTGCTTGCGAGGTGACTTGTAAGAAAGAAAATTGTGCATAGCAGGAATGCTAATCTTACCCGAAAGAAGCTTGCTGGGGGGGCAATCAATATTGGATGGGACTTAATGGCATCAGAAGTGATTGGGCGCACAACAGAGATGGAGTCGGCCTTATATGTGCTAGGGATCCCCCACCGTACAGTATACGGTTACGACCGTAAACATTACGGCCGCTTATGGATGCGAACCCGCCGTAACCGTAACCGTAAACTTGTTTCTTGGGCCTCTTACGGTTACGGTACTGGTCACCTTACGGACATTATGGCCGTATACGACCGTAATCATTGCGACAAAAATTCAAATAGATACAATTTCTACCTCTCTACACGGCTATCCCGGGAATCTCTGGAATTCAAGCGACTTCCAAAGAATTCCGATGATTCGCCTATTCAAGGGAATCCCAAGGGAAAACCGTTGGAATCCATCGTTCCCATCAATTCCTTTGAAAAAACGATGGAGAGTCTGGTAGGAAATAGCTCGAATTGATGCATCAATCCGGCCGTATCAACTGATGCCATCTGAAACCGTCGGAATCCTTTGAATCGGTGGCCCAGCAAATTCCAAGGGATCCCGGGATAGCCGTGTACATGTCCTCATTTCTGTGTCTGAGGGAGACCCGTCGAAGCCGTCGAAACGGCCGGGTACGGGTTCCCCGTCGACGGGTCAACCCGTCCGTACCCGTCCCGGCACAGGTAGGCTCTGAGACCTGAAATGTACGGGTCCAAACCCGTCCGTCCCGGCCGTCGACCCGTCGAAAACGGGTACGGGTTCAAGCCCTAATAGAAACATTTGTACATAGTACTGTCATGAATGTATCTATGCAAAAAATCAGTCAGAATATCGATGCTGTACACAAAACATCGAAAAGCGCCGATGTGGCTGTGCAGATTATGTAAACAAGATCTTACCCTGATCGGACCCCCGCGCCTAATAACAGACTTCAATACAACGAGGTACGAGTTTAAATATGCATTGAGGTGTCTGGCTGCGAGAGACTAGGTTTGACGGCGCACGGTGGATGCAATGTCACAGACTTTCACTGTGGGAAAATCAATACCATCAACCGGTTCGATCTCCACCCAGAGTCAATAGTACATTCCGTGGAATTCCATGGAATCTGATAAAAGTCTTAGGGCTATGACTCTTCTCGGAAACGTTAGCATGAGTCGGGCTTGCCGTCAAAGCTGTGCATACAGCTCCGAGGGTCCACCATGACAGCCTCCATCCTCTTGCCCCAAACGCCCACACCACATCGCACGCTGCAAGAGATGGCCACTCCCCAGTCCGATGCGCTTACCGGTCCCGCAATCTTGCCCATCGTATGTGATATTCTGATATCGCAAGGCAAATCTGATAACGACGCACCAGAATCTGATAACGTATACACGCACAACATTGGAACGGCGGTCAGGGAGGTAAATATCATGAAAGGTCTCTGGCTTGGATATGCATCGATCTTAATTCCAGCCCCCTGCATGAATTCGAGACGCTAGTGAATACGTGGCAAGAATGGGACACTCTAGAGGCCCTTGCGAATTTTCGCCCGACTGTGGACATACTCTGTGATTTCCTTCGCGAGGATTCAACTCTGGTACATATACACCTCAATGGTTTCTGCTGGCTTTGATTATTCTATTTGCAGTGTCAGAGAACCCATAAATTGACCCAGACTATTACTCACGAAATATTCGATAAAATGACTCAAGACCATTCCCGAATCTTGGGACAGATGATCCTCATCTTGCGTGACCCGACCACTTACAAAGATTTTCTGGCCTGCCGTGGGTCTATGGCCCAACAACTACTGGATCTTGTTCAAGACGTAAGTCCGGACAGACTACTTTCCATTTTAGGGAGCTCATTCATGAGTCCGGTGGCTCATTAGCTCCTGGACTCGTGCTCCGAGTCGAGGCCTCTGCTCTCAAAAGCCTTGATCAGACTTGCTCGAGCATCTGGGCTCTACCCTCGGTGTTTTGCACTTCCGGGGGCGATGAAAATCGGTAAACAAGTGGCAGCTGGTGGATTTGGGGATATTTACCAGTGTTTGGTGGGCAAGCAAACTGTGGCGGTCAAAATGATGCGAGTCTTCCGAGACTCGGATGTGGAAGCCGCACGCAAGGTACGCTGTATCAATTGGGACTGAATCCGGGCTCATCCGTAGCTTTTCAGGCATATGGCCGCGAAGCCCTCGTATGGCGCCAACTGTCTCATCCGAACCTGCTGCCTTTCTTTGGTCTATATTTCCTTGAGAACAGACTTTGTCTTGTGTCACCATGGATGGAGAATGGTCACATTATGGACTTCCTAAGAGATGCATCACCCGATCATGACCGTCTTGCTCTTGTGAGGACCCATTGATTTCTTCTCTCCCATGCTAACTTTAATGCATCAGATGTTAGATGTGGCCAAGGGTCTAGAACACCCTCCACACGGAAAGCATCATCCACGGGGATCTCAAACCAGTATGTCGTGTACTGTCCATCACAGAAACCCCCCATGACGATTGCAGACGAACATCCTTATTACACCTTCGGGCCGGGCGTGCATTGCGGATTTCGGCCTATCAAGCATCTCGGAGGTTGCGAGCCTCAAATTCACTCATTCGACAAGTAAGATCCAAGGGGGTACCGTGCGATATCAGGCACCCGAAGTGATGCAGGATAATCCAAACCATTACGGATCTGATGTCTACGCACTGGGCTGTGTTTATTACGAGGTGTGCCCGTATTGTCATCTATCCATCTTCCATATATTTATTCCCTTACTCAAATTTCGCAGATAATGACCGGGAAAGTCCCATTCTCGGAACTGCGCAACGAAGTATGGGTCAGTATCAAGGTAATGGAAGGTGGTCGACCTTCTGTCCCAGAAACCTCGGACTATGATCCTAGCTTTTGGAGCCTCCTTCAAGCCTGCTGGCAACACGATCCTGCTCTACGCCCATCAGTTTACGAACTCGTCAACCGCCTTGTCAAACCTCCCATTGCCGCCAAAACAATCCGGTCTGCCAAAGACTGGGACGAAGCATCCACCTCTAAATTTCGTCGTCACAACTGGCCCCTTGTGCAATCTATTACCGAAATCGGGCGTCGAATTCTGGGGGATGGTGCGTCTCCGAGTGATCCTTTCCATCTTCAGTTTTTGACCAAGAGATTTCGTCTACTTACCAAGAAACATTCGAAGAAACATTTGAAGGTGCGAAAGCCTTCGAATCCATAATCATACTACTCACTATTGATATAGAGGTCCATGAAGGCATGAGTTCCTTCCTCGTCCTCTCTTCCCCTCGCATTGAGAACGAGATATTGTTCAAAGAAACCAATACAACGAATGATGACGGGAGGACTATCTCACTCCCAGACGCGCCAGCTGATCTATTGGTGGGGTCGGTTGTGCTATTGGACAGCACACAGAGAACGAAATATCTAGACCAAAGCCTGCCGACGGAACCCCCATCCCGGTTCTCTGATCATGATGCAGGTTCCCGTGAGGATGGCGACGCCACTGGAAGATCATTGCCAGACAATAAGGCTGCAATGGGCCGAACAGATGAAAGAAAGCACACACTGGGAAGACGGGGAGTTGGTAGTGGTGGTGGCGTTGATGGTGGTGGGTTTTTTATGTTGGTTCTGCTGCACAATTGTAATGAAAATCCCGCAGAAGCGAAGCTATCACATAAATCTACGTCTCTGAACGCCACCCATCGTGAACCCCCCAAACCCCTAAATTACGTTCTTCTTGATTCCGATTCATTTGCAACGAAACCTGCATATGTGGTATGTTTTATGTGCTCGACAGTGGACATATTCACATGACACCCTCTTCCAGACGGCAGAATCGAACCGTGTAGTTGGCAGTAAATCCGTCCAGTATTGTGACACCAATCTCGGCTCCACGGATAACCACAAGTGGTCGTCCGGGGTGTACAGTAATATCATTCACTTCACAAACTGTATTGAAACTAATCATTTGTAGTAAATGGCACTGTACATGGGACGGGAGTAGCATCAACAAAAGCAAGAGCCCGAGAGCGTGCACAAAAACAGGCCGTGGTTGCACTGGGGGTAATTCAGGGATAATTCTATTCAAAAACCCATCCTATTGTGCAGCGCAATCATGGGAGCAATGATGTGTTTGGGATCGAAGAAAAACGTCGAGGGCGTCAATCTGTGGAACGAGTACTTATACCTTGGTGTGGTCGCCATATGAATTAATTGTTACAAATTCTATCCAAGTCATTGTTGCCGTCGCTGGGTTGGTTTCCACGTAGCGCACTCGCTTCACTTATTCCATGCAGTCGGGGTCTGTCCTCAGGATTGATGTTCGGCGCGAGAGGTGTTATTCCCGTGAGCACCTACGGCTTTCCATACGTAGAGAAAATGAAAATTTCGTTATTGCAGTACCTCAGTTTCACGACATTCACGCGCATTGGGTTACAAACTACCGAGGTACGAGGTTCTTCACGTTTTTAGTGTCTGTCTACGAGAGACTAATTCACCTGCCAACGATTGCCAAATCTGACACGGGGTGGTCCAACCAACTCCTCGGGCCCTCTTCCTGTCGGGGACTGCCGCGAAAAGCATCCACATCAACTTGCTCAGTTCTCTTCTCTGGTCTTCCTCTCTTCCCAATTCGTCGCTGACATTATTTCTTCCTCAGCTCTCCTCCTGCTATCTTGCAGCGTGCCTGACAATGACCATGGGCCTGCGTTCCTCGGAGTCCACCGCCCAAGTTACTTACAACCGACTGCTCCGTTCGAATCACTTCTGATCAGCTGCTCAACTGTTAGCCCAGTGCGTTGCTAGTTGCTACGTTCATCCCTTTCCTGCGCGTCCTCCTCACTCTTTTTTTCTTCTCAATGTACTGTAAACTTTTGTAGAGCGGAAACTTTCCCACGCCTTTGCACAGCCACCGCTTGTTCCCGGGCGGAAACCCGGCCAGAACCTGCGTGACGCTGCTTGGAAACTGGAAACCACTGCTTGAAAATTTTATGCTTCAACAGGCTGTGTAACACATTTCAAGGTCAAATTTATTATTCTAACAGCATTCGAGAGTTTGAACTAATGCAGAAGAAATTTTTGAGAGAAAATCAGCCTTTTTATTTCGATTTTTGAGTGGGTTTCCGAAGACTATCATGCTTTGGGGAGTGGAAAACGCGGCCGGCCGTGATGCAAATTGTCACGGTAAAATGGAAACAAAACTTGGGGACCTTAGTGTGACAGCTTCCCCTCTACAAAAGTTTACAGTACTTTCATTTTCTTGCCCTCCATCGGGACAGTTGTCCTAGTCAGTTTTCCTTGGCCAAAGTCCCCGTCAATATTCTCCTTAATTCTCAATATCTTCATCTCCCTGCAAAACATCTTATTCCTCGACACTGCGCTGTGGGAGATCCGCATTTATTCTCTGCTTCCTCTTTTCACGGTATTCTGCTGTTTTATCCCGCATACTTGCTCTCTCTCTATTCATTCTTCTCTCCCTCACTTTCCACCTGTTCCCAATATCTTCTCAATCCCCATTGTTTTCTTTTCAGACAATGAATCCATGGGGCCACGTTGAGACGCAGAATACGGTGTCGTTGCAGCTTCCTCATCTTCATACGCACACCGCGAACCCAGCCGGTTAATAATTCGTTCCGATAAGTCTTTCCTGCCCTTTCTTTTTGTGTCTTTTCTTGCTGAAACTGAATTCCAATTTAAGGTGGCAGCCTGAACATACCAATGACGCACCAGAGTCGTTCTCTTGTACTATTCAACGGACCTTTGGCACACTGGCCTTTGGTTGCATTCTATTAGACAGACAGCGCCTGAAAAATCCCAGGTACTTTTCTTCTCAACATCTATCTTCAAAGTCCGTGGACGTGCACGTGCGCACCGTCCGTGTTATACCGTATTCTACAGCCGTCAGTATGTCAATCAAGAAAGCTGGCCAAAATTAATGATTTGATAATGACCATGTGTCGGCCGCCATTGCGGAATTACCCAAATTGGCTTCAAATGCAAGATCGTCTGGACATAACTGAAACCTTTTCGACCAAAGCAATTCGACTTTGCTGCCAAGCCTGAATGCCACTGATACCTAACTTACAGATAGAATGAAGAATGTTTCCCTGAAAATTTCCCTGTAGACTGTTCGCTTATTTTTCCTTTCCGAGGTTGCATCTTGTTATTTCTTTCATCAAACCCCTCATCGTTCACCTCTTCTGTACAAAATTTACCCATTTAGTTTGATTCTTATGCATTCTGCTCAATTCCTTGTTCCGTTATGTAAGCGCAACTTTCTATAAAATCTGAGTTGTTCATTTCTTTCAGCTCCACTCTAAGCCGTGCCATGGGCGTATTATTCTCATGTTTTGCTTTTGCCTGTGAACATATAAAACAAGGTAAATGCTAGTCCATCAATTGGATTTGAGTTGAGCCGAGTCCAGGCTGTGCAGGAGGTGTAGATATGGGTTTTCTAGCTTCATTAAAATGTATTTTGTTCATTACTGTCAGGGGAACCCCCACTCCAGCCGCTTTCGCTCTTCCGGCCAGTTCCGCTCCAGATGGTTTTCCATCCACCGCTCCAGACACTCCTGTGCCCGTCCATTCATCCATCCAACCATCTGGGACATCCCAATATAACTTGGGCCATCAGATGGCATCAATCCAAGTTACTTAAGTTACTTACAAGTTACTTTTGCGTACTTTACTTTACTTGTCTGCCACAAGTAAAGTAAAGTTAGTTTTGTAAGGCTAAGTTAGTTTTTCCAAGTAACTTTGTTAACCATCTGCAGCCGCACGTAAATCAAAGTTAAGTGGAACCCAACGAAAGCAGTCTGTTGGATTTCCATGGTTGTGACTCGGCACCTCGAGAACATTCCACAGCATTCCGTGCTTACTAACTCAGTTATTTTTTGAATATTGTTCAGTCCATTAGTACCAGTCACATTCTCTGCATTTGTTTGGCAATCAGAGTGGTGCAGACATGTTCCAGAGGCAGCCGGCATGCAGATACTATGCCGTGCTCACAGTTGAGGTTTTTCAATGTTGTTTTCCTACAATCAATGTCAGAAAAGGTTGGCCCACATCGACATTGATGAAGGTATGCCCATTCCCACTCTGTTACACAGTGCCAACTGGTTGTTGAAGTCGCAAGACAGGGTGAACCTCCATCCCAGGCCTCTGGCTACTCACTGTTTGATGTTGAAAAGCGCAGAATATCCTATAGTTTAGCTGATTGAGCCCTTCCAACTTGGACGTGCTGAGAAATTGAGTGGAATCAACCAGCAACCCAAACCATTTTCAGAACAAAGTCGGAAATATTCTGAATTCATTTGCTCATTTCATTTACGGTGCCGGCTATAAGTCCATTGCTTTGGCCGATATTCAGAGTAAGTTTTCAATTTTGGAGTGTTCAAGCTATTCTGAAGAAATTCAGGCAACAAAGGCATGTGTCAGAAACAGAATCTCACAAGTCTTGTTTGATTCACCACACACACCAGCTCCGGGTACATATGCTTCTCCTTACTGACACATGGTGCACTAATGTGTATGTACCAAGTGATTCTGGGCAGGATGGGATAGACATTTTTGTCAAACATGTGTGCACTTCACGCTGTGAATCATTGGAACTTGTACCTCTGGGTAATCAGGAAAAAGAGGGGAACAATGAAGAGGATGACAATGAGTAGTTCATATAAAATTCTGTAGCTCTTGATCCCACTCATGTCCATTTCGTTTTTACAAACTCTACATTCCTTTATCTTCCCTTACGTACCTTAGTTTTCTCCTGAGTACAGTCTTTTAAATAAGTAAACACCTTCATACCTCGGAGGCTCAATACGGGTCTAATCTGGAAAGTACAACATACCTGCTGAATTGCTGTCAGACAAGAACTACCAGAAATCTCATTGCTCTAGAATGTCCATAGGTGCAAATTAGTCAACAAATAAGTCTCTAACAGCATTTGGCATCAGTATGATAATACCCAGGTTATCTGCTTGGTGCCGAATCGGGAAAGTACACTGCGGCATCCGCTGAACTGCTCGTCATGCAAGAAGTGTTTGAAATTTGACTGCAATAGAATATACATGCTACAATCTTGCCTCACTGAACCTTTTGAACTTATTGAGGGACATGTTGAAGTCCGAAATCAAATCATCAAATGTCAAAAGCAACCTCGGCCTTCAGGCCTACCGGATCTGGGTTGATGAATGCCATTTGTGCTATTGCGCATAGTCAGTGACAAGCACAAGATTTCTGTTACTCACCTCCATGGAAATCATCCGGGATCATGGTGTTTGCGCCGTTGAGTTGGATCACAGCCTGCGCATTTTTGTTAACCACTATACCTAGTCGGGTATTCGAGAGGACGGAGCAGCAGATACTTTATTAGCTCATCTTAAGTTCCGGGTGGTCCAGACCACCAGGGGACTTAAGTGATAGAGAACTTAAGTGATTGCAACAAGGATCATATCAAACACAAAAACAAAATCCACTAGCAAGATTTGAACTGCTGACCTTCTGACTTCTAGGAGAAGAAAACAAGAGGAGTTAACCACTACACCAGGAAGACTATACCTGCAGTTCTCAATTGGACTGCTATTAGATCTCTTCCATGCCCTCTCTCTACCATGTTAAGTACTGCAAATGTATTGACTTACTTGTCATTTCTAGTCATCTTTCATCATGTTTCTTATATAGATTAATGTATTGAAACAGATCAATCTCTGAATCATCTATGGATAATGATTTGCCAACAGGACCTGAAGAGGTAAAATAAAACAAGTGGAGAAGGTTCAGGCCATTATGAGGCTAATATTCTATTGTGTGTATTAACAGAGTATATCCTTCCTGGTGTAGTGGTTAACACTTTCACCCTCTGCTGGTATGAAGTTGGGAGGTCTGGTGTTCAAATCCCCTTGGTGGATTTGTTTTTCCTGTTTGGGACAGGACTTGAGTATTTGGACAGAACTTAAGTGCTTGGGGACTTAAGTGTTGCGGGACTTAAGTTACAGGGGGTGTGGTCCCATGTACAGGCCAACTGCATGCAAGGCAGGACTTGAGTCCGGCTGTGGTTTCAGACTGGCATTAACTTAAGTTGAGCTCCTTCAATTTCATGGAGCAGAGACTGGACTGACTTTATTTTCGAGCGTGTACTGTGTCCATTCTGGGCATGTGTGTATAATGAAATGAATGAATGGGTGCCAACCTGAATTTGGTTATTATAAAGTACAGTACTTACGGGGGATGCCGAGCCCGCAATTGGGCATCAAGCTCCGCCGCGAGGACACCCAGTAATCAGTCATGATGTATGAGCCCCAGGTTCAGGGCCCCTCTGTTGTCCGCTTCCTGATTCTTAGGGGAACCCGAGCGCGCCCAGGCGGTAGTAGTTGACCGTAGATGACGGGTGTGCCCTGTACCAAGATCAGATCAGTTGAACTTCAACCACGATTGAATGAAATATATTTATAGAATGGAATGGGATGGGATGGAATAGAACAGAGGCGTACCCGAGCAACGCTTTGCGCGACGATCACATGAATACCGCTGAAATTCTGTGGAATAGAAATTTCGAGAGTATGAATGGGTTTGTGCGGCAGGAATCTCGAATTTCTGTTCCCCCAGAAATCAGAACTTCCTGTGCAACGCTGCCCAGTGCCCTTTGGACGCACGGAACGAATTGAATGACGGAGCAGGATTTCAAAAAGACCATCCTTTGGCTGCCCGGAACCAAATGACGGACCAGAGTCTGAGAGAGACCGTCGAAGACGGTCAATGAAACACACAAATGGGAAGGGTTAGATAAAAATTATATTTCACGTTGACCGCTCTTTCTTCAAATCCAAACTTCGCTCCGTCGAAGCATAGCGAGTATCACTGCGCAGGGCCTCCAACTTGCGCCAGCACATCGCCTTCAACTCGTGCCCCGGTGAACACAGAAAAAGAGAGAACAACTCTAGATTGATTTCGTGTCCTTTCCTCAAATTCAGCCCTTGGGCACGTCGAGCATAGCGAGTATCACTGCCCAGGGCCTCCAACTTGCGCCAGCACTTCGCCTTCGACTCGTTGAGGAAGTTGACGGTTTGTCAGCTTCGAAGGATAAAGGTCGGTGTCGGAGATTAAGGTGAATGTCAATGTTTCGTGAACAGAGTCAGTTTATGCCGTGTGCTGAGATTTACCAAGCTTTCCCTACCTTTTCCTGCGCGACTTAAAGTGACTTGAATTATAAAGCGGTCAATTGGCCGTTTGGGATCTGCATCCGTCGAGCACGTGGGCGCGTCGACGTTTGGCGCGCTCAATTGAATTGATGCGGCTGTGCCGCGCCTCATTGTCGTTTGCATCCAATTTGCATCCGGCATTCGCGACAGGCCGAATGGTGGGTGTTTTCAGATACTCTCCGACGACATTTAGTTTCTTCGCACGCTCACGAAAATGCACAGTCCTCCCTCGGGGCTCTGTTGACCGACCGCACCGTCTCTGTGTTCAGTGTGCGCCGAACTCGACTGGAATTCATAGCCGACATCGATGTCGCGCTGGAAGAGGTCGAAGCGGCCTACGCGTCTATAAAGGCGGCGATTCGGTCCCCGGTCAAGAAAGCCTTGAACCTGCTCCGGAGAGCCTCGATACAGCCTGTGTTGCACGACGAGAACGCCACCGTGGTCTCCCTCGCTCAAGAAGTTTCCTCCGGCCGACGGAGCCTCCTTTCTTTGCAGCCGTCCGAAATACAGCTGCTCCAACGCGCCCTCCGAACGCGGCGAAACAGCCTCGTGTCCGTATCCGCTCTCCCAACAGAGGTCCTCACACCGATTCTGGAGCTTTGCCCGACCATAGCTGTCGACACACCCGACTTCAAAACCGCGAACTTCGTCCGCGGGGTGACGCTCTCGCACGTCTGCCGCCGATGGCGCGAAATCGCGCTCAAAAGCTCGACCTTCTGGACACACATCGTCCTCTCGCGGCCCCCGCTGGGCGCTCGAAATGCTGCATCGCTCCCGGGCGGCGCAGCTCGCAGTCGGCGCTGATCTGGGCTCCGTGCTCCCCAAGCATATCGCCGCGCGCGATCTGGTGTTCGCGCAGCTGTTCCGGATCCGCGAGCTCCGTCTGCACATGGCGGCGCAGCATATTCCAGCCCCGCTCCTTCTCCCCGCACCCGTTCTCGAGACATTCCACCTCCACTTCCCGGGCCTCTTAGAATTCGTCGTCCCAGCAAATCTATTTGCGGCCGAGGTTCCTAGGCTACGGCACCTGTCCCTACAATACTGTTCGTTGTAATGGGACTCCCCCCTATGGGCGAACCTCGTCTCTCTGGAGCTCATCCATTCGCCCATCCACGTCGACCTGCTCGCCAACATGCCGCACCTCCGCTCCCTCACCTTGATCGAGTCATTCTTGGCGATGGTGGACGCCGAGCCCGTACTACTCGCGCGTTTGGAAACGCTCACCCTTACGGGAAGCAGCTGGCTGTGCACCCGCTTCCTCCAGGCAATCTCGGTCCCTCAGTCCCGCATCGTGCTGAACACGCCATACAGCGCGGGGCACCTGCGCTTCGTCTGGGATGCACTCGAGCGGCACCGTGTGGAGGCGGCCGAGCCGGTTATATGCGGACTGACATTCGCGGACCGCCGCCTCGTCTCCGGCGAGGGCGCGGTGTTCGAGGTCGGCTTAATATCCAATCACTCGACTGGCCGCTCCGCCCCCCCGCGCTACGTCGTCCGCCTATCCGGCGCCGGCTCGCCCCTGCCCTGGCGGAACGACACCATCGCCACCCTCCTCACGATCCTGTCGCTCGACTACGTCGCCTCGCTCACGCTGCAGTGCGAAGGCGTGCGGCTCGCCGCCGCGCTGCACCTGAGGCCCTTCCGCAGCGTCGCGGTGCACCGCGACGTTGCGGTGTTTACGAGCCAGTTCGAGGGCGACCCGCTCATGGCCGCGAGCGACCGGTTCGACGTACTCGCGGTGCACTACGCTCGGCTTCGCAAGATCGCGTTCCACCACGTCGCATTCGGCGACCGGCACATGGAGAGCATTCTGGACTGGTTGGCGCAGCGGAAGCGGTTGCTTTTGGCGATAGAAGAGATACGGCTGGTAGGCTGCACGCTCACGACTGCGGATTATGGATCTCTGAAGGAGTTGGTGGGGTGCGTTTACGTGGAGGGTGGCTAGGGTTAAGGACTGGACATCGAAGAGTTGTCAAAGAGAGAGACATGTTAGAGACCGGTGATCCGTTGGTGATCCGTCACGGTGTTTGAAGCGGACGCGCGCGGACAACAACCGCCCAAGTCTCGTTTTGGTAATTTTGACACTGAAGCTGCATGCCTTGGATTCCCAGATGAGTTGCCCGCGATCTGGATCAAGGCGAAATAGTAGCTTCTGCTGTTTCTTGGTCGATATTCTGGTGAGAAGAATGCCGTCTTGCAGGGCCTTGGGCACAGTATCTTCCGCACTGGAACGAGAGCTCCTGGGTGTAGCCCTCGTCGCTGCGCGCGCCGGGTGATTTCGACCTCCCTAGCCGGCCAAAGCGCCTACGGATGGACGCCCCTAGCCGGCGCCGGGGGGAAAGCGGGGGTGGGGAGTCGGGTGTGTCGGTTATGAGGTTTGGTCTTCTGCGCAACATGTGTCCTGGCTTTGGCATGCGCAGGGCCGGATAAAGGGACACATTACGAGGATTTATGGAGCGTTGTGTGTGACATGCGTGACCACGTCCGTTGCCCCAAAGGCATCGATGACTCGTCGCCGGGCGCTCTCCATCTGCGGAATAATTACTTTGACTCACAGCTCTGGAGCGACAAATGGAAAACTCACAATTTTATTCGGCTCCAAATTGCGGGGGCCACCTAAAAAACCTTCCATCATCGCAGCCTGCCAGTGCTGTACGCGTCAAGATCTGCGGTTCACGATCCAGCACTGGTGCTCGTCAAGGCTCTTTGCATTCTTTGCATAGCGTCGAAGAGGGTGATCGACACCTCTGTCGCCGTGGTTCGCACCCACAATCCAGCCAAAACCAGTGCACAGAATTTCTTTCAGGAATTGCCGCTGGGACACGTCCGTACATGTTTCTTCCGCGGAAGCAAACGATACTGTGTGTCGCGGACAACTGCAGCGCGCCCAGAGACAAGTTGTTGAAAAACGGGGCGGTCCCGAGGTAACGACTGGGAATTACTGGGTCAAAGTCAGTCGTTTTGATCTCGTCGATGATTGGGGATAACTTACTGCGAGCCTGTGAACCAAGACCGCGTATGTTGCGAACAGGGCTGCGAGCGTTTGTGGAGAGAAGGACGGCAGACGACGTATCAAAGCGGAACTTCAAACGGAGTTGAACATATGTATGACGCCTCGAGGCAGTACTGCCAGGTCAGCGTGCACGTCCTTCCTTCTCGCACTCCTCTGGAAAGCTTACAATGGTGTTGAATCGAAAATTCGAAAGTATGAATGGGTTTGTGCGGCAGTCATTTCGAATTTCTGTCCTCCCCCCAAAAAAATCAGAAGTAATTGTCCTGTGCAGTGCAACACTGCCCTCTGGACGCAGTATGGAACGAATTGAATGACGGAGCAGGATTCGATAGAGAGCATCCTCTAGTTGCCCGACGGGTCTGAATCCAAATGATGGACCGGACTGCCCCGGTGAACACAGAAATGGCGCGAGGCATTGCACAACTCCATATTGATTTCGTGTTCCGATTCAAATTCAACGTTTTTACACACGGGTATCCAGTGCACGGCCTCCTCCAACTTGCGCCAGCTCATTCAAATAAGTTCCAGACATTCGCCTTCGGGGAACGATTGTCAGCTTCAGAGGATAAGCTCAGCACACGGCATAAATTGACTCTGTGCACTAAAATTCACCTCAATCTCCGACTCTGACTCACTACATTCAAGGGTGGCCTAAACACAGTTTGGGTAGTCGAGTTTAGATATGCGTAGACATGTTTAGTTGGCCACACAGATCCCGTTTAGACGACTACACAGAGTGTCTGGGTAGCTGGGTGTAGCCAAAGCGTAGACAACTATGCAGAGTCTGTATATGTCAGTGTAGTGAGGGTAGGTACATCCGCAGAGCTGCACAGACTAGAGTTTCTCTTGCCAGCTCAACATCCGCAGCGGTTGTTGTTACAGTATCTTAATCCTGTGGAGATGACTACACAGATCTACCACGACCTACACTGACCTACGCTGACATGCATTGACATACACTGACCTGCCCAGAGCTATACAGAGCTACACAGAGCCTGTCCAGCCACCTACACAGAGCGATCTGTAGAGGTCTGCGTAGGTACCTGAACCAAGCCTCTGTGCAGGGAGGGTCTGAACACAGTGACTTTTTCCTACCCCCTCCTGCGCGACTCGGAGTGGCCAATTGGAATCTGCATCCGTGAAACAGGTGAGCGCATCCCGGCATGTCAAACTCAATTGAACTGATGAGGCCGTGCCGCGTCTGTCGTCTATTCTTTGCATCCGACATGCTCGCGACAGGCAGAATGGTGGTTCGAGTTTTCAGATGTTCTGTTGAATTTCTGTTCCCCCCCCAAAAAAAAATCAGAAGTAACTTATGGATGTCCTGTGCAACATTGAACACTGCCTTTGGACGCACGACGGAGCGGAATTTGATAGAGACCATCCTTTGCTTGCCCGGATCCAGATAACGGACCAGAGACCGTCAAAGACGGTGAACAGAGAAAGGACGCGGAGCAGTACACAACTCCAGATTGATTGTCGTTTTCTTTCTTTCTTCAAACTCAACCCTTGAACACATCAAGGTAGCGGCTATCCGAGAGTATGAATGGGTTTGTGCGGCAGCGATTTCGAATTTCTGTTCCTCCAAAAAAATCAGAAGTAACTTCCTGTGCAACACTGCCCTTTGGACGCGGCACGGAACAAATTGAATGACGGAGAGGTTATCCTTTGGTTGCCCGGATCCATAGGACGGACCTGATTCTGAGAGACCGTCAAAGACGGTCAACACCACAGAAACGGAAAGGTCAGATAAAAATTCCATTTCATTTTGGCTGCCCTTTCTTCAGATACAAATCTTCGCTGCGTTAAAGGATATCGAGCATCATTGCGCAGGCCCTCCAACTTGCGCTAGCACATTTCAAATTCCAGATGTTCTGGACGTACGTATTGTTGTTCTCCGTTCTGGTATCTTATCTAATATACTAATTCAATTTTACTAGATACGGCGGTGGCTTCGACGAGGACGCTTCGGTGATATACAACGGAAGTGTGATCATCGCGCAAAGCGTTCCTTGGGTACGCCTCCATCCCATCCCATTCCATTCAATCGTAGTTGAAACATTGAAGTTCAGTCTTGGTAGTAGGCATACCCGTCATCTACGTATACATCAACTTCAACTACCGCCTGGGCCCGCTCGGGTTCCCCCAAGGGCAGGAAGCCGACAACAGAGGGGTCCTGAACCTGGTCTCATGACCGATTACTGGGGGTCCCTCGCGACCAGCTTGACGCCCAATTGCGGGCCCGGCATTCCTAGTAAATACTGTACTTTAAAATAACCAAATTCAGGTTGACACCCATTCATTCATTTTATTATGCACACAGGCCCAGAATGGACGCAGTACATGCTCGAAAATAAAGTCAGTCCAGTCTCTGCTCCGGCCTCTCGAATACCCGACTAGGTACAGTGATTGACAAAAATGCGCAGGCTGTGATCCAACTCAACAGCGCAAACACCACCATACTGTGGTTTTTCATTCAAATCGACTGGGGGGGTGACTGCGTGACCCTTTTTTCAAGTTCGACATTTTGACACCAGCCAAAATTTGGCGTGACACCCCAGAAATTTCGACAAATCCCACAGAAATTTTCGCTTTTTTGTGTTTTTCAGGCGATTTTGGATGCGCCGTGACCAGCGGCAGGTTTGACAAGGACCACCTGTGACCCGTGACCGCAACCGAAGTTCGAGGGGTGCGTGACCCGTGACTGTCGATTTGAATGAAAAACCCCAGTAATCCCGGATGATTTCCGTGGAGGTGAGTACAGAAATTTTGTCCTCATCGCTGACTACACACAATAGCACAAATGGTATTCATCAACTCGGATCCTGTTATTACCACTAGCATTTGCAGCTTCGCAGTGTTGCTTCTTCGAGATTTTGTATAGCAATGCCAAAAACCAGCTAGGCCTTCCACCCGTTGCCGTGATGGCAATCGACAGCCGTTTTTTTTTCATCTTCGAACCTCTGACGGGACACGGCTGCGACCGTGACAGCCGGCCACGGGGTGGGGCCAATTTTTTTTGGCTGTTTTACAACATACAGCGCTGCGTTTTGGCTTTAATATCACGAAGTCAATGTTTACCGGTCTATTCCTGACATTCTTTGTCATTTGCGCAAGAAAAACCACCCCAACGTCGGGGTTGCAACTTGGCGATCATCTCAGAGATTTGCCAAAGATGGCAAGAAAATAAGTTCTCCCTCAGTCTCTCACCCAAAGGAGGGTAAGGTATACAATTGCGGCAAAATTGTTTGCATTACCATATATGGAAATTTCCATCAATATGAATTTCCTACCTGTTATTTGCATGCATGGTGAACATAGGGGTGTGGGGTGGTGTCAAGGGGTATGCCAGGACACTTGTACACCAGCTTATTTCGAGAATATATCAGTAAATTATACAAGTCTCTTCCCCTCACTCCTTGGCAAAGTTGATGGAAAAGAAGCTGTTGGGACAAGTCTTGGCTATATTACATGCTTTATGATAGTATCCTGCCCCACCACCCTTTGTTTTACTCGGTATGCATGCAAACGGGTCCAGTTTCGTGGAAATTTCCATATATGGTAATGCAAATAATTTTGCCACAACTGTACATAAATTCTGTTGAATAGCTAGCTGTTCGGAGATTTCTGGGCTGGTATAAGGGCAACCTTAAGCTCGGCGCGGGGCATGGAAACTAGCGGGGGAATCCGAAGTATAAATATGGGTACTAAATACAGGAGCAGGAATACTACGCACCTAGCAGGGGAATCCGAAGAGAAGAAAGGATGAGGATTCCCATGCTAGGCGAAACCTTATATACGAATCAGTAACTACCCAGTAGCACGTGTCTGGAGGTATCTACAATGATCACAGGCCTGGTCGCATAGCACGTGCCAACGAGAACGAATGGGCGGAAAGCTGGAGGAATAGCCGGAACCGGAGTGGAAGCCGGAAAGGCTGGAAGAGCGGGGGTTCCCCTGACATCACCCCCCCCCTTGGAATACGGCGTCCCGACATATGAAGCGGATGGTGCTATCGCGCCTCTGGAAGGACAGCGAGTCGAAGGCGGCTGAGGCAATCCGGCGGGGGGCGTTGGGATAGCGGCGGTAGTAGGCGTCAATGGCATCTTTGGCGAAGACGTCAGAGTGCTTTACCCACTTATCATGCTCCAGACCGTAACCTTTCCAGCGCACCATGTACCAGAGGCTGCCGTATCGGACTCGCGCTTCCAGGATCTCGTCGACCTCCCACCTCTCATCTCCGTCCGGCTGGAGGACAGGTGGTGGTTCGTCGTGCTGGGGGCGTCCGGGGAACGGGTCCAGCTTTGCAAGCTCGAGCTTCACGACCAGGAAGACTGGGCAAAGCTGGGAGTAACGCGGCGGGAGCTCGAGCTTGTACGCACCGTTGCCCACAACCTTCACAACCCTGAAGGGTCTGAGCCGTTTGTCCGAGAACTTGGGTGACGGATGCGTCGTTTTGATGTCGGAAGCATCCACCCAGACCCGGTCGCCTACCTTGATCTCCGGCGCCGGTATGCGCTGGCGGTCGTAGTACAGCTTGAACTCGTCCTTGGCTTTAACGAGGGCAGCTTTGCCTTCGGAGACTCCGGCAGCGATCCGGTCGTGGAACTCATTGACGGACTCGTTGGCGGAGCGCCTACCATTCGGCTCAAACTCCATCTGTGGAAGACGGCCTGTGTCCGTCATGAATGGTACCTGCTGCGTCGAGGAGTGGACGTGGTTGTTGTAGGCGAACTCGGCTGCCGGCAGGAGCTCATCCCAGTCGTCCTGTTTGTAGCTCATGAAGATACGGATGAACTGTTTGAGCTCCTGGTTGACGCGTTCGGTCTGACCGTCGGTCTGCAGATGGTAAGCGGTGGAGGTGGCGGGTTCGATACCGATGAGGCGCCACAGTTCACGAGTGAACTCGGCGATGAACTGCGGACCACGATTGGAAATGTACTTCCAGGGGGTTCCGTGGTGCCTCCAGACGTTCCGGTAGTACAACCGGGCAGCTGCGACAGCACCGAGGCCGGTGTGGCACTCGTTGAAGTGGGCTCGCTTACCGAGGACGTCGACCACAACCATAACCGCATCGAACCCGTGGGCCTCCGGAAGCTCGACGATGAAGTCCACCGAGACGGTGTCCCATCGCTCGTCTGGAATCTCGGTCGGGTGAAGCTCACCGTGGGGAAGTTGCCGGAGCGCCTTCGTCCAGTTGCACGCATCACAGGCTCCGACGTACTGGCCGACGTGTCGGGACAACTGGGGCCACCAGTAGTTCCGGGAGATCAACTCCAACGTCTTGAAGCAGCCAGCGTGTCCGGCAACACACGTGTCATGGTACTGCTCCATAATCCGGCGACGGAGGTCCTTATTCCGTGGCACGACAATCTTGCCGTGGAACAGGAGGAGTCCGTCCGAGAGGTGCCTGAGGCCGAGCGGGGGGAAGGGGCCTTCCGGTTCTTGAGGAGCTGCCGGGCGACAAGCGCCACGGGGTCCTCAAGCTCCAGCTCGGTCGCGAATGCCTTCCGGACATCGCGCAGGAGAGGAATTTCGGGTCCGTCAACCGCAATTCCCTCCATGGCATGAATCCGGAAAAGCTCCGGCCGAAGGAGAGTAACGTCCGAGTTCTCCGAGCCGGCTCCGTGGTCCAGATGACGCGAGAGCGCGTCCAGACGTCCCATAAGGCGCCCGGGCTGATGGAACAGGGCAAAGTCGAACCAGGACAGGTACAGGGACCACCTGGCCTGCCGCCGGTTCAGCTTCTGCGACTTCTGGAAGTACTCCAAGTTCTTGTGGTCCGTCCAGATCTTGACTGGGTGCTGCGTGCCTTCGAGGAAGTGTCGCCACTCCTCTAGGGCTCGGACGATTGCAAGCATCTCCTTGTCGTGGATCACGTAGTTCCGTTGGACGTCATTCAAGCTCTTGGAGTAGAAGGCAACGGGGCGCCACTTTCCATTGGTCCCCTGCTGAGACAGAACCGCTCTGGTCGCCCGGTCGGAGCTGTCCGCCTCAAGCCGGTATGGCCGGGACTCATCCGGAAGGACTAAGACGGGCTCCGCAGTCACCGCTGATACGCTGACTATGGGGCAAGCGGTGAAATAACCACAACACAAACCTTGTAAATGAATACGCGGTTCGATAATGCAACTACAACAACTCAAACACTATAGTCCTCGTGCAAGTTCGGGGTTCCAATCCAGTATAGATTGTGGCAATTTGAACTTTAGTTCTCTTTGATAAGCAAGACTTTACAGGTCTACAAGTCGTATAGATAAAACTTGCTCGAATCCGTTCTAGGCGCAATCACGATAGACAGACGAGATTTTATGTTCAACGGTTTTGTATGATGTGGGTCTAGGCTTGGAGATGATACTCCGATGCGTAAAGCAAGTGATTCTTATGAATCCCGATTCCAAATAGTATCCGCGATTGCTAATCCTTGCGAGATTACAACCAATTGTCAAGTCTGATCCGTTTCCTTATATTCCACGCGTCCGTTCCGTTAATCCAATATGTCCATGCGTCGTTTATAAAGATCCAAATCCAACACAGATAATATTCAAACAGGGAAAACAAACGAAACTTGGTATAGCTTCTGGGTGTCTCCGAATGAATGACTACTCTACCGGTTAAGCGTGAAGTCTAGTAACTTCGCGTCCAACAGGTGGGGTGAGATTCACTGGCGTTCCTCCCATAACCATCCACTTAAATACGTTACAGGATTCTAAATATAAACGAGACAGATACAAACGTGCAATAGGGTTCAGGGTATATGACTAGTGGTATATCAGCTAGCCGATGAACTCCTGTCGGATATCAAGCGATTAGTAAAATTGAGAGAGATTTATAAGAAACATCAACGAGCCGAGCTTAGCGATGAGTCAAGATCTACATCGCTTAGAACGATCGTGATGGGATATTGTTGATATGTCAACTTTTAGCCGACCTCCTCGTCAGCACTCCGTTACCCTCCTTGGTAACCATCCACTCAAATGGTTCCGCCTTGAACCGCTTAAATGATTTGTCTGAAAATCGTGATAGCCGCCGCTTCCTAGTACCCGAGTACAGTTCCTTAGTCATTCGGTAGATCGACCAAGTCCAGTCCTCTCTTGGCAGTTCTGGGGACGTCAGATGATGCCCAAAATGATCCCTCTGGTTCAGAAGGATGTTCCCTCGTAATAGGCCCTTAGTCAGGGATGTGCAGTAGCCCCAATCCGTTTCCAGGATGGTAAGGCACTTTCCGCGATTGCTCCATTAGCGACTTCCCACTTCAACCCTTTACCAGGATTGTTGTCCAGCGTCTTTCTAATGGTTCGAGACACATTATATCCCTCTTAACTAACTGCTCAGGCCAGCATTAGCTCTTTGTGAGATGACATCGTAATGTAGTGAAGTACATTATAGTATGTTGCAACTCGAGCAGATTTGAATAATGCCCGGGTGCCCCAATACCAGGTCTGTCACCGCATCCTTGAGGGCTTGGAACACGGCGGCCGAGGCAGCAGTCCAGGTCCAGGCCGCAGCCTTCTTCGTCAGGTCGAAAAGCGGCCGGGGCAACGTCTGAGAACCCCCGGCCGAGGAACTGCTGCACGTCCTTCTTGTTCTCGGGTGCGGGCCACGAGGCAATGCCAGCGACCTTGACGGGGTCCATCTCCACGTGGTTGTGCGAGATGATGACGCCGAGGTACTTGATCGTCGACTTCTCGAACTCGCACTTCTCTGGTCGGAGGAAAAGACGGTGTTCGCGAAGCCGCCGGAGCACCTCCTGGACGATTTCGCAGTGACGGGCAAGGTCGGAGTGCGCAATGAGGATGTCGTCCAGGTAGACCATAACGTCTCCGGAAAGGATGAGGTCCTGGAAAATGTTGTTCATCATCGTCTGGAACGTAGCCGGGGAGTTAGTAAGGCCAAAGTACATCACCAGCGGCTCAAAGAGCCCCCGGTTCGTACGGAACGCGGCCTTCCATTCGTCACCTTCCCGGATCCGGACATTGTTGAAACCCCACTGGACGTCGAGTTTCGTGAAGAACCGGGCTCCCTTCAAACGGTCAATAAGATCGTTCATCAAAGGGAGCGGGTACCGGTTTTTCACGGTCATCGTGTTGAGTGCCCGGTAGTCCTGGACAATCCGGAGGGCTCCGTCCTTCTTCTTGATGAAGAAGACCGGAGACGTCATCGGTGACTTGGACGGACAGATGCGGCCTGGTGCTCAACCCCTCCGCAATGAAGGCATCGAGCTCCTTCTGTTCGAGCGGGGAGATCGGGTAGACCTTGCAGTTGGCCGGCTTCGCGTCCGGGACGAGTTTGATGGCGTGGTCCCATGCTCACTTCTCCGGCAAGGAGTCGAAGGACTCCTTGTTGAAGACGTCCGAGAAATCTGCAGTCCAGGACAGAACATCGGTTCCGGCGGGCGCAGAGTTCTGGGCGTAGGCCTCTGCAAGGCGCTGTGAGACGGTACTGCCGGCGCGAATCTCCTCGATGGGGGCGAACACAGTGTACAGAATGTGATCACCCTCTTAGAGGTCGTCCTCCTCGTCATCATCGTCCTCCGAGTCCGGACATAGCTCCGGCAAGTCGTCGTCGGCCGGATTGTACCCATCATCTCCGTGCCACTCCTCCGAGTCGACGGCACAGATAGACAGAGTCGGACCTTCGCGCAGCTACCGGAGGACCGAGGGTGGCGAGCTTCTCGTTCCTCCGGACGGCCCGCAACTCGTCTCGGCAGGTGCGGCATCCGGTTGGGCAGCGCGTCATTCGAACCTCCTTGGTCTCCCAGTCGATCTCCGGATTGTGTTTCTGGAGCCAGGAGTAACCGAGGATGATGTGTTGCTTCCCCGAGTCGGGTTACGGCGAGCTGGATACACTCGGAGTGCCCCTTGTAATCGACCACCATATTGACTACACCGGTGATGCCGCCCGCTTGGTTTGGGCTGCCATCCACGTTGAGAACTGGGATAGGCTGCGAGAGAGGCCGGACCGGAAGGTTGCGGGAGATGACGTACTCCGAGTCGATGAAGTCTCCGGTTGCTCCGCAGTCGACCAGAGCCTTCACCGACATCCGGGCGGCGGTCTCGACAGACTGCAGGTCTGACGGGATGTGCAAGGAGTTTCGGCCTTCGACAGAGTCGATGACGTACTGCCGGGGAAGTCGCCGTTCCCACTTCGGGCGATGAACGAGGTGTAGCTGTACCTTTATTGCAATGTACCCAGCTATGGCAGGGGGGTACATTGGATTAAAGGCACTGCTTGGCTGGTCAGCCAGGGTGTACCTTTAATGCAATGTACCCTTGCCAGCCAATGAAATAAAGCAAATCAAAGCAAAATGATGGTAGTGCTAGGAATTGAACACCAGACCTCCAGATAACACAACATTTTAAGCCATTAGTTATTACCACTAGACTATCAGACCATTGAGATGGATTAAACTCTGATGACCACATACAGCAGCCTGCTTCTTATTTGACACTACTAATACCCAGACCTAGGGCAGGCAAGCTGCCCTAGGTCTTTGAAATTGTTTCTACATGCTTATTCTGTGTTTTTGTGTTTAAAAATCCTTCAACATTTTTTTTTCAATATCCCTGGGGCCTAACACTAACCAACCCTAACCTCTAACCCTAACCTCTAACCCCTTACTCAAACCTCTAACCCAGACACTAACCCTAAACACTAACCAAGCCCCTAGCGGGGCAGAATAGGTCAGCACATACTAATTATGTGTTTGGGACCACATAGTATATACCCATCAATTTTGGCCATGTTATCTCTTCCTTAGTCTAGTGGTTGTGATGTTACCTCCTTTATGATTTGATGCTTAGGTAATCTGTGTTGGCTTTTGGTTCAAACCTCAGGACTAGCACTTCTTTTATTTAAATAGCCCAGGGTACATTACATTAAAGGCACATCACGGCTGCCCAGCCCAGGTGTGCCTTTAATCCAATGTACCCCCCTGCCATGGCTGGGTACATTGCAATGTAGTTACAACTACTGGTAGATGAACACGCCGAAGTGAGCCTGTCCTCGTTCCAGGCTCGGGGACAGGGGCCTCCGTTACTGCCCTCGTTCCCAGCTCGGGGGCAGTGCGGGCTTCCGCCTCCGGGACGGAAGGAAGAGTCTCCAGTCACTCGGACGGAAACTGGGACAGGGGGTGCACCTCTCGCTACTACCTCTGAATCAAATAAATTGTCACTATCTGAATACAGGAGGGCATAGCAATTGGGGGACGCGACCGAGGGCGCACCGCTCACTCGGCCGGGCGGGGAGAACCCACCGGTTCCATTTCATCTCCGTCAACCGACTCGGCCGGAAGCGAGGCAGAGGTGGAGAGCCGGGCGAAACAGCTCCTCAAGGAGGTCGTCTCCGAGTTGACGAACGACCTTGTTCGAGAACGTCTGCATGCCGAACGTCAGAGGGGACGGGGCATTCGCGGGCGAGGTGTCTGGCCGCTTCGCACCGGAAACAGGTGCGTGGAAACAGGCGGGCCCGGGCCCGATCGACGTCCATTGGGACAGCTGCCGGAAGGACAGGTGCCGCAAGCGGGGCGAATGTAACCTGAGCGCGTGCGGGAACCGGAACCGGAGCTGTAAATACGCCCGCTGCGCGCGACCTGTAGGAAAGCGGCCGGAAGCCGCGCCGGAGGGTTTCCGGTTCGTGCGTGGCCAAAAGCCTCGTACTGCCGGAAAGCGTGCAAGCACCATCCGGCGTAGTTGGTGAGGTCGGGGGTGGTTCCAGACATTGTGATCGCGACGTTGATCTGCGGGTCGAGACCGGAGCGGTACTTGGTGACCCGGACGAGAGCGTCCGAGTAACCGGCTGTTACGGCCAGTTCCTCAAAGTCGTCCGTGTACCGGTAGATGTCGTGGGAGCCCTGGAAGTACGAGTGGGACTCAAGCTTGGTGAGGGCTTGGTCCTGTTCGTTCTCCTCGACGAACCGGAGCCGGAACTCGGCCTCAAACTGGGCCCAGGTGGGGAATGGGAACAGTACGGCGGACGCGCGCCGCTCCGCCCATCGGGCAGCCGCGTCCTTCGACATGAAGGACATGGCGAACCGGACGAGTTTTTCCTGCGAGATGAACCCGTCCGCCATGAAAGCTTCCAGAACCAGCCGGTAATAGGTGAGGACAGAGTAAAGGAACATCCGTCCTTGTGTCCGGTCGCCGTCGAAAACGGCTGGAGGATTCGGTCGGAGGACCATTTTGGGTGCTGGGTGGGGGGCCGAGAAGTCTGGACCCGGCGCTGGAGCCGGAGCGGCAGGGGTGGGGGCAGGCGGCGGATTTTGGTTGCCCGGCAGTAGCTGCCGGAGCGCGTCTTTGATGGCATTGAGAGAGCCTTCGACAGCGGCGAGCCAATCCGTAATTCCGGAAGCCAGATCCGGAGTGTGAACACTCGGGATCGCGGGTTGTGCGGAGTGTGGAGGGGGTAGCTGGTCCTTCGGAACGGAGGAGGGGTCGAGATTTGAAGTGGGGGAGGATGGAGCACTGGAGTAGTGGTCCGAATCCGTACCTGCACCAAACTTCCCAATCTTGACCGGTTGATCCCTTGGATCCTTTCTTCTGCTATAAGGGCAACCTTAAGCTCGGTGCGGGGCGCGGAAACTAGCGGGGGAATCCGAAGTATAAATATGGGTACTAAATACAGGAGCGGGAATACTATGCACCTAGCGGGGGAATCCGAAGAGAAGAAAGGATAAGGATTCCCATGCTAGGCGAAACCTTATATACGAATCAGTAACTACCCAGTAGCACGTGTCCTGGAGGTATCTACAATGATCACAGGGCCTGGTCGCATAGCACGTGCCAACAAGAATGAATGGGCGGAAAGCCGGAGGAATAGCCGGAACGGAAGCCGGAACCGGAGCGGAAGCCAAAAGGCCGGAAGAGCGGGGGTTCCCCTGACAGCTGGGCTGGGGGTTGGGGTGGTCGAGTCGCGGTCGCCGCCGACGAGAATGAAGGATGCCTCCGAGCTCAAAGGACTGGACATCAAAGAGAGAGAAATGTTAGAGACCAGTGATCTGTCGCAGTGTTTGAAGCGGACGCGCGCGGACAGCAACCGCCCAAGTCTCAATTTGGTAATTTTTGACACTGAAGCTGCATGCCACTTTTTGTACAATAGAAAAGCGGCATATGGCATGGGCTCAAGCTCTCCATTTACTTAAACACAACGAAATCTGAACCTGGTCACGGGCCACGACGCCTGGTGTCGAATTGGTTCTACGGTTTAAAATGACTAGAAAATCGGTCTCGCCCTCGTTTAATCGATAAAACATTCATCTCTAAGCATATATAGCTGGGAAATCTTCAAACAAGCTGAATTAACTAAATTGAGCCTCCAATTAGCCTGATTCTGGCCTTGGTGTTAGTACAAAATTCAGAAATAATTGGCTGTAGGCCTTGCAGTGCATTCCCGAAGCTTTAGAACCAGTCCACAGCCCGCTGGCAACAATTTGGTGGGTGTTGATTTTTATCCCTGTGTCATGGTCCAACTGCAGGCCTGTTGGTTTTTTGTGTATTGATTGTAATTGCTTAACCTTTAGGTTAGGCTACTGAGACCAACTTGAAGTCGTGGCAATCAAAAAAAAAAAACAGAGCACAAACACATCATGGTCATTTCTGCGGAGTTATCATTGGTCCTTTCTGGCAACTTGCAGGCCAATGTGAGCTGGTTGGTGCAGATGCACCAATCGAGCAAGTTTTGCTTCTAACTTCCGCAAAATTGAACAAAAAACCAAAAACTTCCATCCTGAAGGTTAAGCTTCCGCCTCATAGAGACCATATCCATGTCATACTATGTACAGTGTCAGTGATTGTTTTCAACAGACAACAGCACAAAGACAGACAACTAACAAGGGGGCCCATGTAGTCCTGCTTCGAGATTATGTAGACAGAGAGTCAGCATTAGTGACGGCTGGCACTTGGAAGTGGTAGTGTTTGTTTTATTCAGTATGGAAGATGGCACTCTAGATGTGTCCAATATAGATTGTAAGTTTCAGCAATGTAGAGTTACATAAAAAAGAACAGAACTCATAGTGCCGTAATTGCCACAGACTTTGCTCTGAGACCCTATTCTCAAAAACTATTGTCCATAGTCATTGTAATACAACAAATCAACATACAACATACTCTCCACTAAACCTGCTATCTGATTAAGATAACCCTGTTTTGGCTCCTCCGGTTTCACATCTAGATAATTTGATTTAAGCACTCTTCTCCTAAATTTCTTTGGTTTCCTTCTCCAGCTTGATTATTATATGCTGCTTTCCTCATTCCAAGAGAAGGCTCAGGGGGGGGGGGGGGGGGGGGCATTGAGCTTTTCCAGAAAAGCTAATTTGTGCCCACATTGCTGGTCACTAACAGAAGCCAGTCTTTTATCAATGGCTTCAACCTGTTTTGCCTGTGATGATCGTTCGAACAGTAGCCTTGCCATGTTCCAATGCTCCATTGCCTCTAGAAGGTTGTCAAGTAATGCTCAATAATGTCTTTTAGTTATCCTATTGGAAATTGCCAAAGTGAGGGAATTTTGAGCATACTCCAAGGCTGTAGCAGGGTCATTCTTGAACTCTAAGTAGTAACAGGCAACCTGGTTATAGAAATTGCCTAGAAATTGATTTGAGAACAATCAGGAACATTGAAGATGAGTCATACATTTAAGATCCACATTGCCAAAGTTGCCAAAGTGTTTCAAAGCCTGGGTAATTAGGGCTTCCGGATTGAAATAATATAATCAGGCCTTGATCCAAAGAGTGATGTGGTGAAGTAAACTTCCAGCTGAGGGTTGGGTGGCTGTGGAAGGATTTCGGGAATCTGAGCCATCAGAGGGACTCTACCCCAGCCAGCAATTGTGGCGAAAGTATTCAGATAGCAGGCACAGTAAATGCTTTTGATTAGATCTGTATGCCCTTCTTGTAGCCCACGCAGAACAATATTCTGAATATTTGCATAATTTGTTGAGATGCAAGTCCTTAGCCCAGATTTTGACTGAGTTCCTTGGAATTCAATGTAGAGCTCAAGCAGTTCTAGGAAGTACTGAAGAAGTGGCCGAATAAGGAGATCTCTAGGAGACTGAATCTTTTGAATGTATTCTCTGATAGGTACCAATGCCTTGATTCGTTTCTGTTTGTCGCTGTAAGCAAGAGCAGTGCAAATTAATGCTGCTTTGCAACTAAGGATATCAGCAATTGGGAGCTTGCTCTGCACCAGCTCTGCATCAGAAAGTCCATCAGGGAATATAGACAGGAGGCTTAAGAGCTCTTGTGCACCTGGATTCACTTTCATTCTTGGGCTTGACAGGGACAAAAAAATAGATAAATCAAGGTTTGATCTTCTATCACAACCAGCTGAGATTAGACTTGTTTTCTCCTGCTCCCAGCGAGCTAGCACATTGGAAGAGCCTTCTGAATCAACAAGATGGGCAAGCAGATTGATTGCAAGTGGCATATTGTCCGTCAGGGACCGGACTTTGATAATTTCTTCTTGGTTGATACTATAGCCAGTGATTTCCAGAAATGTTTGCAGGGCAGCCTCATGTTTCAAAGGGGTCAGGGGCTGCAAAAAGGGTCGAGTCCAGAGAACTTTAGCTGGCCTTTCAGCTCCTCGCATTGTAATCTGTAATGATATGAGCAATGGAATGAGTGGAACAATTGGTACCCACCATCAATGCAAGATGTTTTACTTCTGTGAGCAGAGACAAGAACTCTTCAACATCTCCTCGAGACTCTGCTGGCTCCCACAATGTTTCGAAATTGTCCAGAATTAAAAGAGTGGGTGGACTGTGAGAGAAGTGATTGACAACTGGGTGAGTGATATCTTTTCCCGGCTTCAGTCCAAGGTGGGCAGCAATGAGAGTGGCAAGTTCAGCTTTAGTTGCCGCCGAATTACATGCAACAAAGAAGCGAAGTTGACCATACTTTGCCGCAATTTCTGGGTGATGAACAATTGTGCAAGACTTGTTTTGCTCATTCCACCAGCACCCAAAATTGCAATATGAGGTGTTGTTTTTTCGAAGAGTTCAAGAATATCAGACAGTTCTGAGTCTTGGCCATGGAATATTTTTGGCTTTGAAGGTAGCATTGAAATTGAGTTGGAGCTTGTAATGAGGAAATGTGAACAAGTGTTTGAGAACCAAAAAGGAAAATCTGACCTATTGTAGGAGCGAGAATAGAGTCCACTTATCTGTATCAATTGGTTTGTCAGAAAAATCCTGATCAGCTTCAAACGTCTCAGGACGTGTCGCAGGATGCTGCAAGGTCATATGGTTTTAAGTGGTTTGCAGCACACAGGTAAGAAATCCGTAACATCTTCCGAGGAACACCGTGACTCCCAAGGTCTCTCAAGGCGCATGGGTGACAGCCGACGTCCCAGTAACACTCAAGGTTTCACAAGCTCCCCCATACCTCTCTCAACAGCCTATACCTTGCGCTGCTCAGAATATTCGCGTCAAGGCACCAAAAAAATCGTTAAAATCAATGTATTAATCAATACTACTAGCACAGCTATGAACTAAGATGTAATTGTACTGGGGCGGCGGCCTCCAGTAAGGTATGAGGAATTAATTCTAGAATTCTGGATTGAGTTAGCGGTAGTACGCAAGGAGGGAACACGTGTTACAAACGTAAGATCGAACATCGTAACAAAAAAATTAAAATGAAGTCCTGAGCACAGTGGCATTAGATAATTGTGGTAAGAAAGGAAGCACATATCCCTGAGCAAGGTGCCAGAATCAACTCGAGAAACATACAAACTCAAATTAACAGTGGTGAAAATTGGTACCAGTTTCCAACCAGTTTCATACCCATGTCGGCATGGGTGATGAGGATCAACCCTGAATGAGATCAGCAGTTGGCCACCGCAACTGAAAGATTGTATACCTATGTTGACTGAGGACGGTGGGGATGAGGGGGTGGTGGTGGTAACGAAAGTAAGAGAGATGGGGTCACGGCCCCACCGTGCTGCGGGTTGATATACTAGTGGTGACATCACTTGCTCCACCTCATTGCCAAGATGCTGTCAGCACGCTCCTACCTGTAAGTATATACTCGGTTATAACGCTCCAAACCCAAGGGAGAAGCTTGCCATCACGCACACAACAATTCTCACGACTTGCACCTTTATTGTGTTGGAGCACGTCACCCGCGGCACTGTATACTCTGCCCAATTTTTGACAAGAAGTGCATTGACGAGAGACATGTATCTACGTGTTCATAATATCTTTTTTTTTCTGCCCCACTGCTCGGAGTGAGTCCCTTCCAAACTGGTTTAAAGGGCTCTCAAGGTTACCAGGATTTGCGTGAAGCTTGCCACGGTTTGAGACACCTTATGAGTCATTCTATCACACCTCGAAATGGTCTGAGACTACTTTCAAGTCGCTCCAACACACCTTTGAAGCTCTCTGAAGCCGTCTCAAGGTCCCAAGTAGACTCAGACCGTTGCAAGCAATTTACCATTTTTCCGACATTAGTATTTGATTTCTCCGAATGTAAAAGACATGCGGAGGATGCTTGATCAGAGCTTGTGTCAGAGAGGGCTTCAATCATACCGAGTACTTCCTGGTGTCTCTTCTGTAACTCTTCATGCAACTCTCCAATGTCCTTCACGAGATTTACACTCTTTATCTATGTGACACTGCCTGAATAAACTCTGGGCATACCAATTAGATTGCCTACCTGAAAGAAATCAAATCCTTCTTGCAACCCCGCCTTGCAATCCTTCAGTAGAGTGTTCATTTCACCCTGATGGAGAATCTCTTGATTTTGCTGTTGTTCTGCTGGGCCTCAACAAAGGTATGGATTTTGTGAAGGGTCCTAAATTTGTGTTGTCACCATGGCTGTGAAGTTCTGAAAGAATAACGTACTTGGTGAACTTCCCAATGTGGTTCAAAACATTTGTTGGCAAGTTTCCGCATGTATGTGACTTCATATGGGCAATGATGATTGCATTGAGCAACTTGTGAGTTTGTTCCATTACCAGGGCACATTCATTCTTATTTTGTTTAACACCCTAGAATGCCAAATTGAGATACACTGTGGGATGTCAAGTTTGTTAGTGTTGTAGGTCAAGAGTTCAGGGTCGCTGTAACCGTTCTCTTCAGACTGAAGAGATTGGCTACAGGCTTTGAATAATACATGACCCCGGTCAAACAAACACGGCCCCAACCAACTCATGTGTCATCACAACTGGATACCGAGGTCAATACTACAACAGTTAGGCGGTTTCACCTCAATATTTTCCAACAGGGATTCTGTTGTAGTTGAGATGATCTCCAAGAAAGGGGTGCTGAGGTTATCAGCAAGGATTTCCAGGGTTTTCTGTGTCACGGGAAAAAAAGTTACAATGCTGGCAGCGATTTGGGAGGACATTTTGGTAGCAGATTGTCTTTGATGGAGCTGGGCAATTTATGCCGCTTGGTCCTGGGAAGACCTGTGTTTATTGGCTGGCTATATCTGGATACACAGATGGGAAGGTCGAGGCGGTCCTAATCAAACAACTTGCACGGTATGTCATGATCTTGATAAACGCTGATCCAACCTTTTCAAGTTTTAACCAACAGTGATCACATTGTGAATGTGCTTGCCGCCAGAAATACAATAAAACATTGGGCAGCTTCGCATTCTAGCGGTCCGGTTGAATTTCGAATTTGGAAGGCATGCTCTGAGTGCTAATAACTGACTAATAACGGTACCTCCGATATTTCAGCATCAAATGTTCATGAAGACAACTTCAATCAGACACCCCTAATGCTTCTCCTGCAGTTCAGATTTGTATCATAGTAAAAGAGTTCTCTTTCCGCAGTGAGACCGATGTCATGCATGTTCTCCTTGACTTTGACAACATGCATGATAATTTCAAGTTGGCTGCAAGCATGACAAGTCAGATCCGACTGTCATAAAGTCCTTCTCCGACAATTCGGAGGGCCTGTGTAGTGAGCCGGTGCGAGCAATGCGAGGGCCCTTAGGTACATAAATAACTTATCCTCCGCTGAAGTCGCGTCAGATCGACATAAGTATTCTGTTGGCAATCTGAGTTACCTTCCCTTACCTTACCCTCTTTATAAAGTTACGCCGTCCAACAGTCTGAAGCCTTTTAGGCTCTGCTTCAATATTCTGGTGCCTCCGCAGCCATGCCGGGGCTCTCCGTCACCTTCTAAATCTCAAGGTTTGCTTGCCGTGAGGTGCCAGCATTGGCTCTACTTCAAATATGCTCGCCCGTGTGCTCTGCTTCTCTGCCTCTCTCTGCATTGAATCCGATGATACACTGAAAGCTTTGGCAATAAAATTCTGGCGGTTTTCCTTAACCAAAGTGGTGGGGCGCAAATCGCCCCTCCGCACTCTTGTAAATAAATATGGTTCCACATGCACCCCTACCCTCCAGCTGGTGTGTCGGAGGCCAGGATCCTGAGGATCGGGGATGGTGCACGTCTGCTGCGGATGTTCTTTTCATTAAGTATTGTCTTGTTTGTACAAGTGATTTAATATCAATTGTTGGCTCAGGATTTTGGGATTGGAAATGGTTAAGAAGCTAGAGAGAGCTTATTAGGTGTGAGAACACGGCACCATGCTACAGTAGCCTTGGAAGGCTTATTATTTGGCATTCAGAGAACATGGCACCTTGATTAGGATTGGGATTGTTGGCTCAGGCTTGTAAAGCTTTAAAACTCGATTTGTTGGCTTAGGCATTTGTTTGGCACCGCTCAAAGAGGCCCAACACCCCAAATCAACCTTGCACTTTGGACTCAAGACCCCAACCTTTTATCTCCATTCTAAAAAGTCCTCTTCATGTCAATGTCTTGCCAAGCAAGTTTGTCTGGGCATGCTTTGTTGGGCCAACATTGAACCTGGGGCAAAGGTGAGTTGTGCTGATGTGTTGATCTGAGAAGGGTCTGATCACCGAGCTGCAGGCACCTAATCAACAGTCATCATTCATTTTCTGTTGTATCTGACTTGATGGTTCTCACCACATATATATAAAAAATGATTCACAAACTGACCATTCAGGGAACAATGGCCTTACCAGACAGCAGTGAGGGGAAATAAATAAATACAATGTGGACATAAATACAACAGGCATACAGGGAAGGAATTTAGCATGGCATTAGAATAGAGACAACACCTTCTGAACCCTCCAGATGCACACTTTCAAACTGCTGGATCTCAGATGATCCCGTGTTCAACCACTGATCAGGTGCAGTCAAAGTGGTCAAGGCTTCCTGATCACACTTTTCAGCAGCTGAGAGCCTTACATCAATCTGAGCAACATCCGTGGCCTGCAATGATCGCTCAAACAGTGGCCGGGCTGTCTGCCACAAGGAAATTGCCTTTGAGGTATGTCCTTGTTTGTCTGCAAGATCTCCTAGATGGAACATGCATTGTGCTTGGCTGCGATGGACAT
Source organism: Mycena olivaceomarginata (assembly GCA_029378375.1). NCBI lineage: Eukaryota > Fungi > Basidiomycota > Agaricomycetes > Agaricales > Mycenaceae > Mycena > Mycena olivaceomarginata. The sequence continues at coordinate 140,910 of JARKIC010000155.1, read as the reverse complement.
CCATCTGTGTGAATCCTTCCAGCACCAGCATGTACAGATTTTCGGCAGTTTTTCCATCATTGTTGGTAATAAACACATCTCCCAGACAGAGAAGTGCTTTGTGAAGTGCAATGCTATCTTTTGTTTTGTAGGCATATCCCAAGTATGTCACTGGCCATCTGAATTGCCATTCCGAACTTGGCCAAGCTGTGATATCAGTAAGTCTTTCCAAGCAGAATGATTCAACCTCATTGTCTGTCCCCCAGATGGAATGAAGACACTCCTGGAATGTGATTTTTGCTAAGTCAAACTTCTTCTCTCTGCATTCAATATCAGCCTCAGTCATGTGACAGTATATAATTTCTCGGAAACTGGGAAACTGGTTTAAAATTTCTTTTACTTGGTTCAACTTGTTATACACATCCTGTATATCTCCACAAATTGTGTCAATATGTGTAATATTGAGAAGTGATATTGCATGGGTGTAGGCATCTTGGTCAGGAGAAACAGTTGCAGCTATTTGACTGTTGATGCTTCTGGCTTGAGCATATTCTGATTTCAGAAAATGGATCTCCCCCTGCTGGATTACCATTGTGTGGTCAAGATACCCGCCAGCCAGGCCACAAATACCAAGAAGGATTCTGGCTCTGTGTAGGTTGTCTATGGCCTGCAAGAAGTTCCCTAGATATTTGGAGCATAGAGCTCCAATATGCAGTGCATTTGCTTCCTGAAACAGATTTGAGGCTGGTTTTGAGAGCTGCAGTGCTTCGGCTATATGTGCCTGAGCTGTGCGGTAATCTCCAGTCCTATATTTGAGCTGGGCAATGTCTAGCAAAATACCACACTGCTCATTGATATCTCGACACAACCTTGACAAGTCCAGTGCCTTTTCATAGAATTGCGTAGCTTGATATATATCTGATTTGAACTTTACAAAGTAAAACCCTGCTGCATGATAGAATTTGCCTAAGATATGATCATATGAGACAGATAGTGGCTTACAGAAGAAGTGTACTTACACTCAAGAAGAGGGTTGTTGATATGTTCAATCATATTTGATGCCTGTGTTATGAATTTCTCCGTATCACAGCTGGGGTCATAGGCGGATGACTTGAGAACTTCAGTGATGAAATGAAGCTGCAGTTGGGGGTCATCCAGTCCAGGTAAAATAGGTAGAATGCTATCCAGCAACCCTGTATAACCACGTCCAGTGACTCTGCAGAATGAGTTCAGGGATGATATGCTGTGGATCGTAATCCCCAGATCCGGACTGTGGTTGTATAACCCCTGTTGGAGGACTTGATGGAAATTTCCCAGATTCAATGTAATTTGATTGATAACAGGCCCCAGCTGCTCTCCCTTATACTTCTGAAATAGCTCCAAAAGTGCATAGAACCGCTTGCGGAGATATTGTACAAGGGCTAGGGATGGGGGCAGGAACTTTTGGACATGTTCTCACATGGGCATCAGTGACCGAAGTCGCCTGCTGCTATCTTGGTATGCTAGTGATGTGGCCAGCAATGCAGTCTTGCAACTGAGAATATTGTGGATTGGAAGTTTGTATTGGACCAGTTCACTATCAGAGAGTCCATCTGGGAGGATTGAGAGAAGGCTCAACAATTCCTTGCTCTCTGATGTGATCCTGGGACTGGAGAGAGAGAGACTGATTGACACATCCATATTGGATTTTCTGTCATACCCCAGAGGACAGCAGAGAGGTTCTTTCGGTTTGCCATCTAGCCAACACATTAGAAAGCCCCTCATAGTCAGACAAATGAGCAATGAGGTCCACTGCGAGGGGCATATTATCTGTAAATTGGAGAATTTGCTCCATGTCCTCTTTTAGATAGGCATTATCTGTAATATCCATGAAGGTTTGCTGTGCAGCTTCAGCTGACAGAGGTTGCAGTGGCAATAAGAATGGGTGAGTCCAGTGGACTTTTCCGGGCCTCTCAGCTCCTCGCATTGTGATCTGGTAGAAATCAGTGGAGCAAAAATGGAACCAGGGCTAGACATACTAAGAGTGCAAGGTGTTTTACCTCTGTAAGGAGTGAAAGGAATTCTTCAATTCCACCTCGGGACTGCATTGGTTCCCACACTGTCTCCTGATTGTCCAAAATCAGAAGACAAGATGGCTTTTGTGCCAAGTACTGGACAACAGGTCTTGTGAGATCGGTTCCTGGGTTCAGCCCAACTTGTAGTCCAATGAGGGCTGCGAGTTCAATGCTGGTGGTTGCAGCTTCTGCACTGACAAAAAACCTGTGCTGGAATTTTTCCAAGGTCTGTGGATAGTGCAGGATTGCTTTTGCAAGGCTTGTCTTGCCCATTCCACCTCCTCCAAGAATGGCTATTCTGGGTGACTCCTGGTTGAGCATTTTCATGATGGTCTCCACCTCTGGTTGACGACCATAGAAGATCTTGGGCTTTGAAGGCAACATTGAAAATGAGGTTGAACTATAAGGGAAAGATTTAGAAACTCAGTCAGTCACACAACCAAGCTTTTACCTCTTTTTCAATTCATTCCCGCCCTGATAAACCTGACTCCCAATTAGTTGGATGTACCGGTTGTGAACTGTTCACCTGCCGATGATCTGTTTGAGTTGGTACTGCTATCAGACAGGGTCTGAATCAGCTCAAACAATTCCTTGTGCATGAGCTGGGCTGTTTTCTTCATCACATCAATGTCATTCACCCACAGAGGTCTGGTGGTAACCTAAGAGCAGTCAATCAATGTCTTGCCAGAATATATAGATATATTAGACACCTCAAAGACTTCCACAGCCTGGTCCAATCCGGCTTGACAATCCCTGAACAATTTCTGCACTTCATTATTGCGGAACAGATACTTGATCCTGTTCCCATCCTGTTGTCCTTCAAGGAAAGTATACATCTTATGCAGAGTCCTGGAGAAGCAGGCCGTTCATTAACTGGTGTTACAAAAGTAGCCACCACTTATGCCATGAACTTCCCAATGTTATCCAGCATTTCAGGAGACAGGGATTTCGACTGTTTCAGCCTTGAGATGGAGATTGATAATTGCATACAGGACTGGATGGATGTTCTCCATAAGTTGAGCACATTCATCCTTGTTCCGTTTCACATTCTACACCATCCTGTAAGTGGCTCAATTATTAATGTTCAAGCCTTCTTACCTGAACCATGTCAATCAAGGATTCAATGGTGTTTGCAATGGGCTGAATAAATGGTGGGCTAAATGCATCATTCAGCTCCTTGAGAAGTGTTAGGGCAGGGGTCAAGCAGCCCTTAATATTGTTCAGGCGAATTTCTGTGACAGTGGACTGGCGGGGCATTTTGAGATGGGGATCAAACACAGGGGCTTGCATGTTATATGTGCCCTCTCGAGGCTGTGTCATGGGAAGTCCATTACCCATCCGACTCAACTGCAAGATTTGTCCTGTTCATCAGGGTACCCATCTCCAATCCTTCTGATTGTGATTATTGTGTCTTCTTATAGACAGGAAACACTCTCATAATAGCCTGTTACCCGCCAAACCCAACTGATGACTCTTTCACTCATATATCAACATCAGCATATTCATCTCTGACTCATCTACTTCTGCCTTGACACCAAAAAGAAAGACGAAGAGGAGGCTGAAGCGGACAAGGACAAGGACAAGGCCTAGGGTTCTGGACGGCTGTCGATGAAGGCTTGGAAGAGATCCGAGAGGAAACACACGGCATTGAGGAAGTCATGTCCCGGTAAGTCGATACAGTCCACCCGAATAACATCCCCGCTGACAGATGATGCCAGCCTTTTCAGCAGATCTCTCGCTTCGGATGACCTTGCCTTATACGGAAAAGTCGCGCTCGACCACCTGGCTGTTGTTCCCCCCCGCCGCACACTCGAATGAATATAACCGCACGCAGCCCATGCCATCTCATCGCATACACTCTCACTTTTAATACCCCATAATTTCTTTGCTTTGTATATTGACAGTATTTAATCTAGATCCGCAATGCCCTGCTGATAATTACCGTACATATTTTAATTATCGTACATGTCTGTGAATGAAGAGCTATCGGCAGCTATCTGCATTTTATCCCCATCACATTCTAACGACGCGAGAGAAAGTAAAATAGAACGCAAGCGCTGTATCATTGGCAAATGTCTCAAAAAAGGTCATAGAAACCTTATGCCCGAGAGCATCTTGAATGGTTAGCAAAGATGGACCGTCGGCGAACCGCGTTTCTGGCATTCACGAAACCTTCTGATAAGACGACAGAACATTTCAAGGATTATCGTCCCACATCATCTTTCTGACATTCATCGGACATCATTCACAAATGGCGGTGTAACACTCACCGCAATTGCGCCGCTTGGTGCCGCCGCATCACGCCCGCATAGCGCTGCGCCCATACCCGCTGACGTGGAGCCCGTTGCCTGCGGCGAACTGCTGCTCGCGCTGCCAGGCGGGCTCGTGCTCCTGCTGCTGCCGGCCATGGTCGCGATCACCGTCGTGGAGTACGAGCGCCTCCGCACGCAAGACCACCCCATTCGTCGTCGTCAGCCGTTCTCGCTCTGACTCTGTAGACCCGCCCCGAAGTATTGCGGATAGACGCACGGAGGAGGCGTGGCGCTGCTCGACACCGGCATCGTCGTTGCAAAGCTCTATAACGAAGCCAGCGAACCCTGAGGCAGGGACTCGCTGCCGCACTCGTACCCCCTGCTGCCACCACCATCGTCTCTCTTAACGCCCATCCGCGCCGCCGAAAATGCGCTTGCGCGGGTTGACGCCGCCGTCGTACCCGTGCCGCCTCCAATGTCGAAGCCGCCGCTGCTGGAGGACTGGTCGGGCAGGTGGAACGAGGCGGGGGAGGAGTCGTCTGCGGTGATGAGTTTGGCGGGTGCAGTGCCATGGCGGACGCTCCAACATCGGCCCACTCCCAGTCGCCGGAGAAGGGGCGGTGTTGGGTGAGTGTTTGGAAGGAGTATACTACTACCCTGAGGATAGGCGAAAGGCTGCGGCGGAGACGGCCGCTGAGAGCGGCAGGAGGCGCACGCCGTTGTCTGTGGACGGACGGGAGCCGGTGTTGCTTGAGAAGGGATTTACTAGAATTGTGTCGGCAGAAAAGGCGGCGGAGCTTGCTGAAAAGCGCCGACTTGAAGAACTCCCGGAACGGAGACGGTGGTGGGAGATGCCGTTGTTGACTTTTCCGTTGATGGAGGGTGTTGGAGGTGAAGATAGGGAGCGCCGGACGAATCAGGGACTGGAAAAGAAATGATAGTCAGCATCATATCAAAACGACCATGTATACGAGTTAACAATTAACGGAGGCGATGGGGCAGCGTGAAAAGAGTCCAAAGTGCACCTCCGGAATGCGCAAAGGCGAAAGAAGATAGAAGAACGAGAAACACGTTCGGAAGTAAGGGTCTTCCAAAAAAGGAAATCGAGGCTCGTCGGCAGCGCGGAGGCAAAATGGGACAAAAGATAGACAGTACACGGACAGCCGCGGGGAAGACGGGGACGCGAAGATAAAGTCGAAATATGATCATGGATTAGCGCAGAAGCAAGGCAATGGCCGGATCGTCGACGAAATGTCGGATGCGTGGCAAGACGAGAGAGCCGCGATGTCGACGGCCCATTCGTCCACACTTCCTCGACAGCGGAGGTCTATTCGCCGGGTACCGTGTAACTTTGTATGCATCCGCACGCCTCCCGCATATACAGTCTACATCCGCACAAACGTCCCTCCGCCGCCGCGCATCTTGGGAGATGGTGAACAAGACAAAGGAAAGGGGAGGGGAGCAGACATGCGATCCCCAACACCTTGAACGCCCTCGCAGCAAAATAAACGGCGCCCCTCGCCCAAGTCGCACTGCGCACTCCCCGTGCCGAAGATTGGATATCGGAGACAAAGCAAAGAAGATGCGCAAGGGAAGAAGACGCGCACAATCCCCGCGCTCCGCTTCCCGGTGCAAAACGTCCCGCCTCCTAATGTGTCCGCCTCCGAAAACAACGCCCTCGTCCCCTTCCACCACCCGCAACAGGTCGAAAATGGGGAACGCGACGAGACAACGAAAGAAACAAGTAACGCAGCGCGTGCAATACACAGCAGAAAGAGACGGCAGGGCTCGCGATAAGTCGAGTGTGCACTCTCGAGAAGACGTGCAAGAAAGAACGCGAAGCCCCCGAGCCGCGTCTACGCGAAACGTCCCCACAGCGGACACCTCTCCAATGTATCCGCCTCCCCAAAGCAAGGCTTGCAGCGCGTCGAAGACGGGCAACGAGACGAAGAACAAGAGAAGGAACACAGCGCGCGGAATCCCCCAAACGTGCCCGCGGGCGCCCTGCGTGAAAAAGGAAGCTACGCTCTGGGCAAATGACGCCAGAGGGTGCATGCTCCAGTAGGAAGGCGGGAGACGAGCAAGCATCCGTGCTTTCCCTGGCTCCCCGCTCCCCAAATCACGCCTCTCCTGTCCAGTGTCCAATCCCCCCAATCCAAAGAAAAACACACAAAAGCCCGCCCACTCACCCTTTACCACCTCTATAGGATTCGGATTCGGATTCGGATTCTCCTCTCCCTCCGCTGTGTACGTTCCCTCCGTTGCTGGGGCTGGGGGCGTCTCGAAATCCGGCACGAAAGTCGTCGTTGCCGCTGTTATTGTCGCTGGCGCCGAAGTTGATTGCGCTGTTGCTGTTGGTGCTGGGGATGGTCTGGCCGGCGTCCCCCCCGCAAAGAACGACCGCGTTTGGGCTGGTTTGGGTTAATTGAGGTTGGGATTGCAGTTGGAAGGTACAAAAGCGAAAGAACGGGAAGGAAGTGAATGAGTGAGCGGCTAAAGTTAAGCAGAAAGAAGGAAGGAAGGGGGGACTGGAGGGGGGAGGATAATGGAGGGATGGAGGAAGAACAAGAGAGGGCAGGAAGAACAGCGTCTTCGTCTGCGTCCGCGGCAGGCGCTGAGGGTGCGTATGAAGCGCATGGATTCATGGCAACAAGGTCGACTGCGCGCTGCGCGACCTTCGAATCACCAATTACTCGAAGAGGGAAGAAGAAAGGAAAGGCAAAGAAGAAAGACGAGACGAACTCACGCCATCCATATCGATATCAACATCCACATCCATATACCCACCGTCGCCGTCGCCACGCCTTCATACCCTGTTGACGTACCCGGACGCTGCGCCATCCTCCCGCCTATCCCCGGCCCACCCAACAAATCCTCCACCGGCTCGCGTTTCGTGCTCGAACGCTTGCTCACTCCCGCTTGCGCCTTCGGACTCGAGAAGTCGTTCGCGGCGGTGTTGGCGTTGGCGTCGGATGCGGAGGAGACAGACGTAGGTGCGTGCAGCGTCGCGAGCTCGCATGTCATAGCCTCATTCTGCGCGGTCCTGTCTGCATGCGCGGTTTGGGCGTGTTGGCGGAGCCTGAGGTTGGCGAGGTGAGAGAATGGTTTGGAACAGTGGGCAGGCAAAGGGACATTCGCCGGTGTATTTTCTGGAAGCGAGTTAATATATATATATGCCATGGACGTGTATGCGAGAAATAAATAACGACGAAGACATGAATGATTAAAGGAAGGGAGGGAGCGGATGTACAAAGGAGTACTGAAGGGGAGGGATTGGGATTGGGACGTGGACTAGGGAACGTATCGTGCGTACGCGAATGCACGGGTCCGTAGTAGTCCGACCGTACACGCATTGAGCGGGTGATCGGGTTGGTTTGAATCAGGAGATGTGCGACGGGGGAGGGCAAGGGGAGGGAGAGAGGGCTGTAGGACGGTGTATGGGTACATGAACAATGAGTACGAATAAGGGTTGGACGGGGATGATTAAGACTGGGAAGAGATGCGAAGGAATGGCGTGGAGGATTATCGATTAAGAAGTAGTCATGAAAGCGATGGAGGATGGCAAAGAAAAGTGATGACAGACTAACATGCCTCGTCAAATGCTCGCTCCCACTGAACACCATCCTACACTCCCCATGGCCAATACCTGCGGCACTGAAATGCGCGCCGGCCTGTATCGTTTGCCCACAACGCCGCCCGCCAGCGCCGACGACGAAGTGGTATTGCTAGCGGCTGCTGGGCGGAGGGACACCGAGAGCTACTAGTCCTCCTGCAGCATCCATGAGCGACATCCCACCGCCGTTCGCTTCGTTCCCGCCGTTCGCTTCGTTCCCGCCGTTCGCTTCGTTCTAGAGCAGCGATAACCTCGTGCGGTGCCGCTGCATTGAAGGTCGGAAAAAGGCGCAAAGAAGTACATCCTGAATGGGGCTATCAATTCCCAATGCGCCCAGGGGCTACGTCAAGGGTTCACGTTTTATCCGCTACTGTTTCAATCGCCGTCGCCGTTATCCTGGTGTCAAGGTTGCAGTCATCTTACTCGGCGTCAACTCGGTGCAGAAAATTGGTGACCTCCTCAGCCCACAGTTGGCGGCGACTCACGCCCTGACGCAGCGTGAAGCAACAACGCCAAACCTCCTGCCCACAGGATGCCGTACTCTGATATTATTATCACTGCGCGTCTTAACTTATAACCAGCGAGGTACGATTATTTTTCTAGATCATTGCTGCCGAGCTTTTCTCGCCGCTGTCATTCTTGTTTGGCTTGAAAGCTTGAGCGTGCTTGTGTCTCGACTTTTGAATTCAGAGGCTGTTCGATATTACGATCATGACTCCTGGTCCTGGACGCCAGTCCCGCAGTTTGGCCGTTGTCTACTTGCCCCCCACCAAATTTGCGGATCGTTGTGAGGTCATCTTCCAACAACTCTAACGGCGCCACACGGTAAACTCAGATTATGAGTCCTACTCTTTACAAAATTACGGGTGTCCGCCTTTAACGCCCTAGGTTTGGTATTTGGTCCCCGAAACTGTGGATAATCCCACAGCGCGCGCCAATTCTCCTACGCGGACGCCTTGCAGACGCCCAGTTATTTCATAATGGACGTAAATTATTCTGGTATAAATCTTCGGAAGGGGTGGCCGCGGAGCGGCCAACAACTTTTCGTGATAAATAAATAATCTTCCCTCACACACTCTTCTATCTGACCGCCATGAGTGCTGGCAGCCAAGTCCACCCAACTTACACTCATGGTTCCGCCGGTACGTAGGGTTCTGGCATCTGACTCGGTTTCATCCCTGATGTTCGCCAGATCCCGACGAACTGGCGGCCTCAAAGCTTTGGGCCGTCTATATTTCTGAAGCCGACAAGTATGACAAGAGTCTTGTGGAAGGCTGGAAATCTGATATGGAGGGACTCCTCATTTTTGTATGTAGGATTCCTATTACATTAGATATCTCTGCTAAATACATCCACCAGGCCGGTCTCTTCTCGGCCAGTCTCACGGACTTCGTGATCGAGAGCTACAAGACATTGACCCCAGATCAAGGGGAAATTACCATCGCAGTACTAGCACAAATCTCGCGCCAGCTGGAGCCCGGCTCCAACGCATCCGCCGTGGATGTCTCGCAGTTGATGGCAGTTGGCCCCACTTCTGCTTCCCTGGCCTGCAATATTCTTTGGTTCCTCAGTCTGTGGTTCAGTCTCTCCTGTGCTCTGATTGCGACTCTGGTAGAGCAGTGGTCCAGAGACTTCATTCAGACCACTGCACTCCGTCCATCACCCATCATTCGTGCCCGTATCTTCGCATATCTTTACTTTGGGCTGCAGAAATTCGGCATGCATGCAACTGTCCGGATTCTGCCCCTCCTTCTGCATGTGTCCCTCGTGCTCTTCTTTGCGGGACTGATCGCATTTCTGCATCCCATCAATGCAGTGCTTACAACCATGGCAATTGCCCTACTGGGGGCAATTTCGATCACCTACATGTTCCTCACCGTGTTGCCCATGTTTTCGTCCGACTCCCCGTATAGAACTCCTTTGTCAAATATCACCTGGGCGTTCTTTCACCGTGTCTGTGATCTTTTGTGGTTTGGTGGAACCCTCTGCCGAGACAAGGAATCCGGAATTAACCCAAGTGCATTAATGGCAAGGAAGCACATCCCCACAATGACCGAGACTATGATGAATGATGCGGTCGCAATCTCAGGACAACGAGAGGGCCGAGATGCTCGGGCGATGGTGTGGACAGTCAGGTCCTTGGAGAATGCTGAGGAGCTCGACCTATTTGTGGATGCACTGCCAGATCTCATCTGGGGTCCGAATGGAAGACGAAGGGTATATGACAGAATGATCACTCTGCTAGACGCGCGACATTCAACTGGTGTCCCGTATTGAAGGACTGCTACGCGGCCCCGAAAGCGAACTGCCCCCCCACTATTTCTCTCGTCCCATGGCCTGTGCCAAGGCACTCTGGGCAATCGCTTGCTTTTCAATAACAGAACAAGGCCCCTTCCCAGTTTTCGATCATAAAACACTAGCAGCCCAAATGAAGACGGCAATGCCCGCAGTGAAGTCCTGCTTAGCCTCCGCATATGCCCTCGCTCGATATTGCGCCTTTTGTTCTGTCTCTCGCGTCACTCATGAGGCGCTGGAGCAGCTCCAGAACCTCGGAAGCACACACACTCCTCAAAACTCCCGGACAGTACTCAAAGCGGTTGAGCATCGAGTGAGGGACTTTGGATTCATGGAATACAGCGGCGTCTTAGCGCATCTTATCTCACAAGACCCCGTTGATGCGTCCCTGATTCAACAGTTTCAGGATACATTGAAATCATTCGATGATATTGCATACAATATCTTGGCCGACTATCTGCTCGGCTCCGCTACTGAATAGAGACACGGTTATACCTCATGAATTCGAGGCAACATGTGCCTTAATCTATGGATCTCGCCCCCCACCAACCGACCTCGCTCAAAGTAGACTCAGGAATGCATTCATCAGAATAATCGACGACCATCAGCCAACAATATTCCAGCATCCAACCGTTCATGCCATCGACATCGCCGTTGACACATTGCTATATCTTCTTGAGGCAAGAGCTGAGTCTCTCGATGAGGACTTCTTACGTGGCTTGGTCCTCTATGTTGGCAACCGAAACAAGAACGAGAAAACCATAGATCGAATGTTTCGAAGCTGCAGTGCCAAAGTCATTGGGTCTCTGCTCGTCAAATCCCTGAGTCAGTGCCACCCAAGCTTCAACGAGCAGGTGCTATGGGCGATCTGGGTAGCTAGTGCTCAGCCCACTCTTACCCGTGGTGCAATAGCTACATCAGCAATACCCGGGTCGGCTACGTACCTCTACGTAGACCTACGTATTCCCATAGGTCCTGTATTCCCTGTATGAAGGTCCCCCTTTACGTATTCACACGTATTTCGGCCCAGTCTACGTATTCACACGTATTTCGGCCCGGTCTACGTATTCTCACGTATTTGGCAGCCTGTCTACGTATTTCGCTGTATTTCACCGTATTTCGCCGTATTCCACTGTATTTCGCCGTATTCCACCGTATTTCACTGCAGTTGAAGGTAACCTCATGCCAATTGCAGAATAGCATTCAAAATGAACCAAATTACTGAACACGCCGAAAAAGATGGAAAACAAATTGTATTAGGAATCTACAACGTAGTGCTACCAGTGAGTAATGAGGGGACTGAGTCTGACCTGAAAGCGGCCACATAAGGAGCGGGGGGCACCGCTCAAACATGGGCAGCAACTCCGGCCTATAGCTCGAGTGAGTGAGATTCTTCTCCCATAATCTGAACCTTACAGCTGCGGGAGTGGGCGTGGTGCCTCACCAATCAGTACTAGGTACCTCCTCGATAATCTGCGGTGTACAGCGGCCATAGGAGCACTTCAGTCAATGACCCGCCGTCAACTAGATCAGAAATCGGCCTCGTTGCTGCCAATGATCCAGGAAGTGTTGGCCGCGTCGACCTCTTCACGGGTATCATGGATCTCCCAGCTGCGCCAGGATTTAGTCATGTGGGGTTGCAAGTTGAAATCACGTACCTCTTGTTATCGCTGTCTACATTCTCGGCTCTCGCCTGCACAACAGGGTTACAAAGAATCTTCCAGGATGTGTTGTCGCCGTCAACCTGAACACAATCGTGATAAGCGTTAGCAGACAAACACAATGTGAGATTTTGCATACCAAATCAGGAGACACTGCACGGGCAGCAACTGGAGTCGGCACACTGCCCCCAATCTTCCACGGGGTGTTGTTGCTGTCGACCTAAAAAAGTAGACATGATTAGGGCACCTTAATCGGTGCTGGAATTGCGCGTACCAAATCGGTAGACACTGCGCAGGCGACCGGAGTTGGCACACTGCACCCAATCTTTAACGAGGTGTTGTCGCTGTCGACCTGTACAAAAAAATAGACACGATTAGGGCACCTTGACCCAGTGCTGGAATTGTGCATACCAAATTGGGAGACACTGCGCGCGCAACCGGAGTCGGCGCAGTCCGGCTCCCGATGTGCCAGGATGTGTTGTTGCTGTCGACCTGCGAACGGTAAAAGTAAGCATTGGCACACCAGCCCTGGAATCGCACGTACCAGGTCAGGGGATCAGTGCAGTCTGGCTCCCGATATGCCAGGAGGTGTTGTCGCTGTCAACCTGCAGAACGACGTCAGTTCATGGGGTATGCAATTGGGAGTTCGACCTACCAAGTTGGGGGTCGGCGCAACACACTTCCTCACCGTTAGTCTGGAATGCGGACAGAGCATGGGTATACTTACCTTGTTATTACCAATAGTCTAATTGCTGTTGTTCTTGTTGAATGCACGGGCCTGATAAAGCATGAGCAGAAGTGACTAGTAGAGTCGGCGGCGAAACTTACAATTGGAGTGGGATGCGCCTTGTTGATCTTCTTCCAGCGAGTTTTGGCCTTGTCCACCTGGGTTAACTTGAGTCAGAGAAACAAGGTGTGGTGTTATTGTATGATCTCACAGCACGGCGCAGGGGCTTCGTTCTTGTCAGTATAAAATGTGTACAAATGGCTGGCATGCTCACATCCTTGCCAATGGTCCAGCTGCTGTTGGCCTCGTCGAGCTGGGGTGAAAATCAGATCAGAGAATGAAGCGAAGCGAGGCGATGTTGTGTGATCTCACTTCGGGTGCACGGGCCTATCATTTTTCCTCAGCATTGAATACAGGGAATGACTATCGGGACTTACCACGGGAGTGGCACGGGCAACGTGGATCTCCCAACTGTGCCAGGGCATTGGTAATTGTCAGGAAGATTTAGTAAAATAGTTACCTGTTGTTGGCTTCGTCGAGTGCGTTGGGAGTTTGCACAGCACGGCGGGCCTTTTCCAGCGTCAGTATGAAATACGAACAAGAGTGGTGACACACTTACATTGGCAATAGTCCAGTTGCTGTTTCCCTCGTCGCCGCACGAGCCCGATAGAGTGTGTGCAGAAGGTACATGTAAGGTTGGGCGACCATGCGCAGGATGGCGGAGGTGATGGGTGGCTGGAGACTGGAGTGGAGTGAAGAAATGTTGGCGCCATGGTACAAGTGCGAGCTGAAGTGGAGGTGGAGATGGTGGTGGTAGACGTGAGAGGAAAGACGAAGACGAACCATGGTGTGTTTCATCACGTGCATGCCACTGCCTTCGGCACGGCACTTCATGCCACTTGCGCAACGGAGGATGCTGACCAAACATTTGGATTCCGTGTACCGCCACTTCGGAATTCCCCGCCTCTCCCTCATCCTACTCATACGACGCGGACTCCACCACCGCCTGCGACGTCACCCTCGCATGCAGCAGCCTCTATCAACCACTTCCTTGGTGCTACTAGTGCCCGTCCTGCGGCTGCCACTCAACCCAATCAAGCCGGTGTCGAGGTCGATCTCCAGCAGCTCTTGAACATATTTTTAGGCGGTGCTGTCCAAACTTCCGCGCCCACACAGCCTCAGGTACAAAAACTCGCTCCCTTCATTTGGCGACGCGCAGTTGCTAATCACATTCGTTTTTTCCAGGCGGGCCCATCCAATTCCGCGTCTGCTTCCAAGCCCACCGAAACGGCACCTGCAGCCAACAAGACGACGCTGCAGGAGTGCGAGGAACGCGAACTCGCGGAGGCCATTCGCATGTCGCTCGCCGAGTCTCAGCCTCAGCCCTCACCGATCACGAACGACAATAAGGGTAAGGCCCCCGCACCCGCACCAGTGAAAGACGTTGCCTCTTCGACCGCAGAGGTGCAGGCCATCGACGCCTCCTTCGCCGCGCTCTCCAGCGAATTCGTCTTCCCAACCCAACTCGACTTCTCCACCTCATGCACCGCTTCGCCTACGCGTAATGGGACTGCAGAGGAGTCTGTGATGGCGAATCTGTCGTACAGCACGCAGAACCAACCCGTGCGGTTCTACCACCAGGCGCTGAGCGGGCTGCTCGCGCGTCTGGATGCGGTGGAGAGTTTTGGTGATGAAGGGCTGAGACACGGGAGGAAGGAGGTGGTGGGGCGTGTTGAGGGGGCGTTGGATGAAGCGTTGCCGTTCCCGTTGTGCATATGAGGGTGCGAGGCGTACACGGGATTCGAATTCGCTGCCGGATGCTGCTGCTGCTGCTGCACGGGCACCGCCATACTGGGGTTCGCATTCGCATTCGCATTCACGGTCGGTCCAGATCCCGAGGCAGCAGCCGACGAAGCCACAGTCGAGAGTGGTGGTGGTGGCAACACGATCGGGCCCGGGTGGTGTGGGTGCGGGTGCGGGTGCGGGTGCGGTGGGCTCTGCTTCGCGGCCCTGCGGTGTGGGGCCCTCGTTGTGGTCGATCAGCCTGCCTTCGCCCTGCATGTCGTCGCTCAGGGGCGAGGGTGCGTGCGGGCACACCACCGTCCTTCCCACCGCGCCATACCCCTCCCACCGCGGCCCTCTCGCGTGCCTCGACCTGGTGCCCATGCACACTTCCGTCTCTGTGTCCGATCAACAGCAGCAGCAGCAGCAGAGCGTGTCCACCCCGATTGCGGTGCCCTCGACGGCGAGCTACTACCCCCGGCGACACGGTGGCGTACACGCCTGGTGGAGGTGTGATGAGTACGAGCACGAGCGCGAGCGGCGGCGCGGGGGCAGAGTACGGTGTCAGCGTCCCACAGCAGCAGGTGCAGGCCCCCTCGCAGCAGCAGCCGCCGGTGCATCCTCCGCAGCAGCAGCAAGGCAACGACGAATGGCGCCACACCGCGCAGGCACGCGCGATCCTGGGGAACCTCATCGGGCCCAACGAGGAGCAGCTCACCAGCACGGACCCGTACAACACCACCGTCTTCGTCGGCAGGGGTGGGCGGAAGGAGGCGCGGGCGAGCTTGCCCTCCTTCGCACGAGGAGCTTTGTTCAGAGGGAGAGAAAGCGGGTTGGAGGTAGAGCACGGGGAGGCCAGGCTGAGGTGTTGTGGCGCCGGCACAGCAGGGAGAGTTGTGTTCTTGAGGGAGCCTTATTTTTTTTTTGGCGGGCGGGGGCATGGAGTGCGCTTTTTGCGAGAGGCAACTTTTTGCAGGGCATTGTTTTCGGGAGAGTCGCTTGTTGGGGCGATGAGGAGGGCCCTTTGTCGTTTTCTCTCCTCCTCGCTTTCCCCACGCTTCCTTTTCCCCTCATCGTTCGAGACCACCGAGCTAATACGCGACGCACACAGACTTCATGAAACAAAGCTCTGACGCGGTCGCGCCGGACAACGCGATGGGCTTTCTGAGCGAGAACGGGGGGCAGGACTTTAATATGTGTCATTGTGAGTTGAGTCAGGGTTTTTTCTCTCTCTTTGTCGATCCGGTTCCTCTTGGAGATACTGTTTCTCCATCATTGAGGGCATTGAGGGGAGGGCTGTGGAGGGCTCGACGAGCATAGAGAGGAACCATTCGCCATTCCTATGTCCTGCATCGCGGGCCCGCTCTCCTCATCAGCCTGGATGTTCTCCGCCTCATCCTCCCCTCCCTCCTGTTACCCCTTTGCGTCCATTTCCCCTCTCCCACTTTTCTTCCCCTTCCCTCTCATTGCTGCTCCCCTCCACCCACTGCTCCCCGCTATGCCTCCCCGTTCTTCCCTCCTCCCTTCCTCTGCCTCCCACTCTTTGCCAACTCATCCACCCTGTGTTCTCGCTTCTCCTCCATCCCCCTCGCCCATTCATCCCTCTTTCTCCCTCCCTCCCTTTCTCCCTTCCTCATCCTCTCCCCGCTATCGCTCCCCCCACTCTCCCTTCCTCTTATAGCTCCCCGCTGCCCCCCGCTCGCTCGCCAACTTACTGACCCCCCACCCCCCAGTCTGGTCCAACTTCGAGATCGCCGACCTCGACTTCTGGCGCAGGCCGGTGTACACCAAGTTTTTTCGAGTTCCTGGACAAGACGGGCGGGTTTTATTATGAGGTGCGTTTTTTTCGGGCTTGCAGCACGAAAACGGAAACTCACCTCCTCTCCCCAAATCGCGCGTCCACCCTGCTCCACCTTCGCGTCCATGTCCGCCTCATCATCTTGCTCCATGTCCTCCTGCTCCCCATCTCCTTCCCTCCGCTCCTCACCACCACTCCCACTCCCACCCGCACCCAAGCTCATACTACTCCCACTCGCACTTGCAGCATCAGTACCAGCAGCGGCATCCAAGGACAATGATGACCACTCCCTCTCCCTCCGCCACCCCAACCCGACCGCAATCGGCAGCAGTGCATCCGACTGCCACTGCCGCGACGTGCATCGCGAGGCAGTTCACCGTGTATGGGTTCATCACTCCTGCCGCTCCACCCACACTGGCCTCTCCCCGCATTTGTTCCCGCTGTGGAGGCCAACATGCTTGGGCTTGCACCTACGAGATCCAATCAGCATTCTCCCACTGAGCAGAGGAAGTATTGAAAACATACCCAATGCATGCACACACCCCAGACACACTGTTGGGCTCCACAGGAAGCCGAGCAGCTCGCTTGTGCCCTCACAGAGGAGCGCGCCACCCGCCTCGAGGAGGAGGACCTTGTCCCCACGCTCGGGCTCGATGTACACGCTGGTGTAGTCAATGTCTTCCGATGGGGAGAGAAGGGTGTTAGTATGTGTAAGAAGACAGGTGTGGGAAGTGGCGAGGTCGACTAAATGTGCGGCTCATCTTCTCTGGCCTCTTCCTTGCGGTGGACATGCTACGATTAATGACAACTATATTTGTATACTCATGCTAGACCCAATGTATCTCCTCTTGTATATTACCCCAAAGCCGAGTGATTTTGACCGAGTAAGAACCGGGTGATCACATTTAGTCATTCTTTTTCATGTAAGCAGTGCTTCAAAATACGGAAAACTACCAAGGGAGCCTGAAATACAGGCAAGTATGTAGGATGGCCTGGAATACAGGCAGCTACATAGGATGGCCTGGAATACAGGCAACTACATAGGACGGCCCGTAATACAGGCTACTACGTAGGATGGCCTGTAATACAGACAAATACGTAGGATGGCCTGAAATACGGGCAAATACGTAGATCTACGTAGACAGCCTGGGAAATACGGCAAATACGGCAAATACGGCAAAAATCAGGGATTGCTGATGTAGTTTTGGTGAAGAGGCGCTTGTGGCCGTTTCCACAGGGCGGCAGTGCTTCCTCTCAGCTTGCACTCTTGCTGTCCTCAAGGCAAACATGCTCTTATCACCCGATGGAATACCCTGGACACCAGAATATCGATCTCAGACTGCGTCACAACGGGATGGCGGCTATCTGGAAACAATGGTGGAATTCCTGGAATCCCGCTGTGCGTTCCCGGTGCCACATAACTTTGCCGGAGTTGAGGCTGGGACGTTCGGTCTTCTAATGACATACTCGGGCCACGGAGTAACTCTTTCCCACTATCTGCAGGGCCGATTTGCAGATGCATTCTGGAGCATTGTCGGCAACGATTCCAGCGACTCCCATCTGGAATTAATCACAGAGATAATCTCCTGGATAATGTCCTGGCCTAGCATTTCGCAGGGGGACACACATTTTTGATAGCCCAGATGCGCGAAAAACGATGTGCAAGGCACTGGCTATCCTAATGGACATGCAATCTGACAAACAATTTGAACCCAACTTTATCCCCACGGTTCAGAGGCTCATTAACGAGCTCGGTCCTGATGCCCTTCCTGCTGAAACTGGGGCTTCCTCAGATGCTGGCCTCAACGATCAAATTGTGGCATAACCAGACCCACCCAGCGCCTGCCAGTTGGTCGGCCCATGGAGCGCAAACCTTATGATTCAACGAGTGTGGATTATTGGAGAGACACAAACCTGTTGCACAAATATTTGTTTCATCTTGCTCTCTCTCTTAGATGAACGAGTGAAATGTTCAACCACAGTGAAACCGTCATTGAGCCACAATGCGAGGTAGCTTGTTTCAAACTCTTGCGTACTTTGATCAATTTTTGCAGCTACTTTTTTCTCTCTTTTTTTTTTGCCGCCCTACCACAATGCCTCCCAATTCAATGGCCGAAGCACAGTTACTGTACGATTTCGACCGGGTATTCGGTCACGGGTCACAGCGCTCAATGAATCGAATACTTGATAAATATGTCACTGGTCACTGGGACCATCGAATACTTGGCCGAATAAACTTCTTTGAGGACTAAAATTTCAATTTCTCCCTGAATCCGCGACCGTGGGCATGGTATGATCATTTTTATGCTATTATCGAGCACAGCGTACATAAATTGGATCGTCTACGATACAGTTTGGTCCCACATGTCCTCTCCACCATAACGGCTCGGTGCTTTCGCATTCCTCTTCGCACGGCGAGTAGCAAGCTGGAGGTCGGCAGGGTTGACATCAAGTTCTTGTCAAGTTCAGTATCCTCTGCAGCACCGCTCCACTCCAAATCACCGCTTGAATTGCACGCGAAACCGGCCGGCAGCGCACACAAATCTCGATGAATACTTTGAAAACGAACACTTGGAATCGAGGGTCACAAGTCCTGCCAGCTGATGAATTGATGGCAAATGAATACTTATGGTCACAGGTCACAATGGGCGAATACTTGGTCGAAATCGTACAGTACTCCCATCCATCGCCCTGACGGTGCGCGGCGGTAAGCGTGGAGAGGACGTGCCCCGCTGTGTGACATTATTGTTGACGGTGACGGTGAGACGGACGGATTGGAGAGTCGTGGTGGAGAGCATGAACCGGTACAAATTTGCATCTGAACACGAGTGAAGCCACGAAGATGAAGTGCGGCACCTTCGAGTCGTGGAATCTGCATGCATGCGAGCGCAGTAAAGCGAATTAATTACTAACCCTAACTTAGCCCAAATCATAATACTCGAACGCTGAGCCAGAATCTCCAAGAGTTCATAAGAAAGGAACCTCCGTCGGAGTTGGCCACGTTATTCCATCCTTCATTGCGGCTGCAGTCTCACGAGCAACCAAGCTCCTCACGCAGAACTGTGTCCTGCAGTCAGCATCGAAGCGAGTGCTTGGGAAGGTAGCCCATATCCCGAAGCTCGAGTTTGGCGCAAAAGGGACCGTTGAGTCCAGACAGGGTGTATTGACAAAGAAGACCGAGATGAAGCAGCACAAAATGCCAAGGTGTCCGATATAAGGGGAGAACCGGTGCCAAGTTGGACGATATGGTTGGGAGCAAAAAATAAACGCCGAACAACGC
The DNA here is from genome assembly GCA_029378375.1 of Mycena olivaceomarginata. Classification (NCBI taxonomy): domain Eukaryota; kingdom Fungi; phylum Basidiomycota; class Agaricomycetes; order Agaricales; family Mycenaceae; genus Mycena; species Mycena olivaceomarginata. The sequence goes on along the minus strand of JARKIC010000155.1, from coordinate 121,469 downwards.
CAAATGTAGCGTGATAGTCATTGACTCAATGATCCAAGAGCAAAATTCATTCCAGACACTACTGTACCATTTAATTCAATTCGTATGTCACAGGTCACAGGCCTCAAAATTTACGAAATTTTTTCGTACGGGTCACAGGTCACCCAGCCATGTACGAATTCTGAAAACGAGTCACGAAATCACAGTAAAATGGCTCAAAAATTGAATTTTTCGCCTCCGCGCGTGCCGCAACAGGGAACAATGCCACGGTATTCACACGAGCTGTCAATTCTGACAGTAGCTATCTTACACCGTCTACAATAGTTCTACGAGTACGAGTTAGCAGCTTTATCAACTCCGTCGCATCCTGCACACTTTGCGGCGGATTTACGAAAAAAAATCCGGTCACGCTCCCTCAGACAAAGTACGAATTCTGAATTTCGTAAATTTTGGTCACAGGTCACAAGGCGTACGAATTGAATTAAATGGTACAGTACGTTCCGCCGTCGGCTAGACTCAGTCTGCCGAGGTCCGTGTAGCCGAGTCAAGATGCGGCTAGCCGATCACACAGCTGTGTGTAGCCGGCCACGCACAGCCTGTGTGATCGGCTGGCCGCATCTTGACTCGGCTACACGGACCTCGGCAACTGAGTCTAGCCGACGGCGGAACGTAGTGAGAGCACTAGACTGAAGAATCTCTCATCAGAAATAATGCTTCAAGTTTTTATTAACTCATTAATGAATCGTCCTCGTGTCAACGGAAACCTCCCTGGTAAGCACCAAACCTCGCTGGTGTGCACCGGCGTGGAGTCTGAGCTAGGCACCGCCAAGTCCGGCACCACGGCGCGATCACGCGAATAAACGCGTTCAAGAGGTCCGCCCGATACGCGGAGGACATAAACGGTAGCCTCTTCACCACCTTCCGGTCCCGGGAATATTGCCGCGTCGATTCTGACCTTAAGCCATTCACCGCGCCCTCGAGCCGCGACTGCCAATTCGCGTCGCACGGGCCCTCGGGCCTCAGGTCCGCGCCAGTGATGGAGCCGTCCTGTGCGAGGTCGTGTAGCACGCGCATGGCCCAGCGCGTGGAGGACCAGTAGCGCTGTTCCGCTCGTCCCACTGCGGTGGTACGGATGGCGGCAATGTACGACTCGATGTCGTCGTTCATGTAGGAGGAGAAGACTCGAAGCAGGGTGACAAAGACCGCGCATTGCAGCCCGACGCCATCGCCGGCGAAGAGATCCACACCCAGTTGGCCGTGCTGTTCTTTCTTCAAATCCAACGCTTGAGTCACTGCGTCGATGCATAGAGGGTATTGCACTGTATTTCTGCACCGGGCCCGCAACTTGCAACTTGCACTAGCACATTTTAAATTCCAGACAGCCCTTCGAGTCGACTCATTGGTACTGACGAGAAACGAAAACGAGGATCGGCTAATCTCAGCCGCATCACCCGGCCATCCAAGGCAGTCAAGTGGAGTTGATGTGATACTGATGTGACACGATGTTCCCTGTTGTCAGAACCGTCCATTTTGAGAGCGGGTGGGAACATTTTCTGAATAGAGACAGGCAATCAACATTAAACAAGACCAGCCGCCGCTTCGCTCCGGCAGTAAGAAGCCTGGCAAGAAAACATAAGAGAATCTTTTGTCGAATACAGTTAGGAAAAAAATAAACAATGCGGAAAGCTGAAGCTGTTCTCCTCAGCAAAAAACGACACGGGAATCAAATAAATCAACTCGCAGGAGGTTTTCAGAGATACAAAAAGGAAGATGGCAGGAGAGGAGCGGTTACTCACTGCTAGTCAACCAAGAGTAATCCAATTCAGAGCTAGGCACTCAAAAGGAGGCAAAGGAAGCAATAGAAAAGCAGGGATTCAAGGACGACTTCAGCTGAAGGGTTTGATCTTGCATTTGATTCATTTGGAAAGATGGACCAGCCAGAAATGGCAGAAGGATTCAAGATATGAATGAATGAATTTGATTCATAATTTATTGCCAGCGAGAGTGAATAACTGAATCGCGAGAAAACCACAGATCTTGACAAAAATGAAAAACGGCAAGATAGGTCGCAGGGCGGGATGGGAAGTGACTCAGTGTGGTTTGAGGAGATACCGAGATGAAAAGCAATTATTAGCCAGAAAGCAGGAAACACGATCCAGTCAGCCCGAGATCCAGTGTTGAGTAGTGGCAGTTGCGGTTTCAGACATCGAGCGGATACATACGGCGGAAGTAATAGTTTTGAGGTCGAACCAAGTAGACATCCTAGATTTTCAGGATGGTCGAGCAGATGCCTCGGATTGAAGTAATAGTTTTGAGTCGAACCAAGATGACTATCCCCCGCAGCAGTACTAGAGATTAGACCAAAAAATGAACATAAATTTGAAGAGGAAAGTGGGTGAGGGTGTTCTTTCTATTCACGTTGTTTTATAACGGAAGAGTCATCTGCTGGGGGGATACGTGGCCCCTCAGCCTCACAAATAGAATCATGAGCAATGACTGCGACAAACTGTGCCCTGTCAAGAAAAAGCTATGCACTGGTCAGCTGTTTGACCGCAAATGAAAAGGCAGTGAAGAAGAGCAGAGGGAGAGATGAGGACAGAAGGGGTTAATCAAAGAGCAAGAGCAGAGGAGAAACAAAAGGAGAATAATTACATGGGGATATAGCACAGCCGAACGAGCAAAATCTTAAAGAACGGTTAATCATTGAAATCAACCTCTTTTCGGACATAGTCCGGGGTGCGGTCCAGGCATGGTGAACTTTGCCTTATGTCTTCGTCTTTTGCACGTCGGGATTGTGAAATCAAATAGAGCAACCTACCTATTTGTATCCCTTAGGTATTTTTCATGATATCAATATTTAAGATATAGAAAAGTCGGATGAAAGAAGCGGTATTTGTTTGTGCCAAATAACACGATCATTCCCTTCTCGGTATTCAGACGCGTCTATGCGCATACTGTCGCTTCCATTCAACTTATTGCTGTGTTGTCATCCTCTTCCTACTTCTACGGCTTTCTTGGTTTCATCTTTCCCTCTGGCTCTTTTGACACTTCGGCAGTCGGTACACTTCCCTTGCCTGCTTCTTCCTGTTTGAATTCTTTCAACCACATGCATCTGGAGCTCCTTTGAGCTAAATATCTGACCCTGCTCCGTAAATCCTTGAAACAACCGCTTCACTGGTCAGCTGGACACCCGGAATTATGTATTTTTGTTTCTTGTCCCAGTTGGCTCTCTGCTTCAATGTGGTCAAATCATTCTACTTCAGGAAATACAACTCAACCCAATCTGGTTAGTCAAAGACCGCTTTTCCATTTTTATTCAAGTTGAACCGAATTTTCCATTTTAGATAAGAGCTTGGTGTACCTTGACCACATTCCAGTTATGAGGCTTCGTGGTGGGAGTAGCTCAGACGATGAAGATGGCGATTGCGGTGAGTAAATAAATCTATTAATCTCTTACCCAAACTTGAACCAACATTCTTGAAGATTCAGATAGTCCTGGTCCCTCTAATCACAAACACAAGGGCAATCTCACAGCTAACCACTCTCTGAGTCGTAAATCAGCTGTCAAGGCCACGGACCGGATCTCGAATACAACAGAACCTGGCATCCAGATAACACTAGGGAATTTGAGCACACAGAATCCAAACAAGACCGGGATCTATGTTGATCGTGTTGTAAATCTCGACTCTGCCCCCGAAGTTTGGGAAGTTCTGGATGAACGTGTGGCCTACATTCTGGATGTTTCGGATACTCCAGGATGCCTTGAATTTCAACACAAGGTTCAGAAAATCGATGCCATGGTCAAAAAGCAGGTCTGTCTTGTATTTCGGTGCTATGACTTTCAACACTCTATATTAAATATCTCATTTTCAGTGTCAGGATTCGCTTTCCGGCCCGACTGGATCCAAAGCCAAAAGTCTAGCTCAAGTCATCATTCTTGAAGACGAAGATGACTGGCCAATGATCATGGACTGCCGCCGGTCCAAGCTCAGCTGTGGTGGTTTCTATACGTGTTCCCTTGCAGATGAAGACTATCTTGATAGCTTTGAACGGTGTGGGACTGACTCTCAAGATTTTGTTTCGGCACCGATTTGCACAGCCAAAATGGCAGAAGCAGGGAGCCTCGTTGCAATTGCAACAGAGTACCTTTTTTTTCTTTTTTTTCTTGCGATACAACCTTCTCATGAATATTCCCAGGTTTTATCACAGCGTTTGCTCAAAATACTGCCGAGGAACATCTGAAGATTCTGACTTTCCGTGCGGTGACCATGCCATCATGCGCAAATACTCCAGGTTGGTTCAAAGTTCCAAGTGACATCAAAGTTTCTGACACTTACTGCTATAGGGATCCGTCAATGGGAAGTCTTACTTCATTGGATGCTCAAATTGGTCAAAGAATGACTTAGTCATTCACCGGTTCACCAAAATTCCGCCCTCTGTTTGAGAACTGATTCTGCGAAAAATATTTTGCGGTGAAGAAATTGAAGTGGATGATGACGATGTTGTTTTGGGGCTATGTCTGCAGACAGTTCATCCGTCGCATTTGCCCAAAAACCGTATATGTCGTGAGTCTCTGAGTCTACTATTCAACTTACTTGGCTCAACTCATCCATTAAGCACAAACTCATTTACGTGTGGGTAAACATGCCCCTGGCACACTGATCAAGCAAAGTTGCCTTTCCAAACTCCTGATTCTTGTTCCTGTTGAAGAAGGCAACTTGCACGCCGTCATCATCCTGACAGCTGGCCGGCATCACAATCATCCGCTGTTCCCTCGGAGGAGAGTGCCTTTTGCTGCTGCCAGTCAGTACGATCAGTGTATCGATGGGACAGGCACAGTCGGAGCCACTACCCTTCACGTGGATAAATGTGGGCCCAATCTCTATCCTTATGTGCAGTCCGACAAGTGCATTTTAAGCAGCAAGTACTCGGCGGTAGCTCGATGGAAAAATCCCGCAAGAATCCACCCAAGCCTGATCGATACCCGCAAGAGACACCAGTCTGTGTTCAACAAGAAAGTTCAGAAATTCCCTTACGGGGCAGGTCTAAAAGGTACGGGCAATCTTGATATTCAGCCAATCCATATCTAAACAGCTGGCATTTTAGCGGTGTGGCACGAGTTTGAACTGGACCGAGCTTGTGAAGTTGGGCAGCACTATATTCATGCGGTCAATACATTGGCTGATGATACTGATGTCATTGTTACGGTGAACCCTGAGCTTGCAGCCTTGACGCTCGAAGCCTCCTGGATCATGGTAGACACCACATTTGCTGTCGTTCATGGGATTACCAACGAATGGAAGCTTTTGGTGTGGTTGAATGGTCTGGACCGGTGTGATAAGGACCGCGGTGTCGGTATCGAAAGATATGTGATTCGAATTCGACTATGTTCATCCTCTAGAGGGGAAGATATAGTCGAATGATAGAGCGGAAGGTCGGTGCGCAAATCGGCTTGTATGAGGGATAGGTGTGTGGTGTGTGTGTGAACGGGGGAATCGTGGAGACCGTTCGTCTCCTAGGTGTGGACGCGCGCGACGGACCTGTTGTTAGTGGAAACGGTAAAGAAGGTGTGAAATGCCTAAACCTGGCTCCCCGTACGAGAGTACTGGAACCCTAAATGCGTTGCCCTGCCCGCTTTCCTTCGTGCGCTCTTCCCCTTAGAACCAGCGCTGGAGATGCGATGTGTGTCGCACGGACGATGACACCGACGTCGTTTGGTCGACGGCGAGACGGTTGGTCTTGTTGGCTATGGACGGCGATTTATGTGTGATGGCTTCTCTCCGGGCCTGTTTTCTACAGAGCGAGGCTCGCGAGAATGGTGATCCTAATCGAGGAAGCCTGGAATGGTGACACTGGGTCCGGTAAGGAGGGACCCTGCTGATGGAGGTGTGAGAGGTGAGACGCCGAATGAACGAGCGAATGTAAGATGTGTGGCCTGCCTCCTGGCAGTGGGCAAGGAGGAGGGTGCACGAGAGGTACGAGGTCGGGGAAGGCTGGGAGTACCCCTTAGATTGAGCTGAGAACGGTACAGAAAGTGGGGAAAAACGCCCGAAAGCTACTTCTGCAGGCCGGAAGGTACTGACTACTCCTACTGAATGCGCTCCCTTTTATACCTCCTCGACGACTTCCCACGTTTCCAGAGGTGCCATGCGGGTCGCAGGTGTTTCCAGGGGGCAGGGGACGTCATGAGGTGTTTCGAGGTGCATATATGACAGGAGAACGGACACCTCTGCTGAGGAGACCGATCGTCTCTGGGTGCGCGCGAGGCGCGGTGAGGCCGAACGACCTCGGAATACGTCTGGAGCTCCAGGCACGGCTGGTAATTGCGTCGGTGGGTGCTCGAGTGCTCAGGAAGGGGGAGAGACGGATGGTCTCCTCTCGGCTAGTCGATGCGTCGTGCGAAGTGGGGAAGGGCTGTGTCGGGATATCCTCTGCCTCGTCCGATGGGTCGGCGTCAGGCACGCGGCAGGTCCGTCCGGTGTGGGAGAGCGTCCGAGAACGGAAACGAGGGAACGTCGTGCCAGGGGACCGGTCGTATCCTGTCGGTAGATGGCGCGGTACGAGGAGCGCCGGTTCGTTGGATGCAGAAGGTCACGTCGTAGGCGTCAAGATCGGGTCGTGGCGTATGGGTCGTATCCGTGTGATGAGGTGCAGGAGCGAGCCCGGAACTGGCGGGGAGACGATGCGGATGTGGGGAGAGCGGTGGTCTCGTTCGGAAGCTGCTTCCGGTAACGTAGAATCCCATTTAGGAAGATCCGTCGCGTACGTCCGAGCTCGTCCCGTTACTCGTGCAGATGGTTCGCAGGGGCCATGAGGCGACGAGCGATGCGTAGCACGCTCGGAGACCTCACACCTCCCACATAGTTTTAATATCGACCGGCGGGGTCGATGTTATAAAAGAGCGCCGCAGGCGCTCCTTGTTAATCAAGCCTCCTTCGATATGGACTGCGCCGCATCCCGTCGTTTCACTGCTACGAACATATCCTGGCCGTCGAGTCGATTCTTCATCCCCGATGGTGGTCTCGCCGACTTCCTCCTCAACAATATTCGACTGAAGGTGTTCCTGCTGATCCCGCAAATATTCACGGACGCGTATGTCGCCGACACCGTCCGGTTTCTGACGACGCCTCAGAGGGAGGAACTCCGCTGCCATGTCCGCGAACTAGTTCGCCATGTAGTGAGTATCGGAGCGGTGGCGCGCAGCGGGGTCTGACTCGTAAAGCAGATGTTCGCCGCCAAGATACGACAAAACGAGCTCCGAGTGTCGTACACCGTGCCCGCAATCCCTTTGGAGGCGGCGTGGATGTTCCATGTGATGCAAGTGATACTCGTCGTCGTGGGCTTCGACACCGAGGCAAATTGTCCTTCGAAGGCCGACGGATCCCCTGTCTCGGCGGAGTCGGAAGGCACGGCGGCGCAATCGCAGGCGACGTTCTTCCTTAATGGGGCGCTATCCACGTTCTGCGAGAGGATGAAGGCCGGCGAGGCCGTCTTTCTCGATTATCCGGAGTATGACCCTAGCCATTGGGTGTCCAATAATTTCGCCTATCGCAGTCCGCCCGACGAGCTTCTTGCCTATCCCTGTCGATGATAGCCTAGCGGACTCGTTCGAGTATAACGAGGCCATCGCACAATGGCGAGAGCGTGGCATGGAGGCGCCGGCCACTGGGGTCTGTGTCTTCTGCGACGACCATAGTGCAGCTGCGCATCCCTGCAAGAAGGCGCCGAAGCTGACGGTGCGAAACTTGTTGGACGAGGCGGATGCAGCGGCCAAGGCAGCCGGTCTCGCCGCTACGGTAAACATCGTCCATCGCCTCCTCAAACGGGGGCCTACTCGTCGCAGCGTGCGTGTGTTGGCGTCGCAGATTAGTGGAGAGGGTATGCCCAGCGCCATCGACGTCGATTTCTTCGTTAAGGAAGAAGAAAGGGCAAGGAGCGAGTCTTCCCATAGTTCGCTGCCGGAGCTGGTTACACCGCCGCCTTCGAGCGAAGAGTGAAGAGGAATTATCGTAGTCGAGTAGAGGCGCAATTTAAAAATTCTGTGTTCCACATAACGGGTGTCTCCTGAACCGGAATTGCGAGGAGAGCAGCTTGGTAGGAGCGAGGAATCGGCGGGAGGCACGGGTGGTTGTCGAGGGGAAGAAAGGAGGGTCGCGTGGACCTGAATCGGGCGTGATCGAGATATACTTCCGCTGGTTTCATAAGAGGAGACCAAATATCTCCTCATTATTCCCCTCTCCGAAAACATCCCTTCATGCCGCGCGAGAGCGTCGCAGCGTACCGCCGCCATTTCGAGTGTCTCCTCCTGTCGGATGAGGAATTTCAGAACCTGTCCTGGGAGCCTTCAGGCCGTCTCGAGGAATTCTGTCATGAAAGGCTGCGTCCGGCTCTTCTACTAGTGCCACCGGTGCACCCTGGAAGGCACCGAACCCTCGAGTAATCAGTACGGATATTCCACCCGAGAGAAGGATGAGCTGCGGCTCATTCTTCTTCGTCTCGTCGGTACTACCGTGAGTGCTGGATTTTCTTCGATGGTTTTCTTCAAAATTTCGGCATAATCATATTGACCATAATTCGGGCAGAGGTTTCTTTCGTGTGCGCGTCTTATCCGCAGCGAGAATATGCGCATCCCGGAACTCGCCGCGCCACGTCCCCGCAGCGCAGATTACTGCTGCCATGAAGAAGTACTGGGTGCCCGGGGAGACCGCCGATCTCTTCATGTTAATGTTGCTTGCGTTCGACCGCGCTATCGACGGACGCGGGGAGGATCGAAGGGCTCTCAGCGTCGGGTATTCCATCCTAATGGACCTCTACCAGGCTGCGTCCGAGCAGGCACTGGAGGACGGGTGTCCGACCGACTTCGCCAAGTTTCCGTCGGGGAAAGGAGCCTCGTCTCGACGTCCTGCTGGAGGAAGTAATCCCGGCCGAACTCCTCCCGTAAGGTGAGTACAATTCGTCAATTTCTCTGGACGGAGGGAGACTCCCGTTCTCGCACATTCGCCTGACGAAATTTCCAGTTTAGGCGATGATCGGACGGGATCCGAATCCGGTTTCGGGTCGAGATGCTTGATGAGAAGGATTGCCGTTCCCAATTGGGTTAGGCCGAGTAGTTCGTAGACAGTTGGTGCGAAGTTCCGGACGGATAAATAGCGCCAGAACGAAAGCAGCAGGGAGAAACCCTGCCCTTTCGTCTCAGCTGTTTTTCGATGGCTACATCCTTCCATACCCGAGTGTTCGGCGTTCGTGACGAGTTTATGAACCTCGATTTTCCGAGTGTGGCGCGGATCGTCGAGCATTCGAATCGGCCTCTCATGGCGGATATCAGCCGGGAGATATTGGAACCTATGTATCAGGCGTTCCTGATAATTCACGCGGACGCGATCTGGAATCCGGAGACGAAGTCCGCCGAAGAGCGCCAATTCATGCGAGAGAAGACCCGTGTTTATTTAGAGTTGGCGGTGAGGTCCGCCTCGTGGTGCCATTGGCCAATCGCTGACGGGCGAGACAACCTGTCTCTCGGTTTCCAGGGGAAGTTATCAGACTTTCTGATCCGACACGAGCGACTGGCGGAGGACCTCTTGATTCCGGCCCCTCGCGTGGCGTGGCTGCTGTCGGTAATGCGAGCGGACCAGCTGTATGGATTTAGCGGGGACGAGGTCCAGATACGCCGGGTCATTCTGAGGGGCAAGATGGCCTCTCTCTTCCAATACTCGGAAAGGCTCCGGCAACGGGCGGCCGATCGTACAGCTAGCGAGGACGACGCATGTGCCCAGGCGGCAGCGCAGATGGCGGCTTTATCCAAGGTGCAGACCGATCGGGAGGGGATCCGTAGGAGGGGATCGTCGGGGAGCGAGGCGGTGGTATAAAGTGATGCTTCCGCGGACTCGAAAGTACTCGAGAATATTTCCTCGAGACCGCAATTTGTGTACTCCTCTCGCTGTTATTTCCAGGATGTCGAGTCACGGATTCATCGCCCCCCGAACGGTGGCCCAGGCTGTTGTGCAATACCGCCGTTGCTTTTCGTCCTGCTCGAAAACTTTCGGTCCGCGGAAGTAAATCGCGATGATTATTGCGGGTTGCCTCTAGGGGAGGTGGCCTACGTCCAGAGCTTCCTTCGACCTTTCGCACACGTTATTCGGTCGGCCATTCCGAGCACTGTCTGTGGTCCCGGACGACATGCCTTTCGGACGCATAGCCGAGCTGGAGAAATATGTCGTGGCGTACCTCGAGCGGGCCGTGAGTGCGGTTCGGCTGTGAAGTCGTCCGTTGCCGCAGGCTGACTGGATTATCAGGCCCTCCTCTACGCGATATCGTTCGAGGTGTCTCGTCGCACGGGGCAGTCCATGAAGCTCGATCCATCGGTTTACTGGTGCCTGTCACAGGCCATTACATTCGACTATTTTCTTGGGAAGCCAACGTATGGCTACGTTCCCGACGCGCGCGAGTCGTTCCTTTCTCGGATAAGTCTTGCGGCGAATCTGGCCAACAAAGCGCGAGGCCCCTCGTCCGCGTTAGACGTTCAACTAACGCCGGATTTCGCCAGCCTCCCGCAGGTACCCTCGTGGAGTCGTTCGCGAATCTCTACGCTCGAATCCCTGCAGTTGATTAATAACTGGGCGTGCGAGAACGCTCTCCTCGAAGACGGAATCGAACAAACGCAGAATTTCGGGCGGGCGTTGGAGAAATCTGCGACGTATGCGGACATGGGGTATGGCCCGAACCCGAGCAGTCGCTATTTCGTGTAGGAGGGTCGGGGAGACGAGTGGTCTCATGTGGCTGTAAAGCGCGTAGGGGTTTTTGTTTTCGAGATAAATGCTCGTAAGGCGGTTTCTTCAATACGAGGTTGCATATGTGGGCTTGGTGTTCTCCTGTCCTAAGGTTCGTAGTCTGCGTGAGTTGTTCCTATGTTCGTAAGTTGCTGTCGGGCAGCTCGATGGCGTCCTGTCAACGGGCGCGAGACCGGCGGTATCCGTATGATAACCGCATCCGTGGGCATATAAAGGGTGGGCTGTTAAAGCAGCCCGCATAAATTTATCTTTTCGGTAGACGCGGTGGTGCCCCTTCATGCTGTCGTTATCCAGGCCTGCGCGACAAAGGCCCACCAAGCGACTCAGTCGTCCCGAACTCGTCGTCCTCTGGATCCATCGGGCGCGCCATCTCGCGCAGGATCTTCATCATACCACTCGCATCGCCGTAGAGGAAGAAACACCGGAGGAAACCGTTGGCCTCATCCGCGACGCCGTCAGCGTGCTGCTGAAAAACATGGTGGCTCTTGGGAAGGCGAGCCTGAAATACGGTTCCTTTGGCGATGCGAACGCTGCCGGGTATTTCGTTCCTCCCGAAGGAACAACGTTATTCGGAATGGCGGAGCGATTTGTGGACCTGTATGGGTACCATGGGGATACTTCGCCTTTCGACAGAGCCCTTATGTTCGACAACCTGAACACCCTGTTCCGCACGATGGTTTTGGACTGAGGAATACCTCCGGTTCGGCATCGATTTCCCGAACTTCGATGTTTCCAAAGAGGACCTGGAGCGGTACGGGATTTACGAGTTCATAAAACCCCGCCAAATCGCTCGTCTCTCCTCCAAGGAACCAGGGATCCGTGGTGCACCAATTTGGAGATCGCTTATTGCGATACAATCCGAAACTGGGGAACGAGGCTCGGTACCAATTTCCCGATCCGTCGCGAGAGTACGCCGCTATGCGGCCGAACACACCGGTGCTTTCGCCAGTCGCAGAAGTTGCCGACGAAATGATGGAGGAAGAGGAGGATTCGGACAAGGAGAACGAGAGTCCGTAGATAGTGGAGGCTGTTGTAGATGGTGCTTCCGTAGATGACTCAGGGAAGCGATTATCTCCTGTCCCAACCACCGGAGACGTGAGGTATCGTTCACCACGTGACCGCGGCGCGTCCGAGGTATATAGGCGGAGGCGTGGGGTGCCTTTCAACCAATGCAGATCCGCCAACTCCTCATTCGTCCGCCCGGCCCGCATGTGTCCACGATTTCTCGATTCTTCCCCTCCTAAACGCATTGTCGCTCGAGGACAAGACACTGGAACTCGTCCGTTGGTGTCCATCCGAAGGCTGGGCGGCCTTCCTCGAGTTTAGGCTGCGCCCTATGGTTTACTTCGTGCATGCCGCGGTGACGCACGATTTCACCCTCAGTCGGTGCGAAAGGCGTGTATTCGTTGGTGGAACTCGACCATATCAAATACTGGGTGGGACGTGTTTTGCTCCACTGCGTTGGTGAATTTCGTGTTACTCGCTGTCCAAGGTAGCTGATTGTGGCCGCAGAGATTACTGCTCTCGTCCCGTTGCGCTGTACGTTCGGTGTACATGGACGACGTCTGCATCCGCTATCCACCCGTTGTCGGTCTGCCGGGGAGGCGACAGCGATGTTCGAAATAATGCACAGAGTTTGCCGCTCGGTCGGTTACCCGTTCAACCAGGAATCGTGGATTCTAAACCTCGACCTCCTGATTCCTCTGGTGGAAAGTGCTCGCGAGACGCGGGCACTCCTCCGAACCGCGTTTGATTACCCCGCCTTCGACGAGCATGGGCAGCTGCTAATTCCCGACTTCTACTCCGTGGAGGCCCGGCCGCAAGACGTTTCTCCAGAGCGGAACATCAGGGGGCATCCAGTTTCGACCCGATAATCCATCCTGTCCCAAGGGTGATGGGGCCGGAGGTTCGAAGTTCCGTAGTGGCGCGTATCATTACTTCGTTTGACCGTGTTTTGGTTGCACGTGGGGCGCGTCTTGTTTTCGTGTCTTCTTAAATTCCTGTTGAATATATCCGTCTCCTTTACCTTCTCTCGCATACCGTACCCATACGTGGGTTCTCGAAGTTGCATAATTTGGTCGGGGAGATGATCAGTCTCCTCGTCCTGGGCTGGAATACCAGCTTCCGCCCTCCGGAGCGCTATTTTCCTTTGCCGAGTGATGGTTCCTTTGTGTCGTCGTCGAAATTCCTGAGCCGGCCGGGCTTCCTATATCCTATAACCGAAGTGCTGCTGTGCCTGTAGGGCGGATACGATCGATATTGTCCGCATATATTCCGTAGATCCTGGTCGCGCCCAGGTTTGATCGTCGTATCAGTCGTCTGTAGCGGCGTTCTCCTTTTGGTCCGATTTTATTTCCCCTTCGGATGTCGATAAGATGATCCGATTGTGGGTCCTAGCTGGGCGAGAAGGATCGTCTCCTTCGGCTTTCCTTTTCGGGAAAGTCACGTGACCGTCCTGCCCATATATTGGTGTCGTAACCGATGGAGTGCCGAATTGATCGACGCGTCTCTTTCTTCTTCCTTCCACCCGTTTCTCGTGGCTCGACGCGTCCGACACGCGTCGCTGTATTCCGGTGGCTCGACTCCCTGGCCGCGTTCCATTAAGGTTGGCCTATTTTCGTTTCGAGGAAGCACATCAAAATGATTCCAGTTTTAGGTTCGTCCATTGAACAGTTTTCTGCTTCTTCCATGAATTATGGTTTTGTTTCCGGTTTCGGCTTGTTTCCCTGGCGTTGGCTGCGGTTTGCCACGTCACCATTTCTCCTTCGTCCTCCACGTCGTTCTCCACTGTTGTTGACTGTCGTTCACGTCTCGCGATGCCCCCCAAGACTCGCTCTTGCACCCGTCTCTCCGCGCACTTGACTCACTACAGCCCTTCACCAGCGTCATCGCCAGGCGGTCGCACGCGCACCCCGTCGAGGAACCGTGGCTCTGTGTAAGCTCCCACCGAAGTGGACGGTAACTTGCAAATTCCGGCGGCTAATATAGCTTTCAGCAGCGAGGGTGCAGACACCGACGATGGAACTGAGTCGGATTTCGTGCCCGAAGAGAAGACAGCATCGCCCGACTCGGATGAGGAGTTCCCCTCGTCTCTTCCGATTCCTCCCGCCGGTGGCGAGATGGATGTGGACGAAGATTCAACGCCGCCCCGCAAGCCTCGTCCGTCTGCGTCGTCCTCGTCTCGTGGGAAAGCGTCGCCTACCAAGTCATCGAAGCCTGCGCGTCGCGCGCGATCGCCCGAAGCAACAGCGTCGTCGCGTCCCCCGACGCCCGACAACTCCATTGTCCTCGATCTCGAGGAGCGCCCTCTTCCGGACTGGGCAATTCCCGACCACGTTCCAGACTTCGTTGTCCGGCGCGACCCCACGAACCCTCGCCCGCCGCGGTACCTGCGTTACGTGCCTGTGTCGGACGTCGATATCATGGAGACGTTCAAGGACCCCCGCCTCGTGAAAAGCCGTCTGGAGGACTCGCCGCCCGAAGTCTTCGACAACCCCGCGTACCATATCTCGCCAACAGGAAAATGGCTCCAGAAGCTTGCGGAAGGCGACCGCTCGGTGGCTAGGTATTGCCGCGTGTACAACGGGATGCGCGTCCGGCTGCTCGTTTTTCTTCATAGATTCCCCTCTGCTCTTCCTCCGCCCGAACTTCCCGTCGACCCAAATGACCCCTTCTACGAATATACTGAGCCCAGACCCGAGCGCAAGCGATTTGTTCCCACTCCGCTGAGGCTCCCGGAGGCTGGTGATGAGTCCTTGACGTTCGCAGAGTACCAGGTGGTGTCCGAAAAGAACTCGAAGCTCCGGGCACAGCACGATGCGCAAGAAATGGCGCGTTTCCGACAGCTCGAAGCGGACAACCTTGCCGCCCTCAAGACATGGGAATCCCGGGCCAACGACTACCGCCGCAATCTCCCAATTATTCGCGCTCGCCAGGTCGAGGTTCTTGAGTCCTACCAGGCGGACCGTGAGCGAATCATCGACCGCATCGAGCGCCAAGCGAACACCATCAGGGAGTACGCGTACTTCCTCGCGAAGCGCGCACTGCCTCGATCTGGCAGTGGTCGGGGGGTCTCCTCTCGCGTCGCCGCTGCATCAGGGGAGCCGGTGCCTCTGATCACGGTCCCTTCCAAACGAGGCGTTGCGGAAATCGACGACGCTGAGCTGCCACCGATCGCTGCGATTTCGGAGGGCGACATGGACTCTGGCGAGGAACGGCCGCCGGAAGTTTCACGCACTGGCGCTCCCAGCAAGGGAAAGGCGAAAGCGACAAGCTCAACGTCGGATCGCGAGCTTTGGGAGGGTTCCGTTGCGAATACGGCGCGTATCGCCCCCGGCGCTGCCCTCTCTGCCAAACCCGAGCCGTCGAGCGCGGGCTCTTTTCTGGGCACTGGAAGTCCGGCGCGGGACCTAACACAGGCGAAGGGCGCTCGTCGTCCACTGGAGGAGGATCGTCGTCGACTCAGCAAGAGCATCGTTTCGATGTCGATGCTTGGCACGAGGCGCACAACCCTTTCTCGGGCCCCCCGTTCCAGCAAGACCTCGTCCTCAACGCGAATGGGACCAAGGCCGTCGTCTCCCACAGCTGGCAGCTCGATCCCGTGAATCCGCATTTCCTCGCGCGTCTCGCTCCGTACGGCGTCCTTGCTTCGCAAATGCCTTCCTGGGCGGTGACTTCTCGGGCAAAGGTACGTCTTCCTTAAGTGGGTCGTTTCCGAGGTAAATTGCTGATCTCTCCTTTTGTCCGTCAGGGGTGCAAGGAGTGCCACGAGAACGGGGCCGCCTGCGTTCGTCTCGTTCAGTCGGGGGCGCCGCCCGTTACGAGTTGCCAGCGGTGCCGCATGAAAAACCGGACCTGCATCGCGCGGACCTCCGGGTTCGACTTTACGCTGACCGGTAAGCAGCCCATGTCCCACATAGCTTTGATTTTGACTCCGCTCTCAGGGTTTCTTCGCAGACCACGTTATTTCCACAATGAACGCCGAGCTCGTCGACATGTACGTCGACGCGATCCTGTCGTCCCTGACTCCGCTCACGGGGGTCGACGTCGCCGCTCGAATCATGTCCCGCGTCATAGTCTACCGTCAAGACGCGAGGCTTCGGGAGGGACGCGCTCCTCGTGCGGATCCGTCGGAGGCTGGGGCGCCCTTGGAGCGTCGTGTCGATGTTCTCGTTCGCCCGGGAGCCGGACGCGAGCAGTTCCTCGAGCGGTCCTTCGTTCCTTTCCAAGGCGTGCAATACGGTGACTGCGAGCATCGGCTCCCTCGTCCAGGACCCGAGCGACGCAGCGACGTTCCTTACGCACATTCTCGAGGACGTCGTCGAACGTATTTCCGCGGGGGCTCGGGACATGGGGGGCTCGTTCGGGCAGCGCGTCTCGCAGGCCTTCCTTCCCGACCGCCGAGTCGAACTCCCGGGGGGCTTCGAGGCAGGCGACCGCCCGCTAGACCTGGCGGGGTTCATCGCCAGCGGAGATGTTCGACCACCTCCGCTGCACCCGCCAATCCTGCCGTCCGACTCCGAATTGTCCCGTTTCCCTTCGACATACCACTTCGGTGGCGAGGCGCGCGCTCTTTTGGAGGAGAAGTATCCGGGACGTCTCGCTCATCGACACGCCGATGGAAGGGTCACCGGCCCTCTCGTTGCAGGAGGTTTCGACACCTCGGAGGACGATTCTGCTCGTGAAGACGACTCCGCTCGTGAAGACGACACTGCTGGCGAGGCGCCCCCTTGGCCTCGTACGTCTTTTCTTAACGCGCACTTGTACCCCGATTCTGACGTCTCACATACAGCGGCCAGGTGCGGGAGGCCCCGCAGTAGCCTTCCCCCCATCGACGAGGAATCGCGCGACATGACGCCTCCCACGTCTTCTGTGGCGTTCACGTCGATCCCGACCACGCCCTCGAATTCTTCGCAAACGTCGTTCGCAAGCCTTGGGAGTACAGGAATCCTCGGCGGCCCTCGGTTCGCGGCTGCATCGTTCGAAACGACCCCCACCCCGCAAGCTGGTGGGTCCCTCCTTGCTGGTCCGTCGGTGGGCCGCTTTTCCGCGCTGGACATGACGCCACTCGTCCCGTCAACAATACGAAGAGTGGGTACGCGCGGGATGTCCCTCCCTCCGCGGATCGTTATCGACACATATACCGCGCGGGCATCCTCTCCGGGTCGCGCGGGCTCTGTCGACGAGGGGAGCGCAGGTTCCTTCAGAGAGTTCGAGACCGGGGGCGCGAACAACACGAATGGCGCGTCGGGTGGATCGATTGAGTCGGGCGGCGCAGTCGCGGGTTCGTCGGCGGGGGCGGGGGTCGAGGACGTCGATATGGAGTAGGGGCGAAGGGCGCCCCTTCGAGAAAAATTAAACTGCTGGATACTATGTCCGAGGGAGCCGTCCCTCAAATTATTTCGTTGCACAGTGCTTCCGAACTCCCCAGTGGCGGCTGGGTCGAGAAGGATATCGCAAAAAGAAACCCGCTGGACTTTATTTTTCATCGGCCGCGCTGAGGCCTGTAGTCTTTGTTTGCTTGTCGACTTGTTTTCCCTTCGCGCACTCCTCTCCTCGTACCTCCCCTTCCCTGGAGTTCGCGCGTTCTGGTATGCCGTAGTACCTGTATTCGTTTCCTTTTGTATACCGTTGCGCCCGCCCCTTTGAGGGCCAAAAGAATGCACGTAGTCGCCCCCTAGGGGCTGAATAAATCAAATTTTACTCTGCTGAAATTCTTCCGTGGGTTTCTCGAGAGTTCGTGAAGACTGCTGGATTTCCTAATTAGGAAGGTGACTTTTTAGAGACAATCGCGATCCTTGTTTCGGCCTGGTGTCCGAGGCTCGTGGATTCGTTAAGTTGATATTCATATTTGGGGTTATACGTCACCGTCTCGGTTCCTGATACGCGTAGTGACGGTATTACGCCTGAGTTGCGTGAATCGGGCGTTGTTTTCGGAGGGGGAGACAGGTCGTCTCTTGTCGTAATTCGTGTTTTTCAGATCTCTTTGTCGAGAATAGATAGTATTTGAGAGAGATCAAGTCGGGTTTACATGTCTTGTAAGAAAAGGGAAGTCCGTTGCTTCTTTTCGTCTCCTTTCTAATTTCCCGGGAGCGGTTCGGATTGTCCTTCGAAATCGCGAGGTCCGTTGTCCCCCCATTTCAGTTCTTTTTCTTTTTTCTGGCGAGGGGGCTTTGGTTCGATAAATTTTGTGACCGGTATCCGGATTTTCGAGCGTGCATGGTAGGGTATAAGGCGGAAGGCTGCCGTTGGTGCTTTCGAGACTGCGCCATCCAATTCCGCGATGATGTAGGAGCTGTCCGATTTTCGTTCCACAACGACCATTGGTCCAGAGTAGCGTGGTTTCGCTTTCCGAGACCACTCGTTCTCGATTGCTGAGTTTCGGAGGAGGACGAGGGAACCGGGTTTGAAGTCGAAGTCCTCGATCTTTTTCCCGTTGTCCTTTTCCCACTGCCGGATCCCTTTAACGCGTGCTTCGTACACCTTGCTCTTGAGCTCGGCGAGCTCCTCGGGTCGCTTCATTAGCTGCTTCGCCCGCATCGCCACGAGTTCTTCCGTAGAGAGCCGTTCTCCGGTGACCCGGGTCATATAGGTTGCTTCCGCGATATCGAAGGGAAATAGCGGTTCGACTCCGTGTGCGAGATAATAAGGGGAGTATCCGGTGGACTTCTGGATGGAAACTCTCTCCGCCCAGAACACGTAAAACACGCGCTCGGTCCAGAGTTGGAGGTCTCCTTCGCATGCTTTCGATATTGCCTCGCGAACGTCGTAGTGGCGACGCTCGACGATGCCGTTGGCGCGGGAGTTGTATCCTGAAACCTTTATATGGTTAATCCCGTATCTCTTGGAGAGCCATTCGATCGCTTTAACCCAGGCGGACCCGTTGTCCGTAACGATTTCCACAACGGTGCCCCAACGGCACAAGACTTCTTCGAACACAAAGTTCCCGAGCGACTGCCGCTGTTTCGTTTGTGAACATCCTCCACTCCGGCCATCCGGAAATGGAGCAGCGTCCCTGTGCGAGATATCGGTAGCCGTTAGAGGAGGGGAGAAGCATGGTATCTGCGTGGAATTTGTGAAACAACGGCAAGGGAACCGCAACCGTCGGAGGTATGTTGAACTTCCATGAAAGGCGGAGCTGGCACTCGTGGCACGTTTTGAGATACCATTTCAGATCCTTGTCCAAAAATGGCCACCAAAATCGGTCGAGGAGCCTTCGTCTACAAATGTAGAATCCCTTGTGGCCGAGTTCGTCGTGAACCTGTTTTAGGATAGCGGCACGTTTTTCTCGTGGGAGAACTAGCTGGTGCTCGTTCTGGGGGTTCCTTCTCTACAACGCTTCCTCCATTACGAAGTACTGGCAGGCCTTCCGAACAAATCGTTCGAATTCGGTCTTGAGACAGATCGTCCGGTCGAACCTTGTCGCCAAGGAACGCTCGGATCCGGTCCAACTCGGTGTCTTGCTTGTCCTGTTTGTCGCTTCTGGGGATCTCGTAGATCTGATCGTCGATCATGTTAACGAAGACGCTAACCGGCGGCTGGTGCTTCGCCTCTTCGATCCGGAGATGATTCGTCTCGACCATCCGGCTAACCGGAACTCCAGCTATTTTTATTCGTGACACCGGGATTGTCTCGAGAAGGGATATCCGGGGCGTTCTCTGCCAGTTCATGACGTGAACCGCGAATCCGCACGCGCGGTCGATCCACTTCCTCGACATCATTGTCCTCCTCTGGATCCTCGGGGGCTGGTTTCCGTCGAGACAACCCATCCGGTACCGCGTGTCACTTCCCCGGAGTGTGTTGGAGTTCGAAATCGAACAGGAGAATGGCGGCTATCCAACGGTTGATCGTTGCATTGGGCTGGATATCGGGGTTGTTCAACATCCCCTTTATGTACTTGGCGTCGACCCGGACCAGTAGTTTCTTTATCCCAACAAGGTACATTCGGTACGCTTTTAGCGCCCTGAACAGGCCGTATAGCTCGAGTTTCGCTTGTGAGTAGCGTGATTCTCGTTCGTTCCAGGTGGTCGATCCGAATCTGGACGGGTATTCTTTCCCGTCTTCTCCTAGCTGGAGCAGAACGTATCCAGCTCCTCTGAAGGAGGAGTCGACGTCCATGATGCACTGTCTTCCGGACGCGTAGTCAATTTGTCGCAGTGCCGGGGAATTTATGAGAAGGAGTTTCAGCGCTTCTTGCGCTGCTATCTCGTCCTTCGAGGAACTGGAAACGGGGCGTCTTTCCGCAGCAGCCTGGTAAGCGGAATGGAGATGTCGGCAAAATCTTTCATGAAAATCCGCATGAGACCGAGTGTCCCTAGGAAGGCCCTGACGTCCGTCAGGTCTTCGCATGGAGGCCAGTCGCGAATCTTCTGGACCTTGCTCTCGTCCGGAGTCCTGCCTTCGTAGCTGCAAACGTGTCTGACGACCTTTATTCTGGGGACTGCGAAGAAGGATTTCTTCGCATTGAAGGTTCCTCCGGCGTGCCGGATGCGTTGTAGGATTCGGTTTATCATCTCCATGTGTTCCCAGATGAACCGTCGTATTCCCTTATTTTCGGGGATGGTTTCGTAGGAGCCATCAGGTAGGAGATAGAACGTCTCCGGTCCTTTCACGGGCGTGTCATCTACGAACAGCTGCGTATATTTCGGGATCTCGTCCTGGAGGATGAAATTCACATCTCCTTGTTGGATCTGAACCGAGTTCGTATACCCTTGCAGCAGCCGGGTGAGACGAAGCGTCCCGAAAGGTCCTTGGAACGTGGTGTAGTCCCGCGACGCGATATCCAGGAGTCGATGATCAAATCCGACGAAAAGGTCGAACATCCCATACACCGCTCTCCCTCCGAACGACTCAGCGTAAACTTCGACAATTGGCGGGCATCCTGCATCCTTTATGACCACTCCATTTAGCGGCTGGAGATTGTGGACGAGTCGAAGCGAGCCGTTGGATTTTGGTACCACGAACCAGTTCGTCCGATAGGATGAGCTCGATGGTTCGTAGACCCCGGTCTTCATCTTTCCCCGGATTATTCCACAACCTCGTCCCGGATTCCTGGAGGTATCGGTATGTTCCTGCTCCTGCCAAGGAGTGTGGGCGAGCACCGGGATTTTCACCGGTTCGAAGTAATCTTCTCGGAAATGCCCTCTTTCGGTCTCGTCCCATGCAAACACCATTTCGTGGTTCAGGATGACCTCGTGAACAAGCTTCTCTTCTTCGGGAAGCAGAAACCCGTCTTTGTTTATCTCCATTTCGCGCGCCCGATCCAGAGTGTATCGTTCTCCCGCTCGGAGCTCCCCCGGATTTGGGTTCAACTTGGGCATGTCCTCCAAAGGATCTGACGGGAAGTGGCGAACTATCCGGAACTCCTCTGGCAGTGTCGCCGGCACCGAGTGGACTCAATCGGCCACTGGTTTGTATTTCTTCTTTGGCTTCTTCTTTTTCTTCTCTGTCGATCCTTCGGCCGTCGTTTTGACCCAGACATGGATTGTCTCATCGTAGTCGTACATTTGTTCGAGGCAATACGCCAGGTATCGCGGGGATATCTCCCATTGTATAGTTTGGTTGGAAATGAATATGGGCCTGCAATCCGTGGTGTTCGTGCCCGATGGCGTATATAGTACCATCGGGGAAGTAAGTCGTGATAGCGAGAAACGCGGCGCCTCGCTCCTGTTCGTGCCCTTCGCAGGGGTGTTTTCGTGTTCCTTGTCCGTGTCCATTATTTCCCAGTAGTTCGTTGATACTGCGACTGCCGGTGGAGAGCGCGGCGCTTCTTCGCCCTCCCTCAGGCAAAATCCGTCCCGTCGATCTCTATTATCGAGAACGGGTTTGTTTCGACAAACGTATCGGGGTTCCGCGGAGGTTTCATCCGAGTGGGGACCGATAAGACCTTTCCCGTGTTGGGGCAGGTAAGCATGAGCTCTTGCGACCCGTCGGCTCGGTCCTTGGTATGACACTCCGTAAATCGGAAGAACGGTCTCCCCATTAGGACATCGAATGGAGCACCGTCCACAACGTGGACCTGGAGGAGAACGTCTATCTCTCCCACCAAGAATTTCAGGTTCTCAACGACTCCGGCCGTTGTTGAATGCCCAGAGTCCGCCGATTCCATCGTGAGGACTTTATCCGGTGAGAGGGCTACCCCCAAGTCCTGCCATATGTCTCGATTCATAGCTACGATCTCCGACCCCTGGTCGAGGGTGCATGTTACGGAACGGGCGTCATTCACGAAGAAGTCAAGGACGCGAAGCGAGTCGATAGGCGATGCCGTGAGGAGCATGCTCCTTGTCCTTCCTACACCATAATTCATGACGAGAGCCTCCCTTTCTGCATAAGTCCCAGTTTCAACTGTGGGAATACGTTTGGTGGCTGTGTTGTCGCGGTACCATTTTCGGATCTCAGGTGCGAGAGCACACAACTCCTCGTTGGTTATGGTGACTTCAGCCACTAGAGCCCTTTCGAGCACCCTTTTGACGAGCGCCGGGTTCTCCACCGGCGCTTGGTATTTAAAGGCCGGCGGCTGAGGTGGATGAGACCGAGTGTCTCCTGGAGGTGGCGGAGGTTTCGCCGCCTTCTTCGGTTCCTCCTGCTGTCATTGGGGTTCGTCCGCGATTTTCTGCGCACCTCGAGGAGGTCCCTTCTTCTGGATGACCACCTCCGGTTTCCCTTTCTTGGGTCTTTCCTGAACCCAGACGCTCCCGTACTCGTCCTGGTAGGATTCCACTGCCGGGGTCGCGAATCGAACTGGTCCTCCCTTCTTCGGCCTTTCCTGGATCCAGACTCTTCCTTCCTCATCTTCGTAAGAGTCCACGGCCGGGTTGGCTGTCTGCCCGAAAGCCCATCGTCTGGACTGGTTCGCAGCTCGTGTACGACATCGCCGCCACCGTATGAGGAGGCTGGTCTCTCTCGAAGATCTGAGCCTGAGCTTGTGGCGGAGGTTGCGGCTGTGCTGCCACCGGGGGCGCCGAGTTCTCCTGGAACCATCTGTCGAATTTCTCGGCAAGGTTCCGTCCTGGTGAGTTCCTAGGTAAGAAGCGACCATTCGGGAGGACGAGCCTGTTATCCGCGTTTTGGAAGCATTTTCCGGATCGGATGTAGTCTGCCGCGACGTTACATTCGCGGAGGAAATGACCCGTCTCGGAGCAGAACCCGCATTCGCCCGGGCGGAACATGGTGCCTCCTCCAGGTCCGTCTCGAGGCGGCCATGGTTGGCGCGGCGGGTAGCCTCCCTGCTGCTGAGGATAACCGTTGTCTCTCGCGCCGTACGGTCCTTGGTACGTCCCTCCTCCTTGCGGGGGGTACCGTGGCCTCGGAGGAACGGTCTCGAGAGCCGTAGCTTGGTAGATCGGATATGTCCGCTGGGGCGGGCCGATTTGCATCCCTCGATTAACGGCTTGCGTGAGCGTCTGCATATCGACGTGATACCGCTGGTTCATTTTGGCGATGGTATTGCTGAGCTCCACCATTTCCTTTTTGATGAACACAGTGTCCGCCGATTTGCCGACCTCTGATTCCAGGGGCGTCGAGGATGTATCGTCCCGCCTCGATCATGTCCTCTATTTCTCGTGGCATTCCGGACGGGTGCGCTGGTTTGAGAATCTCCATCCGACGGACGATGCTTGCCTGGAAGTCCTCGTGTAGTCCTTTCGGGAACATTTTCTTCGACTCGAGTTCCGACATTCGGCCTTCTCTGACGAGATGATCCGTAATGGTTCGGAATTTGCGGCAGTATTCGGCGAAGTCGTCTTTCGAAGTGATCCGCTTCGAAACTCCGGTGGAAATGAATGCGTCTAGATCATTCGACGAGAAGATCGCGCTCCCGTCCGATCCCGGGTACAATTTCTCGACCTCTTTCTTGAAACTGGCCCAGGTCATCTGGCTTCCGTCTCCCGGCAAGACTCCTTTCCAAAGGAGCTCGTCGTTCCGGTCGATGTATCGAAAGGCGATTTTCATCTTCTCTGCATCGGTCTGTCGATCGCAGGTCTCCGCGACCTCTTCGATGTCCTCCCAGTATCGTTTAAGGCTAAGCGCCTTGCCGTCGAATTCCGGTGCCCCGCGGGCGGTTCTTCTGGGAAGTGTTTTGGACATCCTTTTTCGGACAGGGGGTTGTGTTTCCGTAACCGGTTCTGTGGTGGAGTCCGTTAAGCTAGACTCGGTGGATAGGGTATTCGATTGGTCCGAACTGCTGGGGACTGAGTCGAGAGAAGACTCTGGCGTGAGAGAAGTAGGCGGTGTTTCTGGAGATGAGTTAAGGGAAGTGAGAGGCGATTCCTCTACGAGGGGTGGGTCGACGAAGGGAGATGTAGCGCGTGCTGCGGTAGAGGCCGATGCTACGGGATCGGTTTCGGCGAGGTTTACTTCTTGGAAGAGGTTCCTCGAAGCTCGGGTTAAGCGAACTGGGGTCCGTAACGGTTTGGGCGTATCGGCACTCTGTCTGGCGGAAACGAGACTTCGTTTCCGTCTAAAATCCACTATAAACCCCCCTCGCGGTGGGCTCCAGTTGTGATAAGGACCGCGGTGTCGGTATCGAAAGATATGTGATTCGAATTCGACTACGTTCGTCCTCTAGAGGGGAAGATATAGTCGAATGATAGAGCGGAAGGTCGGTGCGCGAATCGGCCTTGTATGAGGGATAGGTGTGTGGTGTGTGTGTGAACGGGGAATCGTGGAGACCGTTCATCTCCTAGGTGTGGACGTGCGTGACGGACCTGTTGTTAGTGGAAACGGTAAAGAAGGTGTGAAATGCCTAAACCTGGCTCCCCGTACGAGAGTACTGGAACCCTAAATGCGTTGCCCTGCCCGCTTTCCTTCGTGCGCTCTTCCCCTTAGAACCAGCGCTGGAGATGCGATGTGTGTCGCACGGACGATGACACCGACGTCGTTTGGTCGACGGCGAGACGGTTGGTCTCGTTGGCTATGGACAGCGATTTATGTGTGATGGCTTCTCTCCGGGCCTGTTTTCTACAGAGCGAGGCTCGCGAGAACGGTGATCCTAATCGAGGAAGCCTGGAATGGTGACACTGGGTCCGGTGAGGAGGGACCCTGCTGATGGAGGTGTGAGAGGTGAGACGCCGATGAATGAGCGAATGTAAGATGTGTGGCCTGCCTCTGGCAGTGGGCAAGGAGGAGGGTGCACGAGAGGTACGAGGTCGGGGAAGGCTGGGAGTACCCCTTAGATTGAGCTGAGAACGGTACAGAAAGTGGGGAAAAACGCCCCGAAAGCTACTTCTGCAGGCCGGAAGGTACTGACTACTCCTACTGAATGCGCTCCCTTTTATACCTCCTCGACGACTTCCCACGTTTCCAGAGGTGCCATGCGGGTCGCAGGTGTTTCCAGGGGGCAGGGGACGTCATGAGGTGTTTCGAGGTGCATATATGACAGGAGAACGGACGCCTCTGCTGAGGAGACCGATCGTCTCTGGGTGTGCGCAAGGCGCGGTGAGGCCGAACGACCTCGGAATACGTCTGGAGCTCCAGGCACGGCTGGTAATTGTGTCGGTGGGTGCTCAAGTGCTCAGGAAGGGGGAGAGACGGATGGTCTCCTCTCGGCTAGTCGATGTGTCGTGCGAAGTGGGGAAGGGCTGTGTCGGGATATCCTCTGCCTCGTCCGATGGGTCGGCGTCAGGCACGCGGCAGGCCCGTCCGGTGTGGGAGAGCGTCCGAGAATGGAAACGAGGGGACGTCGTGCCAGGGGACCGGTCGCATGTCGGTAGATGGCGCGGTACGAGGAGCGCCGGTTCGTTGGATGCAGAAGGTCACGTTGTAGGCGTCAAGAGGTCGTGGCGTACGGGTCGTATCCGTGTGACGAAGGTGCAGGAGCGAGCCCGGAATGGCGGGGAAGACAATGCGGATGTGGGGAGAGCGGTGGTCTCGTTCGGAAGCTGCTTCCGGTAACGTAGAATCCCATTTAGGAAGATCCGTCGTGTACGTCCGAGCTCGTCCCGTTACTCGTGCAGATGGTTCGCAGGGGCCATGAGGCGACGAGCGATGCGTAGCACGCTCGGAGACCTCACACCGGCGTGCATACCTTGCTGCTATTTGGGTTGATGGAAATTGATTATATCTCGGTTACAGGTACTGTCGTAGGCCGAGTCTGGAGTAACTGTGCGACTAGGGAGGCCTTTGTCCTGGTCTGGAATGGCATCTTCGAGGCTATTCAAACAATTACAGGCCAAAGTCTCAACTTCAAGGTTTTTTCAAAGTCGCCCTCTCTTCTTGGGGCACTTGGGGATTCCGAGGGTGCTCAAGCACAAGCTCTTGGTGATGTGATAATTTTGCATCGGCTGAACCTGAAGGCAGTCGATGGTGTAGCCACAGTTGATGTTGACACCATCCTCATGTTTGTGTGGAAGACTTGCCTTGTGCATTTCAAACGGTGTGTTGCATTTCAAACTTAGGCCTGTTACTGAGTGACTGAATGACTTCTTCAGCGGAGTATTTGCATTGGAGACGTACATGGACAGTCTGGAGTTTCAGTATCTTCTCTCGTTTCCATACTTGGAGATAGATGCAGACATTCAAGAGTATTACACATTTTGCGGTGAATCCCAAAACACCAAACTGAAAGGTGAGTTTCAGTTTGAATTTCACTCCGCGGCTCATTCTTCTATTAAGCCTGGTGGACTCACAAAGTCAGCTATCCATGGTTGCTACCCTCACTGAACCGCCAACTGAGCCGAATGAGCCCCAAATTTTGGGATCTAACACCGTCTGATACAAATCCGAATGAAGGCTCGCATGCACACGACAACCAGGTGAACAAAACAAATGCTACATTACTCAAGGCAATTTTGAGGTCCAGTCAACAAATCACAAATTTTATGTCACTTACCTTGGATGTTATAGTGCACGGGAGTTCGAGGGTGAGAATGCCCAAATTATCAAAGCATCCCTCGAATCTGGGATATGGGAGAATGGGAATAATTCCCTCCATGCCAGATTCTCTTCCCAAGCTGCTCTCCACGCGAGGTCACAACAGAAGAAGGCAGAGGTAAACTCTGATCCAGCAACCAAAGGGCTTCGATCTCGTCTGAAGGCCACCGAGAAATCATCCAAGGAAAAGGACTTGGAGATACAGTATCTAAATGCTCGCCTCAATGATTTGTCCCGCCCAGTTGCCAGCTCCAGCTGGAAGCAAATTGAGAGTTTCACTCCATCCCACGGTAGGTCCCTTGAATTTTTAACAAGCTTTGGTTACTGAGGATTGGAGCAGCTGGTCCAAATCACCAAAGCAGTAAGTCCGTTCATTTTGTTTCCGTGTCCAATATCCGATTGATCTATTACCAGCTCCTCAATCACACGAAATCATTGATCTGGACAACTCTCCACCACGTACAGCTTCCCCAATGAAGGCATTGAACCTTTTCCCTGGGTCACGGTGCATGACTCCAATTGCGGAGCACAGGTCCGATTTTGACTACGCAGCAGCCCTCAATTCCGATGTATTGGACTATACATTGAACACCATCGTCGAAAAACACCCTAAGTACCCGATTGATGGGGATGATGAAGTCCTGGCATCAGATCCATACCCTACACCACTTTCCTGGTCGACTTAGTTTGATCATAGAATGTTTGTTCTGTCCTTTCAGTCCGATAGCATAATACAAGATGTTGGTATTATTGGTTGAAAAAGCGCGTTAAATTAGCTTGTGGCATCCAATATTTGGCCAGAATATGACTCTGAGAGGTCCAAACAGTGTCTTTACGAAGTGTCTTTCAATTCCAGCTGCAATTGAGCACACACTGAAGTAAATTTTTGAGCACAGCCTAAAATTACCTTTTTGGGAGAGTGAGGTTCTCGACGAGAGTGTGAGTGTGATTCGCTAGTGGCATCCGATATTTGGCCGGAATATGACTTCAATTGGTCCAAACAGTGTCTTGGCGAAGTGTCTTTCAATTCTAGCTGCAATTGAGCACACACCAAAGTAAATCTTCAAGCACAGCCTAAAATTACCTTTTGGGGAGAGCAATGTTATCGACGAGAGTGTGAGTGTGATTCACTAGTGGCATCCAATATTTGGCTGGAATATGACTCTGAAGGGTCCAAAAAGTGTCTTTGTGAAGTTTCTTTCAATTCCAGCTGCAGTTGAGCTCACACCGAAGCAAAATTTCGAGCACAGCCTAAAATTACGGTTTTGGGAGAGCAATGTTCTCGACGAGAGTCTGCTTTGCTCAACCGGTGCTTTGCTGCTTTCGCTACAAGTGCCCACATCAGATCCATATCCACACCATCATCCACGCCATCGTCATCGAGATCTGCAAGTTGCTGGAGCAAATCGGTAAGCTCCTGGTGGTCCTCGGGTGACAGATGCTTTTTTGCTGGCCTTGCTGAGCAACCTGTCAATATCCCTGTCCAAATCAGTCTTTTCGTACTTGGGCATGTGGATGACGGAGGCACAAAGCCGTAAAAATGTCACATTGTTGATCTGATGTCTGGACAAGCCCACGCTATTAGCCGAGGTTGCATCTCGGCTATCCATCATTTTCGTTTTCGTAGACATTGATCTGATGTCCGGACCGCTGGCTTAAACCCACAGCCTGTGACTGTCAAATTAACCGATGTTGCATCGGCTATCTGAGGCCATCAACGGCTCTGCCCTGCCGCTCTATATATATCCGTTTTCGTTTTCGTTTCTGGTATATACTCCCGACTTATTGAGGAACAGATGTCAGCTTCAGAGGATAATTTAGCAACGGTAGGCATAAATTGACTCTGCACTAAACATTCACCTCAAACTCCGACACGCACATTTCACTACTTTGTCCTGCGCGACTCAGAGTGGTCAATTGGCCATTAGGATCTGCATCCGTCGAGCATGTGGGTGCGTCGACGTCTTCGGTCCCCGGTCAAGAAAGCCTTGAACCTGCTCTGGAGAGCCTCGATAGTACAGCCTGTGTTGCACCGTGTGCACGACGAGAATGCCACTGTGGTCTCCCTCGCTCAAGAAGTTTCCTCCGGCCGACGGAGCCTCCTTTCTTTGCAGCCGTCCGAAATACAGCTGCTCCAAAGCGCGCTCCGAATGCGGCGAAACAGCCTCGTGTCCGTATCCGCTCTCCTAACGGAGGTCCACACACCGATTCTGGAGCTTTGCCCAACCATAGCTGTCGATACACCCGACTTCAAAACTGCGAACTTTGTCCGCGAGGTGACGCTCTCGCACGTCTGCTGCCGATGGCGCGAAATCGTGCTGAAGAGCTCGACCTTCTAGACACACATTGTCCTCTCGCGGCCCCGCTGGGCGCTCGAAATGCTGCATCGCTCCCGGGCGGCGCAGCTCGCAGTCGGCGCAGATCTGGGCTCTGTGCTGCCCAAGCATATCGCCGCGCGCGATCTGGTGTTTGTGCAGCTGTTCCGGATCCGCAAGCTCCGTCTGCACGTGGCGGCGAGTCGCATAGTACTTCGTCAGTTCGTCAGATGTGCAAGTTCGTCAGTTGATGGAAGATCTTCGTCAGTTGATGGGGGATCGTCGTAGTTTGATGGCGCAAGTTCGTCAGATCAGAGCTAAGCGGAAGAAAGCTCGTCAGAAGTGTTCTCGTGCTCCAAAATCCATGAAAGTTCGTCAGATATGCGTGCAACTTCGTCAGAAGTCCTCGATCGGCCAAACCGGCTGATCCATTCCGTTGGATTGATGCCCCAGTGATGCGCCATCGAACCTTGTCCTCTCCCACCGTCTCCCCATCCCGCCCCCACGCTCTGGAAGATTCTGTGGTGCATACCCAGTCGCTGAACAGCGATCAATAACCACAACTGTATACAGGTGGCAATGGACGAGTCCCAATTTCCCCCGTACTTCGGGGACGGCAGCAGTGAAACACAGCGGCGGTCTGCCCCACGTTTTTTGACCTCAGCGATCTCAACATCCGGCAGACCACCGCCCCCTGTCAGTTTGGCTCCAGTTGCCGGTGGATTGCCATCGCTCACATTCCCGGCACGTTGACGCTGCCGACGGCCCGCGGTGCACTCACGCTGTTCTGTCGTCAGCCAATTATGGCTACCACTCACCATCATCGATGGATCCCACCGGCTTCTTTGTCCATCCGGCGCCGCCTCTACCTTCTCTACCCTCTGGTGTGTACAGAATTGTTAAGAATTTCCCATGCGATAGTGACCTCTGTATAGACTTGTTTCCCTTTCATCGGGCTGAGTTGGCAGCACCGGGCTCATGGGATGCCGGCTCATCCTCTTCTTGGTTTCCGGCGTCTGTACAGCAGCCAAATATACCAGTGACTCTGCAGTGGGATGACCCCTCAATACAGCCCGACTGGGATGATCTCGTTTCCAGGTGCGACACTTTTCCTCATCTCTGAGTGCTTCCCACTGATAAAAATCACAAAATACCCTTTTATAGCTTTCAGCCAGCAGCGGCTCGAACGCCTTCCACTGGACTGAGTGCAGGAGATCTCCCTAATGACAGCTACGAGTAAGATTAACAATCTCGCGCGACTTTCACTCAGCTAAACATCGAATTCCAGCATCGATCTTCTCATGGCAAACATCAGGTAATTTTTCTCAATCCCCTCCAGCTGCTATTCTGATCTGAGCCAGCGGTGAATATTCAAGCTCAGTATTTTCGTCCGCTCCGCCATCGAGTATCCCTGAGGACGACGATTGGTCATCCCGGTGCATGGTTCATTTTTATTCGACAATCTTCACAGTATTTATCAACAATTCTCAGCGGGTGGTCATCTAGCGGTTCACATCCAGTTTTGGCGGCACCATCGAGTGCCTACAGCGACGCAAGGGGCGATAGGCCAGTGATTTTTACCCACTTCTTCGGGGTCTCATGCTTACTTTCCCTCCCCAGCCCGCCATTTGTATCTGTTGAAATTGAACAGTGGGATGGCACAAACTGGGCCACCGCTGATTTGCCGTATGTTTATCAGTCATGTCTTGAATTTCGTTGATGCCTGTCGATTCCAGCTGCATAGAGGCGGATGTCCCTCTAGCCGACGAGGCTCCAAACATGGATGCATGCCTTGGATGGGACTTCAAACCATCAAATGTCAAGTGGTTGGATCCCGATGTGTCTTCGGAAGTTGCAGAGTTTCCACAGGGAACCAGGCTCACTGAGAAGAATAA
The DNA here is from genome assembly GCA_029378375.1 of Mycena olivaceomarginata. Lineage (NCBI taxonomy): Eukaryota > Fungi > Basidiomycota > Agaricomycetes > Agaricales > Mycenaceae > Mycena > Mycena olivaceomarginata. Next base: position 90,626 of record JARKIC010000155.1, on the reverse strand, counting down.
AATTTACGCTTTCCATCGCGTGACCGGCTGCCCGTCCCAGTTTCCCTTTTTCCGTCAACGCACCGGCTTCCTCATCAATCTCACTGACGTGAAGGGTATGAATTCCGATCGAGAAACAACGGTGGATCAACGTATCCGTGACCAAGTAATTTTCTTTTCTTTTTCCGTGAACACCAGATCACTGACCTACGTTCTGGCGCTGGCTTTGCTCAACGACGATAGGATGGTGGGAGCACAAGCTCATGCATCGCTGGTTGCTCCGCGGGATCATTCAGTGCCTATCAACAGTGCCTATCAAACATCCCACTCGAGCGATGGAACACCATGGAGGCCATGACAAACCTCGATGAAGCGCAGCATGCCTGGAACAATGCTCAGACAGGTATATTGATGGGTGTCATCGAGTCTTTCAAAAAGTGGGTTCTCTCCTTTTCTGTCGTGTTGACATAGTGCTGAATCCAACTGAGATATGAGGAACTCAACATCCGACGAGCCGAGGAGATCGAGGTTCACAAGTCGACTGCGGTCTCGCGAACTTCGTGGAATGAGGTAACTCATCGCTACGCCAGCCGGACCACGCAACAGACTCGGATGTCTGAGAAGGCAAGATGTGCACACGCTGTTGACTCGACTGTGGCGGGCTTGCAGACGGAGCTGGCAGACATGCAACGAGACCTTGCCATTGCTCGCAATGACGCTAAGGTGAGTTCATATGTCTTGCTATCTCACACGACTTAAACGTCGTCGCACAGATTGAGTCGTTGACTCAAACCGCTGAACACGTGCGTGAGCTTGAAGACACTCTGGCGGACCTTGAGGGCAAGCTCAAACTGGCCAAAGCCGAAGTCAAGGTAGTAGTTTCTTTTTACGACAATGATTCAGCATTCACATTGTGTTTTAGTCTAGCTCCTCCGGTCGTGTTCGTGCGCCCAAAGCCAGTGCTCATGCAACGACATCGAATGTTCCCACCCAGCCTGCCGATCGTCCTGAACCTGCCCTGAGCACCACCGTGGTGGCAACATCCGCTTCCCCTGAGTTGAGCTTCGCAACTCCCGCATCAGTTGCTGATGGCACCTCAGACCCTGCTGGCACACGGCGTGCATCTACCCGCAAGCGCATGCAAGCAGAGTCATCTGCTGCGACTTCCATCCCTTCCAGAAAACGTTAGAAGAAGCTTGAGGATCCACTGGATGGGTGGATGATGGTGGATCCCGACACCGGGAAGGAGCTCACCGGACACCAGTGGGTGGAACGCTACCCAGATGAGTTTGAAAAGCGCTATAAGAAGGATCACCAGCGCTACCTTGATTACCTGGCACAGTCGATAGATCCGTAGATTGAATACGTATAGCTACGCAGCGGCTGAATTCAAACTATCTATGGTTCCCCAAGTCCAAGTTCACGAGTCTTAGCACAAGTTAACTTGCAGCTATGTTGAGAACATACAACACTCACGGCTGCCAAATTTCGATTTTGGGCAACGATGCCGGGCTACAGCATGGGAATTGAATACTTCTAGGTCCGGGCATACAAGACATATTTTTATTTCAGTTCTGGTTCCACGGTTATCTTTCTGGCTCCTGGTTGCAGAGGTCTACTTTAATGGCAAGTGGTGTTTATTCGGGCGGCATTTTGAACTTGAGCGGTTGTCCGGAAGACCTTCTGGTATTTCCCTGGCAGAGCACACTTGATTCATGGTACTTGCACCTTCTGAGACCAGGACACTGGAAACGAATTTTGCCCAGGAGTTCAACTCTGCAACTGAAAGTCGGTAGGCATGGCTCGGTGTTTTTAGGGGACGATATCTTCATTTAAACTGCTAGCCTGACCTCAGTTACCCATCAGAAGAGTTCAACTGCACTAACAATCACCGGCAGAATGAATACATATTGGTCTCGGAGATGTCCAGATACCTACATGAAGCTCTTCAATTCTACGCTCTCTATACTGCTTGTACTCATGCTATTCACTCAGGACGTTTCCGAGGCTGAAATCGCCATTCGCGGTGGGTATTGTATAGCAACCTCATCTCCAACTGATACACCGGACTCCGCAACATTTTTCTAACACTGATTTGGTCCCACGACGACGGCACTAGAGTGACTGGGTGCGGGACCCTCATCAACTTCGACACACAACTCGGAGTCGCGCCGTCAGTCCTCACATGGACTGAAGTGCAGTGTGAGAAGAATATCACTGTCTCCCGTGGGTCGAGGTGGACATGATCGAGTGGTTTGCTGCCGATATATATTCTGCATCCTGCAGTTCACAGAAAAATCATCACAGCTCCAATTGTCGATGTCTGCTGTACATGCCTAAACATTGGGACAATTAATGCAACCAAAGCATTGTTCGAAAAATTTGTGGATCTGGGCACACAAGTTATTGAGGGGGCCACCTGGACGGTTGATTTTTAAGCAATTGCGAGGCGGACAGGTGGCTCGGGACGAGCATGTAGTTGACAAACAAATCACCAGGTATCAAATGAAGATTAACCATGAGAATCAGGCAGTGAAAAAATGAGATGCGAGGAGTAAAACAGCCGAAAGTAAATTACATTATCCCGCCCCAATGACTCCATGCAATGAATTTAAGGGGCTTAGTCAAACTTCACTACATTAAAGTAAGTGACCATGCGCTGCCATAACGGCGCCGTGTTTCCCAGCAGGATCCATAGTGACGAACTTCCGCGAGTAATGCCATGCTTCTCCTTCGATCTCAGTCCTCATACCGTTTACAGAAGTCCCGGATTAATACCGCTGGACTTGAGTCCATCAACCCAGCTGTCCCACGGTTCAGATTCACGTTTCGCAGTCGCAATGCGGCAATTGGTTTTTTCCCTCTGAATTCTCGACAATCTGAAAGAATGGGGGAGCCTATAAAGCCCCTCAGTGTGATTTGGACGGGATTATGCAGGATATGCAGGGCATATTCTCCGGACTGACCCGTAATGGCAGCTCGCCCAACGCACACGTAATCGATCTTTTGCCCCACTGCCGTCTTCTTACCCGAGCATCTGACGAAGTTGCGCTTCGACGACGCCCCATTTGGCATGCGACGAGCTTGCTTCGCAAGCCGACGAACTTACACACCATCTGACGAACATCAACATCTGACAAACTGACGAAGTATGTGAGGGCTCCCCTGCTCGTTCGCTCCTCTTTCCTTCCCTGCCATTCTCATTCTCTCCTACCCTGCCCTTTAATTCCCTCCGCTTGCCTTCCTCTGCCCTTTCGCCCTGTCTCTCTTACCCTCACTCCCTATATTGCTCTTTAATTCGCCCGCCCTCGCCCTCCGTCTTCTCCCTGCCCTCCATTCCATTTCCATTTTCTTTGCTTTCCCTCCCTTTCGTTTCTCTTTTTTCGTGCCGCTTCCGCCTTTCATTCCCACCTAAACCCGATGCTAACGAGCACACAGACTCGTCTCAATCGCCGCCTACGGCCTCGGCTCCACCCCGCCCACCCCCGCCCTCTCCACGCGCCCGCAGTCCATGTCCGCCGCCCCCTCGTCGCGCTCCCCAACGACGAATGCGGCCGGCACGGGTGCGGGTGTGCGCCAGTCGATGCCCCCGCCTGCGCGCGGTGCCTCGGCGTCGCCGGTCACCCAAGCACAAGCGTCGTCGTTCGTGAACGCCGCGACGCCGCCGCCTTTGTCCCCCACACCGGAACACCCCGCCGCGGAGGGGGCTACTACGTCTGCGGCGGCGGACGATCCAGATGCGGAAGACGTGCAGCTGGGCCGCGCGTCTACTACGTCGCCGTCTTCGGGCCCAAGGGAGAGGGAGAGGGTGGACAGTCTGCCCTCGGGCATCGCGGAGAAACGCATGAGCCGCACGGGGACGATGAACCGCGAGTTCAAGTTCCCGACGCCGGTGTCGTCCCCCGTCGCCGCCGACACGTCGAATATCCCGTCGCTGTCGTCGCTTTTGCAGTCCCTCTCGAATACCGCTGCTGGGGAGGAGAGGGCGGGTGAGGGTGAAGGGATCCACCGCGTGGTGACGCCGAGCACAATTGAGGCGCCGCCGCCGCCGCCGGTGGGGAAGGAGCTGGGGGTGAGCCCGTCGCGGAGTCGGGGCGGGGGCGATGACGGGGATGATGGGGATTCGAGGGAGACGGTGGAGATTGAGCAGAACACCAAATTTTGTCCGAATCTGGAACCAACTATGAATGGATCAAAGAGTGAGCAAAGCAAGATTAAACAAATTCAACCTTTCATCAAGTTCGCCGATTCGAGCTCCGGTGAGTTAGGAAGAGGAGCGGGCGCCTGACTCTTTTGCCGGCGCCAATCCGCTCATCTGCGGGAAATATTCCAGGTGTCTGATTGAGCAGTCGCTTTCAAATTTAGTTCAACCTTCTTTCTGACCCTGGAGGCACTGGAGTTTGTGCTCGGCCAGCGGCAGGAGGTAGGTATTCCTTTCCCTGTAATTGGCGCAGGTGAGCTTCGAAAGCGCCTGGATTCGTGTATTGGTCCTAACATCCTCCGGGAAAAATCAACATGCAACCTGCCGGTCGTGACAACCTTCTCATCCTGCGTCTGACTTGTCTAGATATAACCAACCAATGAATGTACGCACTCTCACGACTATACAGCATAAACCACTCGTCTTGTCGGGAACTCATTGCATTCAAGCCCTGAAGCGGCAGAGGGCTGTGTCCGCAGCGCCCCGGCCAAGCGCGGGAGACCCGAGGTCAGACATAGTCTGCCAGGGTCCGCCTGCCGGGGTCCAGCTAATGAGAACACCCCGAGAGCACAGTCAACGGATTCGAGAACTCGAAATCGTTCTCTCAGCGACCGTGTAAGATGATAACGTCATTTGATCGCCGCGCCGCGGCGGCAGCACAGGACGGATTTTTTGTTGGATTTTTGTCCAGTTGGATCCTCGACCCATCACCGCGACTCGAGTCGAGAGAGTAAGAGCGAGCGAAACAGTACCTACAGCTTGGCCAACAGCTCCACTATGGCAACACTACGGTTAAGTAGCTCAAGATTATCAACCATTTGTCAATGATTGTTAAACTCACGCATATGCTGTCAGAAAATTTCCCATGTGCTCCGAGTCGCCTTGCGCTTGCTACTTCCATGAGCTATATCTTTCTCTACATTGTTGGCCAAGAAGCCTAACTGGCGAATATTAGCAGAAGACGCCGCAGCGAAGGCGCCGTGGTCGGAAGAAGAGGCAGGCGGTGGGCGGCAGGGGTTGGCCGCCTCGTCTCGGCAGAGGGCGGCAATGGGCGGCAATCGCTTCTCGGCAGACGCGGTTGCGCAGGTAGGCACAGCGTGTCAGATGGCAGCAAAGCTCGGCAGCCTCTGCCGATCAGGGGGCTGAATGCAGCGAGTACTGTGTGCACCCAAAAATGCCCCCCAAACTCACAGCGAGCGGCATCATAGTTTGTTTCAACCACCCGGATATATTCTAACCTATGAATGCAAAAAAATCCGGATCGAGGAAAGTGGGTTGCGTTCTGGTGTTAACGATGATTCCTGAGGTGTCCCGGTCCTGCTTACCGTCGTGCACTCCTCCTCCTCTGACCGACAGGCGAGAATTCGAGGAAGAGCGCGCAAGACGGCTCTGGAGGATAATCATAATGAGAGTCGTGTGAAGAGAGGAAAGAGACTTTAGGCAGCCGATGACAGGCAGACTGCCAGAACACCGAATTTTACCCAAATTTTGAACCAAATATATCCATTGCTTTGCTCCGATGGATCGCTCAGGCTTCAACATAACGAGATACGAGTCCAAACATGTCGAAGCGGCTGTCTTCGAGAGATTATACTCGGGAATCCTCAATTTTTCGGAATGTATATATTGATATGCACGCCTTGAATGGCCCAAAGAGTGAGCAAATCAAGACCAAACAAAATTCAACTTGTCATAACGAACCTCGGTTCAAGTTTACCGATTCGAGCTCCGGTGAGTTAGGAAGAGGAGCGTGTGCCTAGCTCTCCTGCCAGCGCTAATCCGCCGAACTGCGGGGAAACATTCCAGGTGCCTGATTGAGCAGTCACTTTCGAATTCGATTTGAACTTCTTTCTGACCCTGAAAGATCGGAGACACCGAGTTCTGTGCTTGGCCAGCGGTAAGAGATATTTTCCTTTCCCTGTAATTGGAGCAGGTGGGCTTCGAAAGTGCCTGGATTCATGTGTTGATCCCAACATTCTCGGTTCCATATTTGTTGCAAAAATCCACACCATGCAACCTGCCGGTGGTGACAACCTTCTCATACTGTGCATGATCTATCTACATATAGCCAACCAATGAATGTAGGCACTCCCACGACCATTCAGCATAAATTGCTTGTGCGTCAGGAACTGCGTGCACCCAAAATGCCCCCCAAACTCGCGGTTAGCGACATCACAGCTTGTTTCGCTTTGACTCTGAAAACCTTGGAAGTCCTTGCGGATAATCTAAACACTCCATTCTTGGGAGTGATCTCAACAACAATTCAGTCCCTTTTGGAAAATATTGAGGTGAATACTACTACCAACTTAACATGTCAGTGAAACTCAGTTGTTCTTCTAGGCTGTCAAACAAAACAAAAATGAATGTAGCTTGTTAATGGAGCAAGCCCATGCCTTGCTCGATGCAATTGTCTTTGCCCACATGAAATCCGATACAGGCGGAGAGTTGCCGGTGAGTGTTTTGAACCATATTGGAAGATTCAGCAAGTATGTTGGCCTTTGGTGGAATCTTGCTGGCATAGTAACCACATGAATTTAGGACCCTCCATAAGATCCATACTTTTGTTGAGGCACAGCAGAGCAACAGCAAAATCAAGAGATTTTTTCGTCAGGGAGAAATGAATACCCTGCTCAGGGATTGCAAGACAGAATTGCAGCAAGGACTTGATTTTTTCCAGGTACCACCACAGTTGTCATGAGTCCAGTTCCCTGTGAAAAATCTTGTACAGATCAAGAGTGTCGATGTTGTGAAAGACATTGCAGAGCTGCATGAAGAATCACAGAAGAGATATCAGGAAGTACTCAATATGATTGAAACCCTCTCTGACACAAGTTCAGATCAAGCATCTACAGTACGAGGCCTGTCTTCATATGAGAATCAAGCACTGACTTGTACAACCTGTGTACAGATCAATAGAGTCTATTCTCGCTCATATAACAGGTCAGAGTTTTAAGTTAGGTTCCAATATGTTGCTCATCTTCCTTGCTGTTCTAGCTCCGATTCAATCTCGATGCTACCGCCAGAGCCCAAAATCTTCCATGGCCGAGACTCAGAACTGTCCAATATTCTCCAACTCTTCTCCCAAGACACACCTCATATTGCAATTTTGGGTGCAGGTGGAATGGGCAAAACAAGTCTAGCACAAGCTGTTGTCCATCACACAGAAATTGCCGCTCGATATGGTCATCTTCGATTCTTTATTGCATGTGATTCAGCAGGAACAAAGGCGGAACTTGCAAATCTCATTGGGGCCCATCTAGGGCTGAATCCAGGGAAAGATCTCACTCAGATGGTTGTGAATCATTTCTTTAGAAATCCACCTACATTGTTGATTTTGGACAACTTTGAAACATTATGGGAACCACTGGAGTCCCGAAAGGACGTTGAAGAGTTCCTGTCCTCGCTCACAGATGTAAAGCATCTTGCATTAATGGTGGGTACAGATTGTGGCCCAAGTATTCTGTGTCCTCATTTTATCACAGATTACAATGCGAGGAGCTGAAAGGCCAGCCAAAGTTTTGTGGAGTCAACCATTCTTGCAGCCGTTGCTGCCTTTGGAGCATGATGCTGCTCTACATACATTTCTGGATATCACTGATTACAATGGTGACCAGAGGGAAATTGACCAAGTCTTGTCCCTGACTGACAACATGCCACTTGCTATCAATCTGCTTGCACATCTTGCCGACTCAGAAGGCTGTGCACATGTCCTATCTCGCTGGGAGCAAGAGAAAACCACTCTCATCTCAGACGGTCATGATAGGAGAACTAATCTTGACTTATCCATTTCCTTATCTCTGTCAAGCCCAAGAATCAAAGCAGTCCCTGGTGCACAAGAGCTTTTGAGCCTTTTGTCCATACTGCCTGATGGGCTTTCAGATGTAGAGCTGGTGCAGAGCAAGCTTCCGATTGTCAATATACGTAGCTGCAAAGCAGCATTGATTGGGACTGCTCTTGCCTATATTGATAAACAGAAACGAGTCAAGGTATTGGTGCCCATTCGAGAATATATGCGCAATGTCCTGCCCCCCAGAGACCCCCTCACTCGGCCACTTCTTGTATACTTCCAGGAACTGCTTGAGTTGTACAAAGAGTTTCGCGGAACTCATTCAAATTCTGGAATAGTTGCTCAAATCTCATCCAATTATGCAAATATACAAAATGTGGCTGTCATTGGGATACAACAGGGACACCAAGACCTGACAAATAGCATTTATTGTGTTTGTTATTTACACAGTTTCAGTATAGACACTGGTCGGGAGGCAGTTCAAGCATTTCTGAAAATTCCCCAAATCCTTCCACAAACTAAGAATGCTCGATTGCAGGCTTACTTTGTCGCCGAACTACTTCAGTCATGGGAGGAATATCTGGTTCCCAATTTCCAGATTCTGATTGCTGAGGGCTTGGAACACTTCAAAGACTTTGATGATGATGATCTTAAATGTATGCTCAATAATGGCTCTCTTTACTTTGTTTTAATGACTATACAGGCAGATTCTATCTCAATGTATCAAGTTATTACACAGGAAAGGAACATGAACCTCTCCGTGCACTGGAGTATACTCAAAATGCTCTCTCTTTGGCAACTGCTACTGGAAACAAGAAGAGACAGGCTGAATCACTGCATAACCTCGCACGGATAAGGTGTGCTGTTGGTGACTATGCCATGGCCCGTCTGCATCTATCTGAATCCCTGAGGCTTGCCAGAGCTTCTGCAGATTTTTACCGACAAGCAGTAGCACTGCACTTGGAAGCATTTTGCACTATGGAGCTTGGTTACTATGAGAACAGCATCTTAGCTTGTAACCATGCAAGAAAGCTTCTCAGCCTTTGTGGCATGTCTAAAGGTTATATAGATCATGGAATTATGTCTATTCAGGCACAGATTCATGGATACAAATCAGAATATATTGAGGCTCATAATATCAACACCCTGGTTCTTGAAGAAACTTCAAGGGAGCAGGATTCTATCAATCATGGTTTTGCCTTGTTAAATGATGCATTTATTGATACATTTCTTGGTGTTTCCAAGGAGGACATCCAAAAAAAACTTGATGTGGCTACAGGAATATTCAGCTCTAAAAAGTTTGACATCGGAACAGCAATGTGTGATAGCATTTCTGCTATTCTCCTTTTGAACCAAGGAAATACAGTGGCAGCAAAACTGCTTTTGGAAAAATGCCTTGATTCATTTTATGGACGCCATCCTTCTATGGCATCAAATTGTCTGGAATTACTTAGTGATATGAGTCGCTGGCATAATGCTCCCAATTGGCAGCCCAGCTGGCCAACAGTATTCCTAGTCCATTCACTCAAATCAAATCAGAAGCTAGGAATCTACCAAGCTCTGCAGTTTATCGGAGATGTTGCCCTTGTTCAGAATGATGAGAATACAGCTGTCAGCCTGTTCACAACAGCACTAGAAGGATTTACAGATATGGATGTCCATCGCAGCAGAGCAGAGTGCATGCTCCGACTGGGAGACATCTGCAAGCAACACAATGACCTCACCAAGGCAACAGAACATTGGACTGCAGCGCAGCCACTGTTTGAACAGTCATCACAGGGAAAACAGGTTGAAAATATTGATAAAAGATTGGCTTCTGTTGGCAAAGATGTTCTTGAGCAACACAGAAACAATCTGGCCTGGCTTGCAATTGCTGATGTACCAGCTGTGTCCCTGGATGATCTATCTGTTGCAGTAGGTGGAGGCAAGGACCAACCAGACATGGGAAATGAAGTGATGCTGTGAGTGAGGAGGTACAGATGGAGTTTACTTGGTTCAATGCAAGGTTCTGAGTGAAAAAAAAAAGACAAAGAAAAATAGGTAGACAGAACTTGAGTGTAGTCATCTCCTCTATTTAAGTAAAAACTTGGCCTGTACACAAATAGGTCAAATGAATGTCATATGTGCCCAGGCCTCCGAGTGAAAACGACAAAAGAATTGGTAAACAGAGTCCCAGTATGGTTGCCCATCTTCTATACATATTTAAGTAATAACTTGGCTTGTACACAAATAGTCAAATGAATGTATGATTATTCATATGTTCATATAACCCTCTAAAGATTTCAGCCCAATGGATCAGCGCATAACAGATAAAGCAGAAGGTCTACTCGTCCAGCTTGACCCTGTTGGAATACACAATTGCTAGACACAGGACAGGTAAAAGTTCAGTGGTAGTGCCACCAACCGGTGATGAACCAACTGACTGTGTAAGTGCAGAAGGCAAGAGAGTGTATGTGCAAACTGGAACAACAAATCAATCTCCAAGAAATTGTGCCAGATATCCACAGCAGTGACGACGGCTGGAATCAATGAAGGACAAGTTTGGAGTGTAAAGGTTCGTGTATATGGGTAAGTAAATGATACAGAAAAAGTACAATAGCCATATGCTGTAGGGGCGAATAGAAGACCATTGGAGGCAAACCGTAAATTGGTCTTCATGATGAAGACTATGAATAAAAATTTTGATATTGACAGAAGTGTTGAATATGGTCTTGAATTTTTTGCACTACGGACCTTGCTGGCATCCAGCACTTGCTGGCGAAAACCAGTGGAATCCAGTGAGAGGATGGTAGTGAATGGAATTGACTGAGAAGGAGGTGTTAAGAATAGTGGGTTTGATACAGGTTGTTTGTCCTCTCCAGGCTGGAGGTAGGCGCACATGGACATTGAGTCCAGTCAGCCAAATAGATGGGAAGTGCCAACTCAGGCCTACCCCGCCATTGTAACCCATCTGTTAGGGAGCCTGTCACCCGGGCCCAGGGGTGTCATTGGTATCAGTGACCTTGAGAGCACTGAGAGCAGTTATACAGTTGCTCAGCTATCCAGTGGGTCCAGGGGTGATATGCACCTTGCTCTTCTTATGTTCCTATGTAGTGGCACAAAGTAGACAAGCAATGTATTAGATAAGTTTGATCGTGGATCAGTACGCAGTCGACAAATATACAACTAAGTCCATGATGTACTATGTATGAGTCTAGTAAGTGGTGGCGCTCAGCTGCTGAAACAGCGTAACAAGAGTGCACTGCATCTAGTGCTATTTTTGCGATTTCCTAGGACCAGTAGAAATACAGCAGGAAAGCGCTAGCATTTCTGATGTGCTATTGCTAGCACTCAGGACTCTTGCTAGGTGATATAAAGAGAACTGGAGTGAGCCCAAGCTGCTAGTTGTAGCACCAGACACTACTAGTGTGACACACTAGGATGGTCTGGAGGCACAAACCATGGGGAAATAACCATAAGCCTAAACAGCCAAGGTGCTGGCACCTAGAAAGCAAGTTACAGGGAAGGAGACACTGTGAGCATGTGAGCAGGCTGGCCTAGCGCAACATAAACCAGTCCCAAAATCAACCGGCAGCCATCTCATTGGCTGCTCATCCCAAATCACCTCATATTTTATCATTGTATTATGGGTGATTCGATCTGGCACTCCCGGGGCTGCTTATAAATTGGAGGCCCCTTTCCACTCCAGGAAATTCACTGGGTGGCACATGGTGCTGCTTAATATCATAAACTCCGATGTGAAAGAATCACTGACCACCACCTCATTTATGGCCCATTTCCTTTGAGGAAAATGAGGGAGACGTTGAAACGGCGTAACATAAATGTGCGGCATCTAGGGCTAATTTTGCGATTTCCTATGACCAGTATTTATACAACGGGAAGCAACTAGCACTTCTGTTGTTACTAGCATATCAGCTGGTACGCAGACCACTTGTTAGGTGATATAAAGGAGAGTCAGAGAGAGCCCTAACTGCTGACTGTAGCATGAGGCTGCACTAGTATGACACGCTAGCTGCTAGCTGAGTGTACAAACAACCAGGGATTAAACCACTGCCTATACATTCATGAGACATGACCTAGGAGGCTCTAGTAGTCCAGAGATGACTTGGGACGGAGCTAGCGAGGGTCTAGCAGACAGATATCTACAATGGAAGTACAGCTAGGGAGCTACGCCTTGAGCTAGGAAGCTCGGCGCGATAACTGGTGGTACTATCTAATCTCTAGATAAGCAACTAGACGGTGTTAGGCAGAATAACCCTACTAGCGACCGGCTAGGGCTTTGACAAAGACATACCACGACATACAAGATGAGGCAGCACGCGGCTAGTGCCCGATCTGGGCAGCTAGGGCAAAGGGGAACAGCCAGTCGGCTATTGAAACGGAGCTAGGGACGATCGTACCGCCTGTACCGATGACCGGAGGGTGGATCGATGTTCTGACCAACGAGCTATGACCATTTGATGTCGGTCGCAACACTATGTCGCCTAGATGTAATAGATCGATGTTCTGATGGAGTAGAGATGACCTAGATCACCGGCTACATCGCTGGTTGATACAGAAGGGGTACTCGGCATAGACGGAGGGCTGAGGATCCATTGATATACCCATGGTTGAACACTAGCCGGTCAGCGAGGCTGACCTGGCATATACCAAACCAGTCCCAAAACCAAATGGCAGTCGTCTCATTGGCTGACCGTATTTCTTATCATCTAATATTGCTTATTGTATTATTCAGCTCGCTTTCACATGTAACTCACACCTAGTAGTATAAAAGGGAGTGCAGGACAGACTAGGGTCTAAGAACATTACGCCCCAGACTTTGGACGAAGCTGGTGCTAGTGGACTCAGGCTGCTAGTGGAGGTTGATACCAAACTTCACTTGTAGTAGTCTTTATATTGGAATCAGTAACTGTGGACTCTGGAAACATCGAGTGACTAAGTTGAGGATTTCGTGTTGTTGGTCCTAGACCTCCACATATAAAACAAGGGTGTTCTCTTCGAGACCCAACTGCAGTTTGCGCTAGTGACTTTGCCTTCACCCCGACAAGACGGAAGCTCTGTCATAGTGTGTTGGATTGCTTGCTAGGTGGATTGTGTGTTGACTTGAGCCCACTAAGAAGAAGACAGACTAGGTGCCCCCACCTCTAGTTTGGCTATAACTTGTCAGTTACTTCGCCTTCACCCTGATATAGACGGAAGCTCTGTCGTAGTGTGTTGGGTCGCTAGCTGGACGCTTGTAGTGAACTAGTGCCGATAAAAGCGGAAAGGTTCCTGTTCTTGGTTAAGGAATAGGTTGGCGGTCAAGGAGAGTGAGGATTGAAGTCCATTTGTTGTTAGCCTCAGTAGTCTTTGGGGCTGCCCTTAGCGAGGATTTTCACAAACCTACATACTCTGCCCTGGTGTTCTCGACCTAGCAGTCCAGCCATCTTGTATCCACCCCATATAAACACACCCCCGGACCATCCCTAGGTTCTTAGCAGTATTGTTGTTGGCGGTTGCATATTGCTAGTACGTTGTAGAGTGTGTTGTTGGAAGCCTATAAATCAAACTTGTGTTTGTTCAAACCTGCTGGTCGCATACTACGGCCCGGACCTGAACTCACAAAGAGAAGCACTTAGATCTTTGGAAGTAGATTGGTTGTGGTTGGTTGTTTTGGGTGTTTGTTCGCAATACCTATCAATTAGCTATTCCTAGTCATATAAGAAGTGCACCGTTTCAGCGCGCTGCAGCTGAGCATACCAGTGGTGCAGCCGCATTGGTTCTTTGCGTGCTATGCAGAGCGGAAGTAGGTGCCCTTTCTCTTTTCTTTTGTGCTACATTCAATGTGAGTGTCATTCACCTCCGCCCCTCCTCCTTGCCCTTCCTCTCTGCTTCCTCCCATCGGTTTCCATTCGCCTTCACTACAGTACTACGTGTCATGGCCTCCCTTTCCCTTTCCCCTCCTTCCTCACATCCCTTCCTGGTTCTGATTCCTCTATTCACTCCGTCCCGTCCTTTCTCTCCTCCCGTTCACATCTCCCTTGCCTTCCCGCCTTCCCTGCTCTCCCTTCCCTGCCCTCCCTTTCCCTCCTTCTCCTCCTCTTTGATTCCATTCGCCTCCCTTTCCCCCGCTTTCTCTTCTTGTCTCCCTTCCGTTCCCATTCCCTTTCGCTTCATTTCCCCTGCTCTGCCTTGCCATCGCTCCCCATTCCCCTCCCTTATGCCGTTTTGCCCTTGCCTTCCCGCTCCCACTCCCATCCCCATCCTTTCCATTATCTTCCCGTCCCACCTCCCATTCCACCCCTCCCTTTCATCCCGTCCCTTGCGTTCTCTCCCCTCTCCACCCCGCTCGTTAACTCCACTTCGCTCCTCTTTCCTTCCCTGCCATTCTCATTCTCTCCTACCCTGCTCTTTAATTCCCTCCACTTGCCTTCCGCTGCCCTCTCGCCCTGTCTCTCATACCCTCACTCCCTATTTTGCTCTTTAATTCGCCTGCCTTCGCCCTCTGTCTTCTCCCTGCCCTCCATTCCATTTCCTCTTTCTTTGCTTTCCCTCCTCCCGTCCCGTCCCTCCCTTTCATTTCTCTCTTTTCGTGCTGCCTCCGCCTTTCATTCGCACCTAAACCCGATGCTAACAAGCACACAGACTCGTCTCAATCGCTGCCTACGGCCTCGGCGCCACCCCACCCACCCCCGCCCTCTCCACGCGCGTGCAGGTCCATGTCCGCCACCCCCTCATTGTGCTCCCCAACGACAAATGCGGCTGGTACGGGTGCGGGTGTGCGCCAGTCGATGCCCCCGCCTGCATGCGGTGCCGTGGCATCGCCGGTCACCCAAGCACAAGTGTTGTCGTTCATGAACACCGCGACGCCGCCGCCTTTGTCCCCCACACCGGAACATCCCGCCGCGGAGGGGGCTACTACATCTGCGGCGGCAGACGATCCAGATGCGGAAGACATGCAGCTGGGTCACACATCTACTGCGTCGCTGTCTTCGGACGTAAGGGAGAGGGAGAGGGTGGACAGTCCGCCCTCGAGCATTGCGGAGAAGCGGATGAGCCGCACGGGGACGATGAACTGCGAGTCCAAGTTCCCGACGCCAGTGTCGTCGCCCATCGTCGCGGACACGTCGAATATCCCGTCGCTGTCATCGCTTTCGCAGCCCCTCTCTAATACTGCTGCTGGGGAGGAGAGGGCAGGTGAGGGTGAAGGGATCCACCGCGTGGTGACGCCGAGCATGATCGAGGTGCCGCCGCCGCCGCCGGTGGAGAAGGAGCGGGGGGTGAGCCCGTCGCGGAGTCAGGGCGGGAGTGATGATGGGATGATGGGGAGACGGGGCACATTGGGCAGAACACTAAATTTTGTCCGAAACTGGAACCAACTATGAGCCCTCACATACTTCGTCAGTTTGTCAGATGTTGATGTTCGTCAGATGGTGTGTAAGTTCATCAGCTTGTGAAGCAAGCTCGTCGCATGCCAAATGGGGCACCGTCGAAGCGCAACTTCGTCAGATGCTCGGGTAAGAAGACGGCAGTGGGGCAAAAGATCGATTACGTGTGCGTTGGGCGAGCTGCCATTACGGGTCAGTCCGGAGAATATGCCCTGCATATCCTGCATAATCCCGTCCAAATCACACTGAGGGGCTTTATAGGCTCCCCCATTCTTTCAGATTGTCGAGAATTCAGAGGGAAAAAACCAATTGCCGCATTGCGACTGCGAAACGTGAATCTGAACCGTGGGACAGCTGGGTTGATGGACTCAAGTCCAGCGGTATTAATCCGGGACTTCTGTAAACGGTATGAGGACTGAGATCGAAGGAGAAGCATGGCATTACTCGCGGAAGTTCGTCACTATGGATCCTGCTGGGAAACACGGCGCCGTTATGGCAGCGCATGGTCACTTACTTTAATGTAGTGAAGTTTGACTAAGCCCCTTAAATTCATTGCATGGAGTCATTGGGGCGGGATAATGTAATTTACTTTCGGCTGTTTTACTCCTCGCATCTCATTTTTTCACTGCCTGATTCTCATGGTTAATCTTCATTTGATACCTGGTGATTTGTTTGTCAACTACATGCTCGTCCCGAGCCACCTGTCCGCCTCGCAATTGCTTAAAAATCAACCGTCCAGGTGGCCCCCTCAATAACTTGTGTGCCCAGATCCACAAATTTTTCGAACAATGCTTTGGTTGCATTAATTGTCCCAATGTTTAGGCATGTACAGCAGACATCGACAATTGGAGCTGTGATGATTTTTCTGTGAACTGCAGGATGCAGAATATATATCGGCAGCAAACCACTCGATCATGTCCACCTCGACCCACGGGAGACAGTGATATTCTTCTCACACTGCACTTCAGTCCATGTGAGGACTGACGGCGCGACTCCGAGTTGTGTGTCGAAGTTGATGAGGGTCCCGCACCCAGTCACTCTAGTGCCGTCGTCGTGGGACCAAATCAGTGTTAGAAAAATGTTGCGGAGTCCGGTGTATCAGTTGGAGATGAGGTTGCTATACAATACCCACCGCGAATGGCGATTTCAGCCTCGGAAACGTCCTGAGTGAATAGCATGAGTACAAGCAGTATAGAGAGCGTAGAATTGAAGAGCTTCATGTAGGTATCTGGACATCTCCGAGACCAATATGTATTCATTCTGCCGGTGATTGTTAGTGCAGTTGAACTCTTCTGATGGGTAACTGAGGTCAGGCTAGCAGTTTAAATGAAGATATCGTCCCCTAAAAACACCGAGCCATGCCTACCGACTTTCAGTTGCAGAGTTGAACTCCTGGGCAAAATTCGTTTCCAGTGTCCTGGTCTCAGAAGGTGCAAGTACCATGAATCAAGTGTGCTCTGCCAGGGAAATACCAGAAGGTCTTCCGGACAACCGCTCAAGTTCAAAATGCCGCCCGAATAAACACCACTTGCCATTAAAGTAGACCTCTGCAACCAGGAGCCAGAAAGATAACCGTGGAACCAGAACTGAAATAAAAATATGTCTTGTATGCCCGGACCTAGAAGTATTCAATTCCCATGCTGTAGCCCGGCATCGTTGCCCAAAATCGAAATTTGGCAGCCGTGAGTGTTGTATGTTCTCAACATAGCTGCAAGTTAACTTGTGCTAAGACTCGTGAACTTGGACTTGGGGAACCATAGATAGTTTGAATTCAGCCGCTGCGTAGCTATACGTATTCAATCTACGGATCTATCGACTGTGCCAGGTAATCAAGGTAGCGCTGGTGATCCTTCTTATAGCGCTTTTCAAACTCATCTGGGTAGCGTTCCACCCACTGGTGTCCGGTGAGCTCCTTCCCGGTGTCGGGATCCACCATCATCCACCCATCCAGTGGATCCTCAAGCTTCTTCTAACGTTTTCTGGAAGGGATGGAAGTCGCAGCAGATGACTCTGCTTGCATGCGCTTGCGGGTAGATGCACGCCGTGTGCCAGCAGGGTCTGAGGTGCCATCAGCAACTGATGCGGGAGTTGCGAAGCTCAACTCAGGGGAAGCGGATGTTGCCACCACGGTGGTGCTCAGGGCAGGTTCAGGACGATCGGCAGGCTGGGTGGGAACATTCGATGTCGTTGCATGAGCACTGGCTTTGGGCGCACGAACACGACCGGAGGAGCTAGACTAAAACACAATGTGAATGCTGAATCATTGTCGTAAAAAGAAACTACTACCTTGACTTCGGCTTTGGCCAGTTTGAGCTTGCCCTCAAGGTCCGCCAGAGTGTCTTCAAGCTCACGCACGTGTTCAGCGGTTTGAGTCAACGACTCAATCTGTGCGACGACGTTTAAGTCGTGTGAGATAGCAAGACATATGAACTCACCTTAGCGTCATTGCGAGCAATGGCAAGGTCTCGTTGCATGTCTGCCAGCTCCGTCTGCAAGCCCGCCACAGTCGAGTCAACAGCGTGTGCACATCTTGCCTTCTCAGACATCCGAGTCTGTTGCGTGGTCCGGCTGGCGTAGCGATGAGTTACCTCATTCCACGAAGTTCGCGAGACTGCAGTCGACTTGTGAACCTCGATCTCCTCGGCTCGTCGGATGTTGAGTTCCTCATATCTCAGTTGGATTCAGCACTATGTCAACACGACAGAAAAGGAGAGAACCCACTTTTTGAAAGACTCGATGACACCCATCAATATACCTGTCTGAGCATTGTTCCAGGCATGCTGCGCTTCATCGAGGTTTGTCATGGCCTCCATGGTGTTCCATCGCTCGAGTGGGATGTTTGATAGGCACTGTTGATAGGCACTGAATGATCCCGCGGAGCAACCAGCGATGCATGAGCTTGTGCTCCCACCATCCTATCGTCGTTGAGCAAAGCCAGCGCCAGAACGTAGGTCAGTGATCTGGTGTTCACGGAAAAAGAAAAGAAAATTACTTGGTCACGGATACGTTGATCCACCGTTGTTTCTCGATCGGAATTCATACCCTTCACGTCAGTGAGATTGATGAGGAAGCCGGTGCGTTGACGGAAAAAGGGAAACTGGGACGGGCAGCCGGTCACGCGATGGAAAGCGTAAATTTTATTCTTCTCAGTGAGCCTGGTTCCCTGTGGAAACTCTGCAACTTCCGAAGACACATCGGGATCCAACCACTTGACATTTGATGGTTTGAAGTCCCATCCAAGGCATGCATCCATGTTTGGAGCCTCGTCGGCTAGAGGGACATCCGCCTCTATGCAGCTGGAATCGACAGGCATCAACGAAATTCAAGACATGACTGATAAACATACGGCAAATCAGCGGTGGCCCAGTTTGTGCCATCCCACTGTTCAATTTCAACAGATACAAATGGCGGGCTGGGGAGGGAAAGTAAGCATGAGACCCCGAAGAAGTGGGTAAAAATCACTGGCCTATCGCCCCTTGCGTCGCTGTAGGCACTCGATGGTGCCGCCAAAACTGGATGTGAACCGCTAGATGACCACCCGCTGAGAATTGTTGATAAATACTGTGAAGATTGTCGAATAAAAATGAACCATGCACCGGGATGACCAATCGTCGTCCTCAGGGATACTCGATGGCGGAGCGGACGAAAATACTGAGCTTGAATATTCACCGCTGGCTCAGATCAGAATAGCAGCTGGAGGGGATTGAGAAAAATTACCTGATGTTTGCCATGAGAAGATCGATGCTGGAATTCGATGTTTAGCTGAGTGAAAGTCGCGCGAGATTGTTAATCTTACTCGTAGCTGTCATTAGGGAGATCTCCTGCACTCAGTCCAGTGGAAGGCGTTCGAGCCGCTGCTGGCTGAAAGCTATAAAAGGGTATTTTGTGATTTTTATCAGTGGGAAGCACTCAGAGATGAGGAAAAGTGTCGCACCTGGAAACGAGATCATCCCAGTCGGGCTGTATTGAGGGGTCATCCCACTGCAGAGTCACTGGTATATTTGGCTGCTGTACAGATGCCGGAAACCAAGAAGAGGATGAGCCGGCATCCCATGAGCCCGGTGCTGCCAACTCAGCCCGATGAAAGGGAAACAAGTCTATACAGAGGTCACTATCGCATGGGAAATTCTTAACAATTCTGTACACACCAGAGGGTAGAGAAGGTAGAGGCGGCGCCGGATGGACAAAGAAGCCGGTGGGATCCATCAATGATGGTGAGTGGTAGCCATAATTGGCTGACGACAGAACAGCGTGAGTGCACCGCGGGCCGTCGGCAGCGTCAACGTGCCGGGGAATGTGAGCGATGGCAATCCACCGGCAACTGGAGCCAAACTGACAGGGGGCGGTGGTCTGCCGGATGTTGAGATCGCTGAGGTCAAAAAAAGTGGGGCAGACCGCCGCTGTGTTTTGCTGCTGCCGTCCCCGAAGTACGGGGGAAATTGGGACTCGTCCATTGCCACCTGTATACAGTTGTGGTTATTGATCGCTGTTCAGCGACTGGGTATGCACCACAGAATCTTCCAGAGCGTGGGGGCGGGACGGGGTGACGGTGGGAGAGGACAAGATTCGACGGCGCATCACTGGGGCATCAATCCAACGGAATGGATCAGCCGGTTTGGCCGATCGAGGACTTCTGACGAAGTTGCACGCATATCTGACGAACTTTCACGGATTTTGGAGCACGAGAACACTTCTGACGAGCTTTCTTCCGCTTAGCTCTGATCTGACGAACTTGCGCCATCAAACTACGACGATCCCCCATCAACTGACGAAGATCTTCCATCAACTGACGAACTTGCACATCTGACGAACTGACGAAGTACTATGCGACTCCATGGCGGCGCAGCATATTCCAGCCCCGCTCCTCCTCCCCGCACCCGTTCTTGAGACATTTCACCTGCACTTCCCGGGGCTCCTCGAATTCGTCGTCCCAGTCAATCTGTTTGCGGCCGAGGTCCCCCGGCTACGACACCTGTCCCTGCAGTACTGTTCGTTGCAATGGGCCTCCCTTCTATGGGCGAACCTCATCTCCCTGGAGCTCATCCACTCGCCCATCCATGTCGATCCCCTCGCCAGCATGCCGCACCTCCGCTCCCTCACCTTGATCGAGTCATTCTTAGCGATGGTGGACGCCGAGCCCGTACTACTCGCGCGTTTGGAAACGCTCACCCTTACGGAAAACAGTTGGCTGTGCGCCGGCTTCCTCCAGGCCATCTCGGTCCCTCAGTCCCGCATCGTGCTGAACACGCCATACAGCGCGGGGCATCTGCGCTTCGTGTGGGATGCGCTCGAGCGGCACCGTGCGGAGGCGGCCGAGCCGGTTATATGCGGACTGACATTCGCGGACCGCCGCCTCGTCTCCGGCGAGGGCGCGGTGTTCGAGGTCGGCTTAATATCCAATCACTCGATTGGCCGCTCCGCCCCCCCGCACTATGTCGTCCGCCTATCCGGCGCCGGCTCGCCCCTGCCCTGGCGGGACGACACCATCGCCACCCTCCTCACGATCCTGTCGTTCGACCACGTCGCCTCGCTCACGCTGCAGTGCGAAGGCGTGCGGCTCGCCGCCGCGCTGCACCTGAGGCCCTTCCGCAGCGTCGCGGTGCACCGCGACGTTGCGGTGTTTACGAGCCAGTTCGAGGGCGACCCGCTCATGGCCGCGGGCGACCGGTTCGACGTACCCGCGGTGCACTACCCTCGGCTTCGCAAGATCGCGTTCCACCACGTCGCATTCGGCGACCGGCACATGGAGAGCATTCTGGACTGGTTGGCGCAGCGGAAGCGGTTGCTTTTGGCGATAGAGGAGATACGGCTGGTAGGCTGCACGCTCACGACTGCGGATTATGGATCTCTGAAGGAGTTGGTGGGGTGCGTTTACGTGGAGGGTGGCTAGGCAGGGTTTAGATTTGCGCATAGTGGTAATAGTAATTGATGTATAAAAAAATATAATAATAAAATTAGGAAGGATCATCCGAAGTGAGTGGGAGTAAGAAGTTGAAGGTTTGGAACACGTACAGGATTCCGAGCGCTACTAGTACTACCCATCAGACGCTTTCGCCGTTCGAGGAATTAGCATCATGCATTTTCGGCATCTATCCCCCGGGATCCAGGCCGGGAATGCATAAGAAAGCCACAACATATAACCGGCCTCTCAAGTAATATTGTCAGAGGTCCTACTTTTCCCTACCTTTTCCTGCGGGACTCGGAGTGGTCAATTAGTATTATTGGCCATTGGGATCTGCATCCAGGAAACACGTGGGCGCGTCTCAACGCGACAGCAATGCCATTGTTCTTCGCATCCGACATTCGCGACAGGCAGAACGGTGGATTCCTAGTTCCAAAGATTTTCCGACGATGTGTATGCGGGACCAACGAAATGCGGCTCACGCGCCCGATTTGGAAGGGCGGCACTCGTCTGGAAAACATGAGCGGCGGTATTGGCGCGCACGTCGGGCGGCGGGGCGAAGCGGCGGGGCGAAGATGCGGGGGCGCTATAGAAGTGGGAAGAAGCAAGAAGAGTCGCACAGCCATTTCAACCGCCGTCCCGAATAGCATGTGCCGCCTTTGAGCGAAGCACGACACTCACCATCAAAGATTCAGAACGAGGTTGCGAGTGGGAAGTCAGTGCAAGAGACTACATCAAAGACGGCTCTGAGCCGTTTATCATTCCATGTGCCGCTGTTCTAAATTAACCGTGTGTACCGTGTCTTGTATATCCTCGATGTGTATGTAGTCTCTTCGCTCGCTCACCAAAATGCAGTCTCCCCTCGAAGCTCTGCTAACCGACCACCGCACCGTCTCTGTGTTCAGTGCGCGCCGGACGAGACTGGAATTCATATCCGACATCGATGTCGCGCTGAAAGAGGTCGAAGCGGCCTACGTGTCTATAAAGGCGGCGAATCGCTCGCCGGTCAGGCAAGCCTTGAACCTGCTCCGGAGAGCATCGAAACTCAACTTACGTCCGGTTTTACACGACGAGAACGCCATCGTCGTCTCCCTGGCTCAAGAGGTCTCCTCCGGCCGACGGACCCTCATCTCACTGCAGCCTTCCGAAATACAGCTGCTCCAGCGCGCGCTCCGAACGCGGCGAAACAGTCTCGTGCCCATATCCGCTCTTCCGACAGAGGTCCTCACACCGATTCTGGAGCTTTGCCCGACCATAGCCGTCGACGGACCCGGCTTTAAAACCGCAAACTTCATCCGCGAGCGACACTATCGCACGTCTGCCGCCGATGGCGCGAAATCACGCTGAAGAGCTCGACCTTCTGGTCCAACATCGTCCTCTCGCGGCCCCGCTGGGCGCTCGAAATGCTGCATCGCTCCCCCGCGGCCCCGCTCGCAGTTGGCGCGGACCTCGGGTCCGTGCTCCCCAAACAGATCGCCGCGCGCGACCTGGTGCTAGCGCAGCTGTTCCGGATCCGCGAGCTCCGTCTGCACATGGCGGCGCAGCATATCCCAGCCCCGCTCCTCCTCCCCGCACCCGTTCTGGAGACACTGCACCTCCACTTCTCGGGGCTCTTAGAATTCGCCATCCCAGAAAATCTGTTTGCGGCCGAGGTGCCCCGGCTGCGGCACTTGTCCCTGCAGTACTGCTCGCTGGAATGGGACTCGCTCCTATGGGCGAACCTCGTCTCCCTGGAACTTATCCACTCGCCAATACACGTCGACCTGCTCGCGAGCATGCGGCACCTCCGCACTCTCACCCTGACCGAGTCCTTCTCCGCAGTGTCGGGCGCCCGCGCGCAGCCCGTCCCGCTCGCGCGGCTGGAAAGCCTCACCCTCACGGGGAGCAGTTTGCTATGCTGCCGCTTCCTCCGCGCCGTCTCGGTCCCTACATCGCGCATCGTGCTGCACACGCCGTACAGCGCGGTGCACATGCGCGGCGTGTGGGAGGCGCTCGAGCGGCACCGCGCGGACGCAGCCGAGCCGGTCGTGTGCGGGTTGGCGTTTAAGGACCGGCATCGGCACGAGGGCGAGGGCGAGGGCGAGGGCGAATGCTCGGTGTTCGAGATTGGTTTAACATCCAATCAATCGACCGGCCGCTCCGCCCCTGCAAGCCACCCCCCGCGCTACGTCGCGCGCCTATCCGGCGCCGACGCGCTCCTGCCCTGGCGGGAGGACGCCATCGCCACCCTCCTGACGACTCTGTCGCTGGGGCACGTCCGCGCGCTCACGCTGCAGTGCGCGGCGCTCTGCGTCGCGCCGGCGCTGCACCGCAAGCGCTTCCGCAGCGTCGCCGTGCACCGCGGCGCCGTGGGCGTGTTCGCGAGCACGCTCGCCGGCGACCCGCTCATGGCCGCGGGCAACCCGTTCGCCATCCCCGCGGTGCACTACCCCCGCCTGCGCAGTCTCGCGTTCCACGGCATCGCGTTCGGCGGCGACGCGGAGGCGGAGGAGCGGCACAGTGCTATGGAGGGCATCCTGGACTGGCTGGCGCAGCGGAAGCGGCTGTGTTTGGCGATAGAGGAGATACGACTGGTAGGGTGCACGCTCACAGCTGCGGAGTATGGGTCGCTGAAGGAGGTGGTGGGGCATGTTTATGTGGAAGATGGCTGATGCCAAAAAAAGTTGTTGGACAAGGACTATCCGAAAAGGAGTGGCACGTACAGTATTCCGAGCGCTACTACCCATCGGAGTTGGCGTGGGGTCCGGAATGAGAAACGAGCCTCCAGAGCACAGGGATGACGAATTTGCGGAGAAGAGAAAACCAGCTCTTTCGCCGACAGCTGCGTCGACACGAGTGGTTCCAGACGCGGGAGGCCGTGATATCGGGCGGCCCGGGGTCGTTGGCAAATATCGGATCCATGGCCAGGGTCGAATCAGCCTAAGAGATGGACGAGGTTCGTTGTGTGCTGTAGAATTCGGATGGACGCGACGAGGCCACTGAGGATAACGTCGTCAGTGGCCTCGTCGCGTCGTCGAATCGAATGCGATTCTGTTGTGGGCTCTCCTCTCCTTACAAGCCGTAAATCCAGACTACAAAGCTGATCATTGGGCATCGGCGCGCAAGTACGGAGGGGGCGAGAGGTGACCATTGAGTTTCAACTGCGCAGCGAGAGCCGACGACGGCTGAAAGCATTCGAGACATGAGGTGTCTCGTCGAGCCTGCTCGGAAAACAATCTGCCGGTAACATCTGTCTTGTCTGCTTGAACTGCAAACGCGATCTGCGTGGACGGCCCGATACATGGATCGTGTGTGTTGAGATTGGGAGACATAGATTAGATTGGCGGCACACAGCCACTGAGCTGTTTTTTTTTTTTTTTTTCGTTTGCTGGAGCCTGGCAGACAAAAGCCGGCTCAATGAATACGAGTGCGGAGGACGTTTCGAAGAGACGCCAGCAGGTACAATGGCCACACCAATACAACAGACATACGATGAAGATGTATATATAAAATGTAGGGCGCCCACCAACCACCAAACGCTCTCCCTCCCCAGCGAACCGTATCATGAGCGCCAGCCGAAGCGGCACCTCGTCGGTCCAAGGGGCCATCAACAAGAGTCTGGAAGCAGCAGGGCACCCCGACGTGCGTACACGCCGGCCGATAGTCTAGAGGACGGGAACGCGGACGAGGAGGCGGAAGAGCTTGTACCGGGTCCGAACTTTTATCTGCAAAGGATGAGTCGTTAGCAAGGGAGGAGCAGAAAGGGAGGGTCGACGCACGTCCTCATGGTTTGTTCTAAGAAGAGAAAAAGGCTGTGCAGCCCTTTTATAGGGTCAGTGGCTGACTGATATCTCCACAGAGTGTGCATCCCATCTAGCAAGTTCTCGAAGCTGGAAATGTCACCGCGTCCTTTCTTCCCTCCATGTCCTCGCCCGACCGCCCTCTCGTGTTCTTCGACATAACCATCGGCGACAAGCCCGTCGGCCGCGTCGTGTTCTCGCTCTACAGCGATGTCGTCCCTCGCACTGCCGACAACTTCCGTACGTCGTGTGCAGCTGCTCTCTGGAATGTGAGGTTTACCAACGTGTCAAGGCGCTTTATGCACCGGGGAGAAAGGGAATGGCGTGCAGGGCAAGCCGCTGCACTACAAGGGCTCGACGTTCCACCGTGTAATACGGGCGTAGGTGCTGTGTGTACTGCATGCGATGTATGCTAACGCGTGGGGCAAGGTTCATGTGCCAGGGCGGCGACTTTACCGCTGGAAATGGGACAGGTACAGCCGCCCTGCATCCCGATCCGCACGCTAACTGAGCTCGGCCAGGCGGCGAATCCATCTACGGCGAGAAATTCGACGACGAAGCCTTCACGGTGAACCACACCAAGCCCTTCCTCCTCTCCATGGCCAACTCGGGGCCCGGCACCAACGGCTCGCAGTTCTTCATCACCACGGCGCCCACGCCGCACCTCGACGGCAAGCACGTCGTCTTCGGCGAGGTCGTCAAGGGCAAGTCGGTCGTGCGGCAGATCGAGCACACGCCGACGTCGACGGGCGACGCGCCACTGGCGCCCGTGGCCATCGCGGACTGCGGCGTGCTGTCGCCGGACGACCCGAGCCTTGCGCCCGAGGCCCCGGGCGCGGACGGGGACGCGCACGAGGACTTCCCGGAGGACGACGACGCGGACACGCACGACCCCGCGGTCGCCCTGCGCATCGCGGCGGAGCTGCGCGAGCTCGCGACGAAGCTCTACAAGGAGGGCAAGCCCGAGCTCGCGCTGGCGAAATACCAAAGTGCGCACCCGTCCCGCCCGTTTTGTTTACTGCGAATAAACGCGAATCTAATCAGAATCAATCCGCTACCTCGACGCGGCGACCATTCCCGAGGGGGAGTCCGCCGACGCGCAGACGGCCTCCGACGCGCTCCTCGCGCCGTTGCTGCTCAACTCGGCGCTCGTTGCGGTCCGCCTGCAGCCGCCGTCGTCCGACAACGCCGACACCGCCGTCAAGGCCGCGACGCGTGCGCTGACGCTCAAGCTGAGCCCCGCGGATAAAGGTCCGTCTTCGTCTTTTGCCCATTCCCGCCTGCTCTCGTACTCACCTGCGAATGAATGAATGTCCTGCAGCCAAGGCGCTCTACCGCCGCGCCCTCGCGCACGCGGTCCTGCGCGACTCGGACGCCGCAGAGAAGGACCTCGTGCAGGCGCTCGAGAACGCGCCCAACGACGCCGCCATCGCGGGCGAGCTGGCCGCGATCCGGAAGCGCCAGAAGGAGCTGCGGGATAAGGAGAAGAAGCAGTTTAAGAAGATGTTTGCGTAGACGGGCGCTGGGTGCTAGAAAGAATGAAATGAAATGTCGTTTGTAGACGCTGTATCTCGGGGAAATAATAGTTTTAAAGGAAAAGTTTCTGCATTTCAAGGTTACACCGCGTGTAATAGTGCTCGACTACCATAATTTTACATAGGCAATAAATACCACCTCTCTGCCTACTACCCCTCCCAACAATACCTCGCAAAACACCCCACGCACACCCCGCTCCGCTCCACGCCCGCCCTCGCACGCGCCCGATCCACCGCCGCACACGCCAGACACGCGCCCCACTCGCGGTCCTCCCGCGCGCCGCCGACAACCGCGCCCTGCGTCGCCGCGTCGAAGCTCTGCGCGAGCATCCCCCGCAGCTCGTCCGGCGCGTACACGAACTGCCCGGTGCTCGTGTTCGTGAGCGGCGCGGCGCCGTCGCGCGGCGGGGCGCCGTTCGCGATGTACACGAGGAGCGGCCCGGGCGGGGGTTTTGCGTGCGCGGACGCCGCGTGCGAGGACGAAGGCGTGCATCCGAAGAACGTGGGGCGCGCGGTGAGGTTGGCGGCGGCGAAGACGTCGAGGGAGGTCGGCACGGCGGGGAAGGGCGCGAGCCCGCGGGGGAAGAGCTGCATGCGCTCCTGCCTGCGGTGATGTCAGCGAAGCACAACAAGACAATGAGCAGAGGGGGGGGCCTACGTGGCGATGAGCGACGCCCCGGCGGCGAAGCCGTTTGCGTCGTTGACCTGTCCACGGTTAGCATTCCTTCTTGATTCGCGGGAGAAACGCAGCTCACCGCGTCGATCGCGACGATCACGTCGATCGCGCGGCCCTGCACTAGCATCGGCTGCAGCGGCGTCACCTGCCCGTCCTCGCCCCCGTCCACCAGGCTTAGAATCGTCTCCCCCGCGTCGGAGAATGTGGCGGGCGCGACGCCGCGGAAGGGGTTCGGGTAGTTGCTCGTGTCGAGCCGGAGGAGCGGCGATTGCGGGTAGGTCGCGTTGACGAGGGCGGAGAAGTTGGCAGTGGAGGCGGCGAGAATATCGCTCTGTGGGTTGGCGTGAGAAGGCAGAGATAGAGCGGAGAGGAGGGGAGGGGGGGAAAGAAGCGCACCGTGATATTGAGCTCGTTCCACAAATTTGACGAGGTCCCGGCGAGGAACATCGCCTCGTCGAAGCCGGTCACGCACACGGAGTGGTTCGTCGTGCCGAGGTGCTTTGTCGGCGTGTGCGCCGCGAGCACGTCGTCGTAGCACCCCATTTCGACTTGTGTGCCCTAATGTCAGCGTGGGGTAAGCAAGCATCAGAGCAGCGATGGACGCACAGAGATTAAACTCGAACATGGGGCTGTTGAGCGGGATCGCATTCCCGCCGGGGAAGATCGTCCCATTGATATGCTTGGACACGATATCCGCGACCAAGATCGGGAACGGGTGTTCGTGCGAGGTAAATGTTGGGCTACACGCGAATTCAGCAAGGCCATACTCGGTCTCCGAAGCTGCAGACGCACAGATTGACCAAGTCAGAGAACAGAATTCCCGCGCCATGCGAGGTGTTGGCGAGCAAGGTCGCCGGTGTCGTGCCGTTGGTAAAGTGCCGCGCAAGCGAACGGCCCCAGGCGTCGCCGACGGAGACCGGGAAATGCTTCGCCTTGACGGCGATTTCCTGCAAGACCTCCTGCACGAATACGGCCTGTTCCGCCGGGTCGGCGGATGCGGTCCACAGGTCGATGGAGGGGTTCCAGCCGGAGAAGTCGTGCGCCTTCCCGTCGCCGAAGATGAGGTGCTGGATGGTGGGGAAGTTGGCTTGCGCGAGGGAGGTGACGAGCCATGCGCCACCGCTGAGGCCTGCGAGGTGCGTTGCGGCCTGAAAGAGAGAATAGACGATAAGCCAAGGGAGAGGGTTATTAGGCACCGGAGCATACCTGGAGCAGACCACCTGTCCCTTTTTTTCACGGCCGATGAATTGCGTGCATCCAACGCATTCAGGACCCCGGCCCCGAAGATAGCAGCTGAAGCGCGGGTAAACAACTCAGCCAATCTCGTCTTTGGGATACGCACCGCGATATCCTCCACCACTCGTCGAGATCCCCACAGTGGGCAGTTGCGCCTTAGACCCAAGAATTTGCTCCACATACTCCGGCAGCTGCACGCCAGTCCCCTTGACGCTGTGCAGATACGTCTTGAACGCGCCTGGGAGGACCTTTTCCCGTTTTTGCTTAATATAGTGCGCTTCGGATGCGCTGATAGTCTGGCCGCGGCGCACGAGCTGGAAGTCAGCCGGACAGCGTTGAAGACTCGGGCCAATTGACGCGGAGCTGGCCGTTCCCAATCCCGAAAGCACCAGGAGAACGAAGGTTGTAGTGGAGGCCAACATAGTGCGAGTCCAAGTGCTATCCGCAGGCCGAATTGAAACGAAATTTCACATCCTACGCGATGTCGGCCATGAGAACATCCGCATGGGTCCCACTCATGTGGTCCTGCCAGCGTAGTAACAGGAGTATCACGACAGCGAACTGTAGCAGCCAGTGGGATGGATGCGAGCAGCCAGATCCTTATTTTGACAGAACTTGTTAGGTGCGAGAGCTTAGCAAAGGAACGGCGGCACAAAGCCCCAGACCAAGAAAACGATGCACGCTCAACGGCCCGCGGCCCCGCGCGTGTCCAAAGAACTTGAAGAACCCAAACCTTAGTTGAAGCCTCCAATCTGGGCGAGAGGAACGGTCAGTGTGTGCACGTGTGTGGCGGGTTCGGCTTCAAGCCGACGGCGGCCCTGTTCTTCCTCAGGCTACCACACGCAATATTCCTGGATTCATGAGGCCTGCAGCTTCTGGCAGATCTTCTGCGTCACTCTGAATGGTGAACCGTACTTCTCATGATTCTTGATTTTCCCTGAATTTCCTTGGTTTCCCTTTGAAACCGTGGTCACAGGAAACCCTCCTTCACGTTGGTGCGATGGGAGCAGCGGACGGCTCGTGGGCACGGCATCGGCGGTGGTGCCTTGTGATATGCATATACTAGCTGAGATAACAAGAATAGACATCCGCGCCGAAAACAATAAAGTGCAACCGAGACCAGCCTCTTAGCCGAGGCGACCGAGATTCAGCGTTGTGGTGCGCTCGACGACCGGATTCTCGGCTGCAGGAGCTGATAAGTATCACTCTCTGCGCAAGTCATACTTATCGACTCCAGCGATTTATTTGGTCATCGGTTCCAGCGACGAGGTTGTTGTTCAGGAACCTCTTGTTACGCTTATTATGTCTGACTTGTTCGTCACTCGACAACTTGAAGGTCTTTTGTTCAGGTCCATGTATATAGGTTTGGTTGTATGCCTCGCACGCATCTTCTTCCCTTGCACTTGATGGATTCCCGTGCCCAACCTTCCTCCTCGTCGTATGGCGTCTCAAACGCAGCCTTGGAAAAAGCAGGCCTCGCCCACACGAACACTGGTTCTAGTGACTCCCAGGAAGCAATCCACATCGCCCTGTATCGGGACGATAATCCTCCGGCCGCTGACTGTGGTTATGTGACCATGCCCCGCTTCCACTGGGCTCTGGCCCTTGGAAACTTGTCCAACGTGGTGCGTCCGAGTCCAAATTCCCTCAACGATTGAGCGCTTGCCAGACGGAAACATCACTGATCTCCAGTCACCCTCCACACCGTCCGCCTCGTCGACGGCTGGAAATGGGAATACACGTCAGCGATAGCGGGCTGCAATGCGCGGTCTTTGTCACCCCGCTCCTAGTCTTCTCCTCCTAGGATCCTACACGAACGACGACATCGAGTCGTACATCGCCGCCGTCCTCTCCATGAACCATATCCTTCCGAATTCGTGCCCTACTGTGCCGAATCTCAACCATCCACGTGTTGTCTACGTCCCCCAACTGCTCCATGACTCAACGGCTCCACATTCAAGGCATGTCGAAGAAAATTTTCAGTGTCATTTCGGAGCCTACTGTCTGCGCAATACATGACGCCGCGTCGATTCCTGTCACTGTTTCACTTCGAGCGTCATTTTTACCGTGCTCGTTGTATATCCTTCCTCCCTCCCTTGTATGCATAAACATTTCTCTGTACTTTCGGCTCAGGAACTTCTGATGTACCTACAGCTAGCGCAAACGATCCCCATTCAACGCGCCGGGATGAACGATGTATCCAAGTTTCGCATGCAATGGCGGTACCGCAGTCCACCTGCGAGTCGTGGAATATTAACTGGAGGATAGATTCAGCCCGAGACTTTGTCAATCGTTACCAAACATGAAGACTGGCAGCCATCTGCACTGCGGACCTCGCTGGTTGGTTTGTACGGCCCTTGGTCAGCTTCCTCGATCTTATTGGACGTGTAAATTACCGAGCTGAAACAATGGGAAAGCGAGAGTCGCGACAGGTTTTAAACTCGGCCCGACAGTCCCACTGTGAATTGAGTTGGCCAAACATTATTTGTATACCGCTCGACGCTGGTTTATAACAATGCAAGAAGCAAGTCAAATTCATACGAAAAGATCGCACTAAGGAACCGGATGGACATTGTTTGACGCCAGCGCAAGAGCATCAAGGAAGAGATGACAAAAAAGTGGTGATCCTAGACCACGGTCAGCAAAAATCACACACTGATAGGTCACCACCTACATCACCGAAATTCATTTATGCAATGTTACTCCTCCTCCGAGTCGTAGTCGTGCTCCTTCCTTCTATATTCCACTTGATGATCAATCAGATAGCCAGCAGAACAAACTGAAGCCAGACGATCTTCCACGTTGTCTGGGAATTCTATACCATCCAGATATAGATGTACAGGTCCCAGCAACGGAAAACATGGGTTGTGATCACCAGGATACTCCAAAAGTGACTCCGCGAATTCGGCAACCGCAGGCCCTGGAGTCGGGTCAGTTACTTCATACCACCGCGTTTCGCGGTAGTTCTCGCAAAATTCAAGCCTTGTGAGACGCAGGAGAGTGAGCTGGGCCGATCTAGTGGCTCCTCGATACGTAAATGCCCTAAACAGATCCCCCGACTCGTCGCACTGGGAGAGGCAAATCGTTTCGAGACAGGGCTGAAGTCGGAGGAATTGGATCACCTCGTCCGGCGTAAAACGGGGGCAACTGATCTCGAGACCTTTAAGGTGGAAAGGCGAGCGCTCGTGCAGTCGTAGGAGGGAATTTATGGGTACTTGGAAATATCCAAGCGTGAGGTTCTCCAAACACGGAAATGCAAGTGAGTCGAAGAAGCCGGTGAAAGGTATATCACGAAGTGTACGAAGTTTGAGAGAACGCATCTGGTCGTGGATCCAAGGCGCTTGACCGGGGACATCCCCCGACATGATACTCCCGAGCTCGCACAACTCTAGACCCCGGCACAAGTACAGGACGTCACGGGCAGTGATAGTCGTAATGTGGAGGAGGCTCTTCAACCTCGTCAGCTGCTGCCAGGGGAAGAAGTCCGGCGTGAAGATAAGAGAAGGTATGTCTACGTATATCACATAGTCGGATGCCTTCAACTCCAGTGCTCGTAGGGAAGGGGAGGGACGAAAGAGGCCGAGAACTGTAGGAAAGACGACGTCGGGCGTGGCTTCAATGATGTGAATGGAAAGTGACTGAAGGTGCGCAAGCACGGTGGGCGGTGGGAGAGAATTTGGGGCGACGTCGTATGAATACACGTCGATGCGAATATTTTCCAATCTGTGATGGAACTCCCACATCCGGTGCAAGAATTCTGTGTTCCGAGACCTGGTGAACACAGGGCGTCGGGATACAACCTCAACAGTGAGAGGGAGACTTTTTGATAAGCCAAGAAGTGCTCGAATCGCCAAAATCTTTCTGTCTGACACCACATCCTGCGTCAGAAGACACACGAAATTCCAGAGCCGGGTGCCCTGAGCAACAGTACGCCATTGGGAGCATACGTGGCACAGCAGCAGGGGTGCTCGGCGGACATCGAGGATCGAGTGCTCCGTCGGAGCCTTGTAACGGTCATCCAGTACGTTGTCTTTGCAGGCGATGAAGATTTGCGTAGTAATCTCGAGAGGGATTTTCATCATAGGCGACGGTCCCTTTCTCAGATATTAGTGTGATAATTCCGATTCCAGGGGATAAATGACACACCCTTGCATCGCGATTGCTTCCGTCTCCCATTGGATCCAGTCCGATCTGCGAGTGGTAGGGGATGCTAAGATGCATGAGGCCGAGGGCAAATCGCGGACCGCGTCCAGATATCCCTTTTCAAAGACAAGCTCTGACAAGAGCGAGAAAGATGTCATTATTTATGTAATGGCGGATCGTCCCGGGTCCGGCTGCTTGTTTGTTGATGCGTGCACGCCCAAGGGCCAATGTTCTCTTGATCAATTGAGCGCTACCATAAGTAATCTTCTTCCAACCCGGCGGCCATTTTTTGATAACATCAATAGCCCACTCTGCGAGACCACTACAGCCGTTTTCAAAAGTTTAGACACTTTTGTGGAGCCCTTTCGTTCGTTGATTTTATTGATCATTGTTGTTGCCTGTTGCATCTGCTAATTTTAACTCTTTGCGTCAGTCTGTGGAGCAAGCACTCAAACGGCCCAGTGACTCGACGCGACAATGGTGGAGCTGCATATTTTCCACCTCGCCACTTTCTTATCGCTCCGGAGTGTTTTCATCTACGGGGTGGTTTGGAGACATGTTGAAAATTGAAATGACGGTCAATCGTGCGCGCACCGAATATATATATGCTGCACGCCCCACGCATATGACTGCAATGACGCCGTGTCTTGCTCGAGTCACTGGGCCGTTTGAGTGCTTGCTCCACAGACTGACGCAAAGAGTTAAAATTAGCAGATGCAACAGGCAACAACAATGATCAATAAAATCAACGAACGAAAGGGCTCCACAAAAGTGTCTAAACTTTTGAAAACGGCTGTAACAGTTTGCAACTCAGATCACTCCAGCCAACACTCTTGCCTTGCACCAGTTCACATCTCCTGAATGTTGTCCTTAACAGTGGTGGCGTGCAGATTCACAACTCCGGAATACATACTCTCCATCGTGCGGTCGCTTTGGACGCACTACATACGACTCTGCAGAGGGTTTTCTCAGCCCAAATGCCATCCAGAAACACGCACAGAATTGCTCGACAAGCTGTATTGCTGGGCAACTGACCTGGATGCGGGCTCTTCCAGCCAATGGTTAAATGGGCTTTTCCCTCATGTCAATCAAGCGGCATTCACGACTATCACAACTTCATTGATATTAGGGCATTTCACACATCCCAACTTGAGGCCCGATTTGAGCCCCAACTTAGACCCCAACTCAAGACGAAGTTGGAACCTTTCGAAGTTGGATGTCAAATCGTGCTTAACCCCACGATCTGACATCCAACTTGACCCCAACTTGGCACCCAATTTCGTGCCCCAACTTCGCTTAACACACCTTGGATATGCGAGAATGCCAACTTGATGCCAACTCAAGTTGATCTCGGACTGATGGGCATTCACACATCAGTCCCCAACTTGAGTCCCGACCCCAACCCCAACTTGGTCAAGTTGGGGCAAAGTTGGGGTTGAAATCAGGGTCAAGTGGAATGCGTGAAACACCCTATTGTTTCATGACTCTTACAATACTTTCCTGTCTCATGGTTCGTCTAGGTACCCTTACCTAAACATTCTTTGCATAGACAAATATCACATTGTTAAATGGGCCGGGAAATCAGCCGTTATGCAGACTCTGTGCCGGAAACAACAGACTTGATGGGAGCTTCTTCTTCAACCAGGACCATGCAACTCGCGGTAACACGAAAACACTCTTCATGACCCTCGCATATCAAGGGGCACAGTCATCTGTTGGCTGGCACGTCAGAAGGCACAAGTGCTTATGTAGATTGTGACACAAATTTCCCTCGTAGTCATAAATCTTTTAATCACCAACGTCGGTGCCCGAAATCAAGTCCACATTGTTGAGTGTCGGGTGGAGGAATTGGGTGGGATGCGATGGTGGTGTTGGTAGGAATGAAAGGTAAAATGCACAGCTGCCACACCATCGCCGGCCACGCATGCACGCGGAAGTGACGAGCTTTCACCAGAATTTAGTCGAGGTGACGAGCTTTCTGTTATGGAATGGGGCAGATTTCAAAAGTTTCACTAGAAACTGTTTGCTTTCCAAGGTAAACACAAACACCAACTAGCACACGAGCCGCAGCTCGTTACTGCCAGTTAGTGAGTTGTTGTGGGAATCAGCTAGTGCTAGACTTTAGCTGATTCCGTTCGACAGATGTTGTCCTGGGCTTCAACAAGTGCAAGACTTTCACTGAAGCCGTTTAGACTGAGTGCGAAGCACGAGGGTGCGTTTAGAGCGAAGAGGTTAACAGGTAAAAAGTGTTGTATATTTCACAGACATACAGTTTATATACTGTAAGGTATATATGAAATATCAGCTGAAACGTAGTGACAATGAAATTAGGAAAATGGTTGGTAAGGAAGGAGGGAGTTGAAATAAGTGTAACTAAATCGTAGGTAAGAGGGAAGTAGGGATTGGCACGGAGTGTCATGAATCGCCCAGGTTCTACTTTTTCGCGCGACGCGTCTGTATGGATACAGACGCTGTGATAAGGACCGCGGGTGTCAGTATCGAAAGATATGTGATTCAAATTCGACTATGTTCGTCCTCTAGAGGGGAAGGTATAGTCAAATGATAGAGCGGAAGGTCAGTGCGCAAATCGGCCTTGTATGAGCGATGGGTGTGTGTGTGTGTGTGTGAACGGTGGATCGTGGAGACCGTTCGTCTCCTAGGTGTGGACGTGTGTGGCAGACCTGTTGTTAGTGAAAACGGTAAAGAAGGTGTGAATGCCTAAACCTGGTTCCCCGTACGAGAGTACTGGAACCCTAAATGTGTTGCCCTGCCTGCTTTCCTTCGTGCGCTCTTCCCCTTAGAACCAGCGCTGGAGATGCGATGTGTGTCGCACAGACGATGACACCGACGTTGTTCAGTCGATGGTGAGACGGTTGGTCTCATTGGCTATGGACGGCGATTTGTATGTGATGGCTTCTCTCCGGGCCTGTTTTCTACAGAGCGAGGCTTGCGAGAACAGTGATCCTAATCGAGGAAGCCTGGGATGGTGACACCGGGTCCAGTGAGGAGGGACTCTGCTGACGGAGGTGTGGGAGGTGAGACACTGATGAACAAGCGAATGTAAGATGTGTGGGCTGCCTCCGGCAGTGGGCAAGGAGGAGGGTGCACGAGAGGTACGAGGTCGGGGAAGGCTAGGAGTACCCCTTAGATTGGGCTGAGAACAGTACAGAAAGTGGGGGAAAACACCCCGAAAGCTACTTCTGCAGGCCGGAAGATACTGACTACTCCTACTAAATGCACTCCCTTTTATACCTCCTCGACGACTTCCCACGTTTCCAGAGGTGCCATGCGAGACGCAGGTGTTTCCTGGGGGCAGGGGACGTCATGAGGCGTTTCGGGGTGCATATACGGCAGGAGAACGGGCACTCCTGCTGAGGAGACCAATCGTCTCTGGGTGCGCGCGAGGCACAGTGAGGCCAAACAGCCTTGGAATATGTCTAGAGCTCCAGGCACGGCCTGGTGGTAGCGTCGGCGGGTCCTCGAGTGCTCAGGAAGGGGGAGAGACGGGTTGTCTCCCCTCGGCTAGTTGATGCGTCGTGTGAAGTGGGGGACGGGCTGTGTCGGGATATCCTCTGCCTCGTCTGATGGGTCGGTATCAGGCACGCAGTAGGTCCGTCCGGTGCAAGAGGGCGTCCGCAAACGGAGACGTGGATGGCAGGGGAGCAGTCGTATCCTGTTGGTGGATGCCAAGTAACGACGAACACAGTCTGTGCGGTACGGGAAGGCGTTGAGAGTCCCGGGTTGTAACGGTCGTATCCAGGTGATGATGGTACAGGAGGGTCAAATGGCGGGGAAGACAATGCGGATGATGGGGAGAACGTTGGTCTCGCTCAGAAGCTGCTTCCGGTAACGTGGAATCCCGTTTAGGAAGATCCGTCGCGTACGTCTGAGCTCGTCCCGTTACTCGTGCAGATGGTTCGCAGGGGCCATGAGGCGACAAGTGATGCGTAGCACGCTCGGAGACCTCACACCTCCCACATAGTTTTAATATCAACCAGCGGGGTTGATGTTATAAAAGAGCACTGCAGGCGCTCCTTGTTAACCAAGCCTCCTTCGATATGGACTGCGCCGCATCCCGTCGTTTCACTGCTACGAACGTTTCCTGGCCGTCGAGTCGATTCTTCATCCCTGATGGTGGTCTCGCCGACTTCCTCCTCAACAATATTCAACTGAAGGTGTTCCTGCTGATCCCACAAATATTCACAGACGTGTATGTCAGCGACACCGTCCAGTTTCTGACGACGCCTCAGAGGGAGGAGCTCCGCTGTCGTGTCTGCGAACTAGTTCGCCATGTAGTGAGTGTCAGAGTGTTGGCGCACAGTGGGGTCTGACTCGTAAAGCAGATGTTCGCCGCCAAGATACGACAAAACGAGCTCTGAGTGTCGTACACCCTGCCCGCAATCCCTTCTGAGGCGGCATGGATGTTTCATGTGATGCAAGTGATTCTCGTCGTCGTTGGCTTCGACACCGAGACAAACAGTCCTTCGAAGGCCGACGGATCTCCTGTCTCGGTGGAATCGGAGGGCGCAGCGGCGCAATCACAGACGACGTTCTTCCTTAATGGCGCGTTATCCATGTTCTGCGAAAAGATGAAGGCCAGCGAGGCGGTCTTTCTCGACTACCCGGAGTACGATCCTAGCCATTGGGTGTCCAATAATTTTGCCTATCGCAGCCGCCCGACGAGCTTCCTTCCTATCCCTGTCGACGATAGCCTAGCGGATTCGTTCGAGTATAATGAGGCCATTACGCAGTGGCGCGAGCGTGGAATGGAGGCGACGGTTTCTGGTGTCTGCGTTTTCTGCGACGACCATAGCGCTGCCGCGCATCCGTGCGAGAAGGCGCCGAGACTGACAGTGCGAAACCTGATGGATGAAGCGGATGCAGCGGCCAAGGCAGCTGGACTCGTGGCCACGGTAAATGTCGTCCACCGGCTCCTCAAACGGGGGCCTACTCGCCGCACCATGCGTGTACTGGTGTCGCAGATCAGCAGAGAGGGGATGCCCGGGGCCATCGACATCGATTTCTTTGTTAAGGAGGAGGAGCGGGCGAGGAGCGAGTCGTCCCATAGTTCGCTGCCAGAGCTGGTTACTCCGCTGCCGTCGAGTGAGTACTGAGGAAGAATTAACGTGGTCGGCCCGAGGTGTAGAGGCGAGAATAAATTTCTGTGTTTCGCATAACGGGTGTCTTCAGGACCGGAATTGAGAGAGGAGTACGCTGGTGAGGACGAGGAGAGGGTGGGAAGCGGGGGATGTCAACGGGGGGATGAGAGGGAGGTCGTATGGGCCTGATTCGGGCATGATCGAGGTTTACTTCTGCTGTTTTCATAAGAGGAGACCAAAGATCTCCTCATCATTCCCCTCTTCGTAACCACCTTTCATGCCGCACGAGAGCGTCTCAGCTTTCCATCGACATTTCGAGCGTCTCCTCCTGTCGGACGAAGAATTTGGGAACCTGTCCTGGGAGCCTCCAGGCCGTCTCAAAGAATTCTGCCGTGAAAGGCTGCGGCCTGGTCTCCTTCTAGTCCACCGGTGTACTTTGGAGGGTACCGATCCTCGCATAATTACACGGATATTCCTCCCGAAGAGAAGGAAGAGCTGCGGCTCATCCTCCTTCGTCTTGTCGGTACTATTAATGTTGCCGCGACTCAAGACTTGAGGCAACTTGAAGTCGACTTGGGAGCCGACTTGAGTCGAGTCGAGCCGAGTCATATGTCAGACTTTGTTCGACTCACAAGTCGAACAAAGTCGACTTCAAGTGACTCAAGTCGACTTGAGTCGGGCAAAAATATGGAAAATATCTGTCCATATCGTAGAATCACAGCTGCACTCATTTGAACCCGATTTCAAAGCCACACTATACCAGAAATCACGCTTTCCCCAATTTTCCAATACCATGACTTTCACCCAGTTTTTATTCGCAATTCAAGCCCATTGGAGTGATTCTGTCAATTCCTAGTACACATTAAGCAACTAGACAAGGTCTGGAAGTTCATCTGAATCATAGTCGTGCTCTGGGCCCGTGTACCTGTACCATCCATCACATGTGAAGGACACATGTCCGCGTTGACGTCCGTGAGATAAATCTCCGAGTCTCGTGAACATGGCTGCTTCTTCAGCGGCTTTCTTGGCCAATTGGTGGACCATGCTATGAATAACAAGCTGCAATTCATATGAGTAATTTCGGTGAAGTAACAATTCTTGAATGCTTACTACCTCAAGCAGATGTGGTTCCAAATCTGAGCTCTTGAATGCGAGGAAAAACCGATTCACTCTCTGAGTTGTATACAAAATAAAGCTGATCCAAAGGCTCCGTGGCACTGTCGACTGCCCTGACAAGCTCGATCAAGGTGCACATTTGACCAATCAATGGAAGCGAAATGAAGTTGTGCCAGTGGCTAATGTGAATCCATTGAGGCAAGAATAGGGTTGAATGAAGGCCCTGAATAATTATCAGCCTGACCGTTGGAACATATAGGTAGACATACCGCATTGTCACAGATGATGCCGCGAACAACGAACATCTGGATAAGTGAGTTGTCCATTTGGAGTCGAAGGCAGTTTATCGGAATGTGAATACAGCGATGCCACGATTACCCATATATCTATACTGGATGACTGGCATTTTTTTGGTCAGTTCTTCCGGTCACCCAGTGTATTCTTACATTCATTCCGGACTCATTTACAGTGTCCGTCTCCTTCTCTGTCACACCAAGGTTCTGTCCCTAGCTTGATGTTCACACGTTCATTTCTTGTGTGAAACATGACATTTACTTCTCTGCCGGACTCGCAATCCAAACCAGTCGAGCAGCTGGACTTCAATAACCCTGGAACCATGGGTGTGTTACATGCTAACAGTGAAATCTTTCCTTCTTTCTTGCGAACACTGTATAATAAACAGGTGATTATGGAACTCTCTATCTTCTTGGGCATATCTTTCACCCGTGTTCTCACGAGTCCGATGATGCCGAAGTAGTTCTTAAAAATAAACAGGTGATTATGGAACTCTCTATCTTCTTGGGCAAATCTTTCACCTGTGTTCTCATGAGTTCGACGATGCCGAAGTAGTTCTTAAAACACAAGTACCGCCTTCACATTCCTCTTGGTCTTCTTGTTAATCATTGACCCGGTCTTCTCAGCAAGTCATTGGTTGTATATTGGCCTGGTTCGATCTTCTTGTTCATCATTCACTCCATCGAACACATTCACTCGCAGATATTATGATTCCTTGATCATCTTCAAGAACATTTAATGTTGGTAGAATGTTGGCCCAACTCAGTCTTCTTGTTCATCATTGACTTGGTCTTCTCGGACTCTACCATTCAATTCATCGCTTCCATTGGATGTGCTCGCTCGCAGACATTGTCAAGAGCGTGTATTCTTGGTTGTCTATTGGCGCAGAGTACAAGAAGTTCTTGTTTAACACAGTTAATATCAGTTGAATATCTGTCTGTCAGGCTATACAACAACTTCGTGTTGGGATCCCGGTTTTCGGTATGTGATTTGGGGTATTTTGGTTCTATGCGAGCCATACTTAATTGCCACACACCAGTTTTGCCCTCTGCGAGCCTTCCCATCTGAATGGCGCCCAGACGACTTCCAAACAGCCAGAACCTTCCTGCACCATCGCCGAATGAGTCTGCGCAGGCACCGAGAGCTCGATCAACAAGGTCCTCCTCCTCCTCCCTCAACACCAATCAGCCCCAGCGAGCACCTCCTGAGCCTCTTCAGCCCACCACAGTGCAATCACATAGTAGTTCTGATCAGCAACTCGGGTTTGGCCCACTTTCTGGTATGAACTTTGTGTTTCCGAGCCAGAAATTGACTCACCCCCTCTTTCAGGCTCACAGTCACGACAAAGCGGAACTACAAGTACAGTTTCATTCATTTGTTTCTGATCCAGCTCAACCAGTCATGCTTTTGTCTGAAGGTCAACCACCAGTAAGAACGGGTGCAGCCCATTTGCCAGCGATCACTGAGACGGTAAATGATTTCTTGCTACTAGCTCTATTGTAACTGAACTTTGCTGCAGAATTCACCGGCTCAACGACTGAGTGTACAGTCCACACCAATCACACCACCTAACCTGCCCCCCAAAACTCCTGGTCGAGCTGTTGCAGGCCGCCTTGCAGCCCGATTCACTGGGCAGACACCTTTTGCTACTCCGGGACCTCGTTTGCATGTCCCATCGGCAGATAGTTACTCTTCCGACTCTGACGAACATCCTGTGCGGCGCCCTGCAGCTCGTTGTACTACTACAGCAGCCAGGGCCCCTTCCTCCAATGTTTTCACCCTTAATTCCGACGAGGAGGAATTTGACGAACCATTGGCCACAACTCGGACAGCACGTCCTGGCTGTGGGCGAGCCCATGGATCTTCGAGTTCTGCCCCGACTAGTGGTACTGATAATTTTCCTGGCCACAGTATCGATGAGGAAGGCTTTGCATGGCCGGACCTCGAAACCTGCCAAGCAAATACCAAGTCCGCTGATTCTCAGTATTTTTTTGGTGTGCACACCGTCAACTCAAGCAAGAAATGTCGCATCTGCAAGTGAGTTCTAGTATCATATCATCGAAATCTGACTCACATGTGGCCAGGCAAGTCTATGCGGCTACATCCAGTCTTAGCGCCTGCAGAGCACATCTGGCGTCTCATGAAAACGAATATCTCGACATTATCCAGAAATACCACTGGGAGAATAAGCTTCCCAAAGAGCGCGTCAAACAGATCGCTAAACAGCGCGCAGAGAATTTGCAGCGAATTCCGTTTTCTGTTCTGGCCCTGATGGATCAGCTAGTGAAAGTCATTGTATCGAATGATCTTGTTTGTCTAAATTCTTCCCTTTATATTGGTGTTCACTCACTTGACTTTATTTCTTCCATTCAATTAACTTGGTTGAGAACCGAGACTTTCGCGATCTCTTGTTACTTTTGCGGGAGACCTTGAAGGACGAGGAAATTCCCCATCGAACTAAGTTTCGAAATCTTATCATTGACACATGGGTTTCGTATTTTTCCGAGCTTAAGGCGGAGCTGGGCGTGAGTTGATTATTCCACCCAAAAATGTGCAAAATTTGACAAACTCCATTCAGAGTGCACTCGGATTGATCAGCTATACAGCCGACATTTGGAGTAGCAAGGGCTTACACCCGTTTCTTGCCCTCACCGCTCACTGGCTCAGCAACAGGGGCAAAGGGGATCAAATGAAGATGCGGCAAACCTTGTTAGCCTTCCGCCGCATCCGGGGTGCTCATAGTGGCCAACGAATCACATGAATTGTATTTAATATTCTCGAGCATGCTGAGCTTGAGAACATACATATATCAGAAAGTTCACGAAGTTCGCCGTGAACTGTGTGAACCATGTGCAGTCTGTGAACTAGCCCGTGAACTGTCGTGAACCGCTTGCATAAGATGTTTGGTTGGTATTTGGCTGGCTTTGGCATCAACGTCTTCCTGTCTTCCCCCACATCAGTACGTTCGCTTTTCCCTACATTGTGAGTGCCCGCCTAGCTCCAAACATTGTGTACACTGATAACCCTACCTCTAGAACCCCCGCCAGTACTAACTATGCCGCAAACTAGCCTACAACGCGTGCCTCCATGTCGGCCCCGCCAGTTCACCAATACATCCAGTGCCCTGGAAGGGACGAAGAACATCTCTGTGGAGAATGGATACCGTCTAGGCTGATTTGCAGGGGATCGAAGGTCTGGTACCATGCTGGTCTAGAGTACCAAGTGGTGAGTTATCAGTCCGCCTGTACGATTTGTTTGCACTGACACCTTTCAGCACAACTGTGGTTACTTCCGCTGGCTCGCTCCGGAGCTCCTAGCTGCTGCAGAGTGGCGGGCACAAGACGGTCCAGCCGGTGGCGCTCCCCCGTTCCCTCCCTCGGACTATCCGCATGATCCTTGGGCGCACTCGCCGCCGCCGTCGCACTCTAGCACCATGGCGACTATGGCCATCGATCCCGCCCTTGCAGCCTCATCTACAGCGCCTCCATCTACTCAGCCGCGCCCTCTCTTGTCCTCTTCCTTCATGCCGCCATCCACACAGCTCACTCAGTCCGGGAAACTCAAATGCGCTGTCGAACCATGCAAGAAACTCGCCGGGTCACAGTCCTGCACCTACAAGATGTGCAAGCAGTGCTGCGAGCGACAGCAGAAGGGTTGCCGCTACGCAGGGCACCGCAAACAGCAAATCATCGCCCCACTTCCATCTTCGAGCACCACGGACCTCGGTGATCCTTCCGCTCTATCCCGCCCGACCCCGATGTTCTCATCTGAGCACCCGCTCTCGTCGCTAGATGCGCCGCCGACATCTCTCCCGCCTAAGCTCCACAAGAAGCCAATGGATCCTGAGTGGGTGCGCCGCTACACCGATATCCACGCCGCCAAGAGCAGCGAAAGATCGCGGAAGAGGAGCGTAGGAAGCAGGATCTTATGTTTGAGAGGCAGGTGCGTTTTTGCTTCTGGAATGCGGTGCGTCGTCCCATTTTTCTTTCCATTGTTTGTGATATTGACAGAAGTCCAGGACGGCGAGCAACCGGAGATGTATCGCCAGCAGGGCCTGAAGACGCTGCGTCTCAACATGGCAAACTATCCCGAGCTGCTCAAGAAGATGGGCCTCACCGACACCGATGAGATTGGTATCTACGATTTCGATGGTCGTTGCTGGGATCGTGAAGACGTCAACCACGTCCGGGAGGTCGTACCCCGGGAGGTCCTCCTCGTGCGCCGCTTCGGGGTGAAGGATTGTCCACGCCTTGACGAGTACATTGCCAAGTATGCTCTGAAACCTGTTTCTACTCGTCGCGCACTGCCCGCTGCTGTCCCTAAGCGAAATCGTCCAGTTAGCACCTCACCCAAGGTCGGTTCTCGCCCATATAAAGCGGCGTGTCACTCCTCACCGCCTTCCTCTCCGGTGTCTCGGGTATCTTCTCCGTCATCCATGTCCCCCTCTTCCTCTTCTGTGCAGCGCTCCGCTTCCCCCATCCCAAGCTTGTCCTCTTCGCTACTTTTGCCTGCCTCACTACCGTTGCCCCCCTCGCTATCATCTTCAATCTCGGCATCAGTACCCATCGACCATGACATGCTCTGGACTCAGGGCCGGGTGCTCAATCCTGAAGGTTGCGGAACATGGCCGGAGGGCATGTACGCGCGGTACATGGTAACAGGCTTCCAGCTTGTGGGCTCCAAGAATGTCGCAGATCGCTTCGCCTCCGTCTTTGGACGTACATTTCCCCACGGCGCCTGGTACCAGCAGCAGCGTGCATGGAAATATTCTTCGCAAGAGGAGCGGGACCATGCCGCTCAGCTCCCACGCACTTCTGATGGCCTCTGGTCGACATGGAGGAGTACCTCGTCAGGATGGGCGCGGGTTTGTAAGGAGAAGAAGCGGTAGATTCATATTCATTTCTTTCTTTTGTTTTATTAGTCTCGATTTGTACGGCGTGTAGAGTAATGTGTTAAGTAGCTACATTATATGAGAGGTTTGGGACGTAGTCTGGAAGCATACCGTCTGCCTCAAGCTTTGCCTTCGTCAGCCGGTTCTTGCGCATCACCATTTCGTCGAGGAAGTAGTCGTACTTGTCTGACCCCATCTCGCGCAGAATGGCGGGATAACCACCAAGCCAGACGTTTG
Source organism: Mycena olivaceomarginata (assembly GCA_029378375.1). Classification (NCBI taxonomy): domain Eukaryota; kingdom Fungi; phylum Basidiomycota; class Agaricomycetes; order Agaricales; family Mycenaceae; genus Mycena; species Mycena olivaceomarginata. The sequence continues at coordinate 46,384 of JARKIC010000155.1, read as the reverse complement.
TCTGCTCTGCGATCGAAGAGTTGAAGAACCAAGCTTTCCCATCTGTTCCGAGTAATTCGGGGAAGAGGGTAGGATTGCAGTGGTATGAGCACTCGACGCCATCCTTCGTGTGCTTGCACTTCCAATGGAAGACATCAACCGGGAACCCGATGGTGTCGAACAACTGGATATTTTGCCGTACAAGATACTTGTAGAGGGTGCAGTTATTGTCGTAGATGACGATATCAGGCTTGGAGCCCTCAACATGGAATACTTTCTGGAGCATATCCTGAATTAAATGCACGTTAGCATCTGCGGGCATGGAACAGACGGCGTACGAACGACAGTTTGTGAAACGCTCTCGGAAGCGTAGAATGTTGCATGGGCGACAATGATTCCACATGGCCGGACAAATATCTGCTCGTTGTGTGTCCGGCGTCGACCAAAGAGTGCTCGGATCTTGCGGTTGCCATTAGGATCTTTGGCCGCCTCGCAGTCGCCCTCATTGGGATCTCTGATCGTCATCTCCTCCACCTCCTCTGCAGTGACCTCGGCTTCAAATGCGTCGTTTGGATGGGAAACAGTAGCACGCTGTAGACGCCCACGGAGCTGGAAAAGCACTTTATCCCAAGTCTTGTGTGTCAGCTCCAGCTGATGGTGCTCCGCAATCGGACATGTCATGAATGTGGGCTTGACCGGCTGCTCGCAGCCCTCGACAGCGCAAATATGATGTCGATAATCATGCCTGCGACAGAAGCGATGGCGGTTGGTGATAAGTGGTTCTGGACAGTCGTGGACTCCGCAACATGGATGGCCGATTGTTATGCCGTCGATTACAAGGACATGAAGCTTCTCTGAGTTTCAATTCAGCGAAGGCCAGTCGAATTCCAAAATTTGGCTTGCTTACTCAGTCCATCGCCATCCTTCCAGACTCGCATGCACTTGTCGCAGTAGTGAGCCCATTCGGGCTGGCCGCAGAGACGGATCCGAGCATTGCGTTTGCAGATGGCATTGTTGAATCGCACATTCTGTTTGCCAGTATGCAGAACTTGGAGGATTTCGTTCCTTTCCACGTAATCTTCAAGGAGTGATAGAATCAAGAAACCGTCCCAGACATGTTCTGTGCGCAACTTGAAACTACGAGTGGGTGGCCAATCTTTGTGATCTGGGCGGTTTTCGGGTTTAGATAGACATGTGTCGTAGACGCGCGCAGCATTGGTTGCCGAGGTCCATGAGATGAGCATCAGGCCAATAAAGAGGCTGAGAACCTCGCGTTCAACAAACTGGTGCTCGCCGACTTGGATGGCACCGGGGATAGCGGCGTAATACGTGCGAATGCCATCGCGAACAGAGTAGTTGTTATTGTAGGTTGTTTTACACTCTGTCCGATGGAATATTAGTGCAAGAGAGATGCTAAAATTAGATGAACTGACGTGAGCAGTGGAGGTGTACTGCATAGGTCGCGCAAGCACCATCACTGAGGGTGAAGAGGACTACTTTTCGAAGACCGTCCTTGTCCTTAAGGAGATTGGAATTAAGACAGCCTGGGGTGGTGCATTGTTTAATCGGCGGAAAGAGTGTTCGTGCCGCTATATGAGAATACCATTCAGCGTGTGCAGGCAGGAGATGAAAGCAATTAATGGTACATAGTAGATGATCCAAGCCAAAGTCTCGAAACTTCTGCGCATCCTGTCCAGTGCTACCGCCGTTGTCGTCGTAGCTCCAAATTGTGTGGCTAAAAGCACTCCAGCAGCCGGAGACAAACTCTTCGGGGATATCGGTAGCACAGCCAAGAAAAGATCTAACATGTTCGGGTATCTCAGTGGGAGCAGTGGCGGGGTCGTAGGCTGCAGCCTGAGCCAGAATAATTTCGTCTTTGAGTTGGGAGGCGAGCCGTACAAAAGACATTGCTTTTTCCATAGTGACTGACTTGGCAAGCCCGGGAATCTGGCTAAGAAAGCTATGAACTTCCTCCATGGATGTCATCCTCGCACTGAGGGCGGGTATCGCGTCGGGAGCGGTGAGAGAGGTGGGGAGATGCGCGCGACTCGACGTGTTGCGTCACAGACCTGTCAATCCTCGGAAGCCGGGCCGAGCGCACGCTCGACCAAAACAACATCCAAATACGGCAGGACACAAGAGTTCACGGGCAGTTCACAAAGTTCACGCAGTTAGCAAAGTTTCTGGGTAGCCGGTGCACTTTTCAGTTCAGGGATTTACTGCTGAGCTTCTGTCTAAAGTGATGTGAATCCGCAATTTACAAGTATTGTGCTTACCATCTATTTATAGGTCGGACACTTCACCTTAGACAATGCATCAAACAATGGTTCATTTATGAACCACCTTGAAATTCTCTTGAACGCACGGGGTATTCAATTTGACAGCAAGAAAAACTACATTCGGTGTTTTTCCCACATTATCAATTTGTGCTCTCAGGCTGTGATTCGCCAGATGGAACAAGACAATGATGACAACATCCACCCCGACATGGACACAGAGTCTGGAACAGAGACCGACACAGATATCAATACCGATGTCCGCATAACACGAAGGACACGCAAGGCTGGGCCCATTCGTCGAGCCTGCAAAACGGTAGCCTTCATTTGCAAGTCTGGTCAGTGTTGCGATCACCTTCTTGACATAATCAAACAAGGCAATAGCCGCTCACTGTGGACAGAGATCACCATTGTTGGGAACAGGTTGGTCAAGAGACCGGTTGTGCTTGCCGTAGTGACAGTGCTGCCAGATGTCAAAACACGGTGGGACTCGGTATTTTATATGCTCCGCCGACTTCGATATTTGCAAGAGGTGAGCCTCTAGGCAGAATGCAAGCAGTAACGTTGACTGACACAGCCATATAGCCTGTGAAACAGTTCTTTACCTTGAACCGCGATGCTCGTCAATTTAACCACCCCCTGGAGAATCAACACTGGCAGCGGTTGGAGTTGATGGAGTTGATCCTGCAGGTATTTGCATTTTCTGGACTCGTGAATCATACTGATTATTATACAGCAACCTCACATTGTTCAAACTGCCATGTCCACAGAGAACACCCCTATTCTCGCCGGCACTATTCCAGCATTTGAGCTCTTTGTGTCTTCATGGGAGTCAATGGTTGCTGATCCGGATTTGCAAGCCGAGAACGTCGCACAATTCATTCAGCCAGGGTTGGCTATTGCTACGAAATATCATGACAAGTTCAGTGACACTGACACTTACATTATTGCGATGTGTAAGCAGAGCTCCTGCCGCCATTGAAGCTCAACTCATGATTTTTCCCAAGTTATCAATCCATCCATTCGCTTAGAGTGGATAAAGCAGAATTGGTCCCGGGAGGACCAAACAACTGTGAGACAAGTTATTCTTGACAAGGTTTGAAATCTCCATCCTTGTTTCAATCCAGGCTGAAGATTCCCCAAGCTTGAAGCGTACGAAGTAGATGTCAGAAGCGAGCCGGATATCTCTGGGTCAAACTCTCCAGGCTCCGGATCAGATTCAAACTCAGGGCCTGCTCGCAGATCTGGTTCTGGTCCACCAGGTCGGTCTCGAGCCGGTGGCATTGCGTTACAAGCAGGAATTGCAAAAGTGGCCCAGCGGTATCGCAATTCTCATCAATCTCTCAATTTTACGGCAGGCACCAGAACACACAAGGCGGAAACCTCTCAATCGAAGAAGAGGTGAAAAACTACGAGATGAGTGGAATTTCACCAAGCAACTCAACTGATATGATTGGGTTTTGGGCGGTGCGTCATTGTATGCACAGTTGTAGTGAACTGACATTGGACTCTGTAGAATTATGGGAAAGTAACATGGCCTCGGATCTACCGCCTCTTCACCGACTACGCACCAATTCAGGCGACATCTGTACCCTCTGAACGGGTGTTTTCGTCTTCAGCTGAAACAGATACGAAGCGACGTAACCGCATCAGTCCCATGCTGTTTGAGGCACTGCAGATGTTCAAGTTCAACTTCAAGAAATTGCGGTTGAACTTCATGTCTGAATGGCAGACTGTTGTTGTTGCAGATGAAGAGGAAGAGGACTGGCTGCGTGTCTTGACATCCGCAGACAACGATGATCACAGAATGGCTGTTCGGAGGGAGATTTCAGATAGCTGTGACCTGGTGGACATCCCATACGTCGAAATGCCGGAGGAGGCTGCTGATTAACGGTGCTGCTGGCATTCCAAATAATATCAATGTGTTTCTGTACATGTCTATGTATACAGGTAACCATTGTATATTTATTTCCATGCTCTTCACAAAAACCGGGTTCGACTTCCGACTTGAGTCGAGTTGAGTCGACTTTGAGTGACTTGAGTGGACCCAAGTCGAGCCGAGTCGAACCGAACCTTGTCCCAAGTCGACTTTTTGAGTCGCGACTCGACTTTTTGAGTCGCGGCAACATTAGTGCTGTCTGATAACAGCATCGGGCGCTCTTGTTCTGCTGTAATTCTCAGCATGCACAGGAGCCCGGATAGTCGGCGAAAATGCCTGTTCCCCACGGAACTTGTCCGGACTTGGACCCCATGTTCTGTGACGATTTTTGTCAGGATTGGCATAGGCATAGGCGGAAAATGGTGTCAAATTTGTCGGGATTTGTTAAATTTTCGCCCCATATGGCCGATTTTCGGAAAAAAATTCTGCCGCTCAGGCTGGGGCGAATTCCTCGGGATTTAAACGAGACATTGGCCAAAACTTGGGTCATTTTGTCGGAATTCGACACAGGCAAAATCGCAAAAATTTCCCAAATTCGTCGGGATTGGGATCAGGCATTCGGCCTGACTATCCGGGGTCCTGCACTCTCCTCCTGTAATCCTTGGCGTGGGACTCCTTCCAATATTTAGCGCCTGAAAGTATCTATCTCCGCAAGATATCATAATATTAATGTGTGGCGCGAGTCTGGCTTCCATCAACCAACCTGAAACCTGGGATCAATTCGACTGATTGATAACCTTGACACAAATATCCCGTGGATCCATGTGATGATCCTTCCTATCATTCCCATCAGTGCAGGGTCCAGATTACATGGAAGACTCCGAAGTGCGGATGCAGTGCATCCAACAGCGAGTACGAAACACACAAGCCAAAGAATATGCTCAACCTTCAATGTAGATCATTTGTTGGGGTAGATTCACAGATAGACACTTGGGGTGTATTAACTGTTCAAGTTGAAAGCAAATGCTACCATTCGGAAAGTCCTTTGCCCATGTTCTGATTTCAACCAGTGTCGATGATTGTTTACAGTCAATCAAATATGAACGACACGAGTGAAGTTACTACGGCCATCGTAGCAAAATGATGTCAGTTTGAGAGTGCAGTACTACTCGGTTGGGGAGTTTCGGGTTGAAATCACACCGTCCAGATTTATGATTGATATCTGCTGTGTCAGATTAGGTTTTTGGATCACCCATGGGCTTTACGTGTTGTCAGGGGCGAGGGGATGAGATCATGGATGAAAGCAAACATGAAACTGTCTCGAGGCAGACGAAATTCAGGGTCGCTCGGTGGCCCAGACCCTTGGAGCATCAGTCGAACACACGGATACCTTTCTATCAGCCACACTCGTCCACTCCCCACCATCCATCCCATTCTCTTCCACACCTTCTCAGAGCTGCCGAAACGCCAGCTCCATCGACCGCAGAGCACTCACATCCAAAAATGTACAAAGTCTTGATACACATCGAGGCCCTGGCAGCATGCTCTTCTTCACCGATGCTACTGAACTTGGCAGAGAACCGAGGGGAGTCGGTTTGAGGTACGGAGCATTTCTACATTCTGCGTCTTATTCAGCATCAAACCTCGCACCAGTGGACGATAAATCTAAATGCCAGTCAACGTGCAAAGATCCAATGGCAGTCAATCCTTCTACTTCTACCCCCAAGATTCTGGGACTCACAACACTTCACTGGCACAGGAGAGCTGGGGCGGTGCGGTGATATTTCCGACTTTCGCGGCACCTAACCGGCATTGGAATTTGTTCTAGTCAAAACGAAGGAACACTCTGGCTTAGTGATGTTACAAATCCAACTTGTAGCATACACTGCAGGTGAGGATACTATCCATTTGCATTTCGCTCCCTCACATCGTTGGAGATTATTCAGATTCTTTCCGAAGCACCTAGTAGTGGATTCAGTGCATTCAACTCGTCACTTGCCAGGTTAGATCTAACAATCGAAGGCATGTCGGTGTAACTTCGTTCTTCTCGTGTTTTATTCATTGACAGTGGATTCACCTTTGTAAACCAGGTCTTTGGACTCACATGACTGGGCAGATCGAACATTGCTCTGCTTTGTTAATCTGCTCAAATCGGTTTCTGTGTTCGCCGCCACTAGAGGGTGGGCTTGAGATTTGAACACTGTTTTGATAATCCATGGCTGAAGAGATCGAAGCAGCGCAATTTTGCTATGTTAATCCGCTTAAGCCGGTTTCTGTGTCCACCACACATACATCGTGAGCTTGCCTCGTTTTGAACATTGTTTTGATAATCCGTGCTCATTCCATTCACAGGAGTCAGATAATGGGCTTTTCGGTTCATGTTCAACACTTGTGTTAATCAAGCCGCTGATTCTCCTCGCTTGTCTGTGTTCTGGTTTAAACAGTTGTTTGAATAAGCCAGGGTTGAATCACTCAATGCATGTACTAGGAGCATGAATAAAATATTGTGCTGTGCCTTACTACTGGTGGGAATTTAAACACACACTGATTAAGCGGGATTATGCGTTGAGACGCAAATTACTTAATCAAACTTCATATGGTTACTGGACGCAGGGGTTATTGTAATATGCGAGAGTGAATGGGTTGTCTGCGGGTATTTTCTGAGCACCACTGCCAGAGCACTGTTTCTCGTAGGTTTGAATGCTCAATCCCTTGTCGCGACCCGCCCTCATCACTGCAATTTTTCAAAATGCTCGGGATCGGATCCTTATGCATCAAAAACCCCTAAAACCGACTTCGGAAGCCAAAACACCAAAATATAGCTAAATTCCAGGTTCCTCATCTGATTCCCAATTGACATTGTCCCTGTGACGCCAAAAGCCCGCATACCTCGTGGTCAGCCTTCTCACCCGTTTACCCGTTCTTCCCTCGTTTAACTGCTTGTCATCTTCCTTATCAAGAGCTTCTCACCCGTTTACCCGTTCTTCCCTCGTTTAACTGATTGTCATCTTCCTCAGAGGTGTCACTCAGCGCTATTGTTCTCAGAAGTAAGAGGCTCCACCTGTAATTTGATAGTCGCCCGTTTGACGCGGCAGGCCGAAATCTCATACCCGTCGAGAATCTCATTCTCTGGAGGATCGACGAGATGGCGAGCCCAGATACTTTTTGATCCAAGGCAGATTGATTTGACACTTTTCCAGCATCGATGCCTCACAGCACCATACCAACAGTGATGTCTTGGCAGTGCTCACTAAAATAAACAATGCCTGTACTTCGGATCACCAATTCAACTGTGTGCCAAAGATCCATCGGACGGCAGAGCTCGATGCGCAAGATAAGCAATGCGAAATTCCCACAAATAACCGGCAGACTCGAGGGATAATGCGGCTGTGGGCAAAGAAAAAAATAATGCGGTGTGTGCTTCGTGCTTGATACTTTTGAACGCACAGACGATGGCCGTGAGGAATCACGCCTTCAAGCCTAACATTCGATTATCCTTCGACTGGGTTCGGCACCCTCCACGTGGCGAATGGCACCCCGTTCGTTCATTACTGTACTATTTTGACCGTAGGTTCAGGTCACAGGTCACAGGCACCCATGAACTGAACCTATTTAATTTTGGTCACTAGTCACTAGAGGGTCTGAACTAGAGCATATTTGGGTCACGCAGGACGTAAAAAATCAATTTTTTTCTTCCTTCCCCATGTTTGTGCGAGGCAAGGAACTGTGTTCCACTCCCTCGCTGAGTTGCTACTCTCTACAACACAGCAGATGAAGTATATTGGTCACTTTCGTTCGGTAGCTACTCAATCAATGAATCAAGTCAGAGTCCTCCCTCTGAAAGAAGATCTGAGATGAACATTTCGACAATTGAACTATAAAAATAGAGGTCACAGGTCCTGGCCGACCTGAACCATCAAAAAGTTGAACCTAAGTGGTCACAGGTCACATAGGCTGAACCTACGGTCGAAATAGTACAGTAGACGCTGGGAAATGCCGTGTCCGTCAAGCGCCGATGATACAGCGCCTACTGACCGATGATATATGAACGCCGCGATAGACAGCCGCTACGTTCGTTGACGATGCCTCTCCGCTCGAACATCGTGTGCCTAATATGGCGGCTTCGACACGCCCTGTCCAGCAAGGCCGTTCAAGCCGCTCTAACCCCTACGCCCGCATCTCTCCTCTGGCTTTGATCGCTCTCTATTTTTTCTGCTAGTCAACGGTGTGGTCAGCGTGGCGTGGGGGATAACGCTGGCTGTATTTGCTAGTGGGCGTGTTCCCATATCTTGGATTGTCTCGCAGTACGGCCAGCGCCATACAGGGCTAACCAATGTCATCGTGACCGGCATCGCGACATTGGCTACAACGCACCTGAAGCACACCATCTGCCGTGCTACAGAGGAATACGCGAGAATGCGGCTGGCTGAAGGCCTTTCGCTCTCGACATGGAACTGGCTGCAGGGAGTAGCGGCGGTGGACATTTGGCCGCCGGTGCAGAGGGAGGAGCAAATGTGGGCGTGGATTGCGTGGCTCCTGCTATTTGGAAGCATAGGGGGACATTCCGCCTCGGTCGTTGCAATCCTCCAACCGCGTAGGACATTTCGCTGAGATCTGCGACATCTGCTCACTTCGTCATCGCAGAGTCCTTCTTCCATTATGTGCCCTCCAATGATCCCACGCCGTGCGGGGTGGACCCTGCCACTCTGACTATAAATTCAAACCTTACGGCCCAGACCCTGATGGATCAAGACGCATTCATGTTCGGCCTACAGCTAGGAAGTTATGGTGGTATGCAAAGTTAGAGAGCAACCTATAATCACGAGTCTAACGCGTACTGTCAGATCAGGTCGGCAGAAACACGACGACGGCGGTTTCTGGAAGAATCTACGTGAAGGATAATTTCGGTTACGGTGCCTTCAGTGGCCTTGCCAATGCGCGGCAAGATGTCGCAGGCATTGAAATCAACGCAAGGTGTGATTCCTCGCACGATGCAACATCCCTTCCATTGCTTTGGTCTTCGGCCTTTCCAGGTCTAGTTCTGACCACCCTCAGTATCAATGACACTGGGGCATCTGTCGCTTCTATCGCGTCCGACGGGTCACACGCCGTGATCAAGAGCTCGTTCAATTCGACATATACACCATTCCACTCGACATCGATCTCATTCAACTGGAGATCCATCTACGCAGTGGTGAATGCGTCCGGGAGCGGTGCGATGTTCATCGCTGACAACTCGGGGCTGTCGACTAGTTGTACTTGGGTTGCCGCTCCACGCTACGTGCACGTCGAAATCCGCAGTGGGATCGCCTTCGCTGCCAGCACGGACGACGCGTCCACTGCGCCCGCCCCCGTGGGCCGGGCGATTTACGCAACTGTCCGGGGCATCACGGAGGCCATCCGTCTTGGTGCAATTCTAGATGCGACGTCCACCGGAGCCGCCAATATCCTGCAGAGTCTCCTCGCTGACGGCCTCAAGGCGGCGCTCACGGCGCAATACACGGAAGACTGCTGGGCGGATGCGCAACGGTGCGATGCAGTAGGAATATCCATATGCAACAGCAACAACCGCGCTGTGGAGGAGCACTGGCGCTTCGGGGACGAGAACAATCTGGGTATCCTTGCGATCCTATTGACCCTTGGGTTTGGTTTATATACCTTGTGGGTCATATGGACAGTACGGAAACGCCCGCGTGTGAAGGGGATAGACCCGTTCAAGGTTGTGGATGGGTTCAAGATGGGGTTGGACAAGATCCAGAATGATACTAACGGAGACGGATTTTGGGCTCTTCATAATGGGAGAGTTGGCATCCGGGCGGAGAATTGGACCGTAGTGGAAAAACCGGAGGCGGAGTCCGTACCATTACTTCCCCTGGCTAGCAATTCCGAAGGGCCTCTTGAGGCTCCTGGCATTCACTCGTAGAATGCTTTCGTGTTGTACCTAATTCAACTAGAAATTAGAATACATCCCAACCCTGAGTCCAGCCGGCTTCTTCAGTCAAGTGGTACTCTAGTGAATCTCAGGGGTTGTCCTCAAGCCTCAAGCCCCAAATCCGCCAGGCCCAGCCCGGGCTTCAGTCCCACCTATAATGTTTTGTATTCTTGCCGGGAGAACTGTTCCAGGCCGCCTCAAGCCAGGCCCAAGTCCGGGCCGGGCCCTGAGATTCACTACGAGTGATCTTGTCTTGATCTTGTCTGATGATTTTATGTGATAATGTCCCATTGTCTCATTCCGAGTCGACACTAAATTATTTTCCTACACAAGACAAACCTCCGCTTCACTCCGGAAATGAAAGGCTAAAGGAACGGATATAAATTGCAACTGAGAGATACAACATTTGATATAATAGCGATGAAAATAGAGCATTACCTGAGCATGAAGAGTGCTTGCGTCCGATGCTGAATCAATATGTGCGAGCAAATTTTGCTGTGAAAGGTGCATTGGAAGGTGGCAGGATCTTGCAAGGGTAAATGGTGAACAAATCCCAGAAGAAACAGCAGAAAATTGCTATTAATGGCAGTCAGCGGGAAATTCGGTGGAACGTAGCCAGAACATGGGTAATCTGTGAGTAGTGAAGGAAGCAGCAAGATTGAGACCAGAGCACAGACATCAGAGTTCGAGGAATAAGATATGAGGGGACAGAAACTTCATGGCGACGCGGATTCAGAGAATTCTCAGGCTGGAAAGAATTGTGGCGAAGATGATGGGTTACGCGAGAAAGGTAACACAAAAAAACTGCCTAGCAGCATTAGAGAAATCCGGTAAACGAAAAATGAAGGCGTTCAATTCGGCCGCGGAGCACGGAATAGCTTTGGGTGGCAGCAGAGGACTGAAGGGTTGCGGGGACATTGAGAATTGCTGGGTAGAAAATAATCTTGCAGCGGGCATAATCTCGGAATTATATGACTTGACACGTAGGAAAAAGCCGAGGTTGGGGAGATGGATTAATGCTCGCCAGCACCAGCCCATCCAGATTTGAGGAAACTTGCGCGACTGACTATGTACGGTACTTAGGCACAACAGTTGAATCCAAAGAGCAAGATATAGCTGACAGTGAACATCCAAAAGCCTGAAGATTCCGAGTGAGGTGCTGGGCAGAAATCAGCAGGGAAGGGGACGAAGACGGTGAATGGGAGACGACGACAACCTTGGCTTTTATTTGTGCCACGGAGATACGGCCGCAGTGAGAAGAATTGAACGGTCTGGCGGGCATAGTGAGAGAAAAGCCGCGGCGCGGTGGGAATCTGCTACGCATTAGGCCAGCTGAGGGAATGGCCTGAGTATGCAAAGGGGAAGAAGGGGCAAGATCCGCCGGACGAGAGGAGAGGGAGTGCTCATGAAGATACGACTACATGGGGTAATCGTACCGCTGAGCGAGGAAATCGTTAAAGAATCGTTAAAGGACGGTTGATCTGCAGCGCAGCCTACTGCGACCAATTGCGTCTGCCTGCGGCTCACACTGCGGATAGGTCAGCGGGACGATTCTATCGTAATACGACGGGAAAGCTGTTGAACCACTTGCTTTTTTGGTCTAGGTTGGTTTCCGAAGGACTAAGGCAGTGCGAGTTGGCAAATTTTGTAGGCATACAAATGAAGCGGCAATGAACCATTAGTACAAACGGGGATAGCGGTTGAACACGAGACGGACCGCAGTGGGAAGAAAACACAGCAGAAGGCCGTATGAAAGGAGTTAAATAGAGAGGATGCGCAGAGAAGGAGGAAAAGAGCAAGAATATATGGGAAAGAGCACAGCTGAGGAGCCATTTGCTTAAAGAACGGTTAATACTTCTCATCTCCGCCATCAAAGTATTTCTGGTGCTCCGTGCTTTCCGGCGGGTATCTTCAGCGCTTATCTTGCCGTCTAGCTGAATGCAAACCCCCGCTTTCCCTCATGTACTGACGCGCATGGTAGCACGCTAAGCGTGTAAACTGCGGATCATGATCTGTCACCTGTCAATCACTGTCAAACGGTTGATTTACCCGACACGCACACTTACTTCCATCGCCATTTCACCCATCCCGTATCCCCCAAACACACGCTGCTCTCACCCTATGAATTTACATCACCTCCAGCCACTATCTCCCTGGAACGGATATTTATCTCGGCGGCTGTATCCACTCTTCCAACTTCCCTGACATATCAATCTGCCGGCTGCACTGCGCCACCGATATCCAAATTTACTATTCTCCCTCGCTGTTCCCCTTGGCGTTCATATACCCAAAAACTCTTGATATGTATCTTTTCTGTGACTGCATCCAGTTCCTTGCCGCCCTAGATTTCTACTTTCCTCTCTACCCTGTTTTCCGACTCAACCTCTTCCCTGTTTTTTAACCACTTGCCCTCTTCCCTGACTCTCAATTTATTGTTACATTCCCTCAGCTCCTTGTCCCTGCTGAGTCTCATTTCGATTCATCTTACTCCATTCACTCATCTCTTGTGTATAAAAGACTTCGCTTTATTTCTCAATAAAAATCACTTTTACCTTGCCCCACTTTGTGCAGTTTAAGTTGCTCTCACTCGCACTCTCGCCTCCACTCTCGCTCTCGCTCTCGCTCCCGATCCTCGCCCACGCTTCGCCTACGTACTTCGTCCCAGTCAGCCGCCGGGTGCCCTTTTACGGTTCCTTAGCAAGTTGAAACACTTGCCTATTTTACTCCTCCTTCCTTCCTTCAGCGAGAGCTCATCTGTTGAGTTTTAGCTCGCGCTTGGACGGTTGGCAGGCGTGTCAGTACTTAACGCCGCTGATGCGGTCCATCTTAATTTCGACATTCCCTAATGGTGAAACTCGTCCTCGGATTTCCCTGGCGCGAGAGGTATCTTTGACTGCGGAGTTTCAACAGCCGAAATAAAATCAACAATGTGATGTAATCCAACATCTGCTCGTCAAACATCCGCATAATGTTGAAGCAAACAGCGAGGCGCGAGCCCCGTGTTTCGAAATATAGACAAGACTGACCTCCGCTTCGCTCCGGAAATGAATCAGAGGGCAGGAAAAAGGAACGAAGATATCTATTGACGTAGCACGAAATACAACTGGGCCAAAGCCAAATACAGACCACAAATTGTGAATGCACAATAAGTGCCTAGGTATGTGATTGGTTCAGTACGGTCAGGCCGCCAGAAAGACGAGAATCAAGGTTGAGGGGCGCCAGGAGCGGAACAATCCATGTTGCGAGCAGTCCGAGGTAACCGGCAATATTGGTAGAGCACCTTATAGGCAAATATAGACGAATGTTTTGAAGAATAAACTCAAGTGGATGCCCATGCCAGTCCAAGCGAGAGCCAACAGAAGTTCACAGTCAACCCAGAAATAAAGATCCCCGTAGCAGAGAGAGACTGATAGATCCCGAGACGAATTGTTTCCGGAAGAATGTTTGCAATTCAAGTAATTTCAGTTGCGAGAGAAATGGGGGGGAAGGTGGCCAGGGTAAACGCAAGGGAATGAGGCCCGTTATATCCGCGAAATATGCCGGAGGTACGTGGCTTCCCGGCCTGATTAAGCTGCACCGCAGGCTGGCGCGCAGCGGGAATTGATAGCATTCTGTTAAGACCAAACTGCGCGTCGATCAGCTGATGAGCCAGATGAGGTTCTCAGCTGTAAAATTAAACTGTGCAGAGCAGATTGGACGCCGAGAGACGCCGAGACGAGGAGCAGGAGAGCGAAAGCCGGAAGGGGAGCATTGCGGCGCAGTTGGATGGCTGTTAATTTCGGCCACGGTGAGAATATCAACGACAAAAGGAGCAAGATAAAAATCTACAAATGCTGTGGGCATTGCGGCGTAACTGTTCGTGGGTTCTTTGAGTGTTGAAATACAGCGCAAGAATAGAGAAGAACAGGAGGGGTTAGACCAGATGGGGATGGGACCAAAGAAACACAAAGAATCGCGAAGGTAATCGTTAAAGAACGGTTAATCGTGCTGACGGCCCGACGGCTAAGCCCTGCAATGTCCTTTTGAGGACGATCTTTTGGTACCCGACGTCCTTGGCCTGAATTGTTAAGTATCTTCTTGAGTATCTTAGACGCTGGATTAGATTCTACATCATCTATCAAGCCGAGCGCTTATTGATATGTCGTGATATATGAACGCCGCATCGCAGCCCATTGCTCGTTGACAATGCCTTGCTGCTCATACCCAATGCGCCTGTTAAGGTGGATTCGCCGCACGCTGTCGGTGCCCAGCGAGACCACTCAAGCCGCTCTACCGCTACGCCCTCACCTCACCTCCAACTTCGATCTCTCGCTTTTCTTTTTACTGGTCAATGGTGGCGTCAGCACGGCGTGGGGGGCAGCTCTGGCTGTTTTTGCAACTGGAGTTGTTCCCGTAGCGTGGGGCATCTCGCAGTACGGCCAACAGCATCCAGCATTAACCAATGTCATTTTGACGGGCATCGCGACATTGGCCACGGCCCATCTACAATACACCGTGCGCCACGCGGCACAAGAGCATGCGACGATGCGGCTTTCCCAAGGCCTGCCGCTTCTCACGTGGGGCTGGCTGCAAGGTGCTGCGGCGGGGGATATTTGGCCACCGTTGCAGAGCAAATGGACCTGGGGCGGGTGGCTCTTGCTATTCTTAGGCATGGCCGGTCATTCCGCCTCGATTGTTGCAATTCTCCAACCGCGTATGACGTTTCGTTGAGCTCGATTGTCTGCTCACTATATCGTCATCACCTCAGGGTGCACCGCGCCTGTTACGTAAATGGCCAGTTAGGGGGGTTATCTTGTAGTACAATAACCCCCCTAAGAGACCACGTCCGCCGCGCGGATGCTAGTCAAGCGTTGGTCAAGTATGAGTCAAGTTCCCTTTTGGGAAATATGCGGCGTGGGCGGCTGCGGGTGGCTTCCATTGATGGCTTTACCCATCCTACACCCCGGGGCGCCCACCCGCCACCCGCCACCCCGCCACCCGCCGCCGCACCTCCGTGCGCGGTTCTCTGTGCAGTTCTCATACTTCAGTTTGAGCCGTTGCCTTGCAACTGATCTCATTCTCTAGGTCCAATATACCCTCGTTCCAAAATATTTTGTACCGGGGCGGACGCATCCGCCAATCAATTTTACGCCCCGGCCTCGCCTCGAACGCAATCCATTTGTAAAGTGCTTGCAACAGGTCTCTTAAATTCAATACCTGTGTCCATTCGAGACCGATCTCACTTGATCAGGGTCCTGTGACCGACAACGGACCCGTCCGCCAATCCATTGTATGGCACAAATCTCAGGGAGGATTTCCCTATTTTCTCAATAACTGATTGTCTAGGAACATTTACCTTCTCTTCACATCCGAATGAACAGCTTGCACCCATCAATCAACTGTTCCAGTCGGGCGGCGGACGCATCCGCCCCTCTGACTTGGACTTGGTGTACTACATGTCCCAAATACTCTTTATGTTGGGCAACATTACAGTAACAATACAATGACATTACCAAGATATACAAACCAAGTAGTTACAATATAATGTAGACTTTACACAAGAAATAGCGATATGGTAGATGTACAACAATATTCAAGATGTCTAACAATACCCAAAACGACAAGATGTTACGATATTCTACAAGATGCTTTACTCAAGATGCTACAATCAATATCCAACAGTATTAGCGCGAGGAATCAAAACAACGGGACAGCAAGGAGAATCACTGCGGCAGCAGTCCCTGCCCACCCTGCAAAGCTGCAATCACAACATTGGGGTCGCGACCGCCGAACAGCTGGTTCAACTGGTTGAACAGCCCTACCATAGCCGCAGCGTCGATCCCGGCCAAGTCGATAGGCGCAGCGGCGGGAGCGGCAAGGGCAGCGGGAGCGGCGAGGGCAGCGGGAGGGGGAGCGGCACCCGGGAGCGGCGAGGGCACTGGGAGCAATGACCGGCGCAACTGGTGCGGGGTCGGGGATTGGTGCTACGGGCCCGACAACGGGCGCGGCGTTGGGGGGTGACGTTGGACACAGCGGCATTGGGTTGGACCACTTGCGTGGTGTGGGATGCGACGACTGGTGTAGTTAGGAGCGGGGCCCGGCACACCAAATGACATGTTGCCAGCGGGGGTGACGCCGGACAGGGCGGTATTGGGCTGCACTACCAGCGTGGTCGTGCCAGACGGCATGTTACCGGTGGGCGCCGTTTTGCGCGTGAGGGCTCTGGGCTTGGGGCGAGTCTCCGCAGTTGAAGCTGAGGCGCGCGGTGGAGCACGTTTAGGTTCCGGTGCATCGGGCATGTGGAAAGTCCCGAAGGCTTCACCAGAATTTGCCTTCGGATACCAGTCCCCGATGGGCCGGCCAGTTTTGGGCCCGTATAATGTGCCCCCACGCTCTCCTCGCGGTTCTACAGTGGATGAGGAGGTGGCGGCGGACGAGGAGGCAGTGGTGGAGGACGACGAGGCCACAGCGCGCGTGGAGGACAACGGGGGCCGCAGTGCTGGCGGCGGTGGACGAGGCGGCAGCGCTGGCGGCGGTGGACGAGCGTGTCGCGCGACGAGTGACCACGGCGGGGGGGAGTTCAGGGACGGCGACATGCGACATCGTTTGCCTGGACACGGCAGGCGCCAGGCTTGGCAGACGGCAGGCTTGGCAGACGCATCCGCCACTCGCCGACGTTTTGCAGGATGGGGCGGGCTGGTCTCTGGCACCGACGACAGTTCGCTGTCGCTGTCCAGAGGTAGGTCGAAGCGAACCGGGGCGGGGAGGTCGTTGCAGCCGCTCGATTGTGGTGATCCCGACCCAGCTCTGCTCAGCCAAGTCCCAGCGGATACCCTCCTTGTGTTTGGAGCCACCCCCCGCCCACTTGAATGGGCTCCACTGTCTCCTCGACTGTTTCCAAGGGCCCGAGCTTTGCGTTTGGGACGCGATGGGCCCGGTGGAGGAGGCGCGGACGGCGCGGAATCAGCTCTGAGCCGTTTTTGGGGGGCTGATTCCTCATGGTCCCCCTTGCGCTTCTGCGCAAACCGTCGGCACCGACCCCCCGGCGTCTGGCCGGCGCCTCTGTGTCGTCCTGCCCCTTGCCGCCGGGCGCGTCTCCTCTTCACTCTCCACCTCCTCTTCCACCTTCCCCTTCCCCTTCACCCCCTTCGACTCCGTCTGCTTCTTCTTGCCCTTCGACTTCCCTTTCCCCTTCTTCTTGAGAGGCTCCTCCTCCTCCTCATCCTCGTCCTCCTCATCCTCCTCGTCGTCACCATCCTTCACCTTCACTGCGTCTTCTTCAAACGGATTGGGGATAACTGCAGCGCGGAGGAGGCCGTCGTTGGGGAGGTCGATGTCGTACTGGGTCTTCCACACAGTCCCGGTGCCGTCGGTGCAATGGACTGGGACCTCGAGAGACGATCGCCAGAATTTCTTGACAGCTGCGGAGTCGGCTGAACCTGCTGGTGGAACAAGGCTATAATCATGCCCTACCATCACCATTGCGCCTGAAAGAGCCTTTAGTAAGGCCCCCAAACAATAATCTGACCCAAAAAAAAAAGTACCGTCTGTGTAGACCCGTTTTATGAAGTGGAGCCCCTGTCCACGTCCCCCCTCCCTCGCATCAATAGCAGCCATGAGCAATTGGCGCTCGGCTTTGTTCAAGGCTGAGGCAGACCTTCCCGGCCGCATGAGTATCGGTGCACGTACACCCTCGGGCCAGTTCATCACCACCACGTCATGCGACACCATTTGGCGGTAAATCGTCCTCCACGCAAAGACGGTGCCGCGCACAGTGGTGACCTCGAAGGGATCCATGCCGATGTCCGTGATTGCGGCGCTGGAGAGGCGCGACTGGAGGGTGTGAGTCGCATCTCGCTCCTGGGTTTGGCGATCGCTCCGCTGGGCCTTCTTCTGGGCCTTCTTCTGAGCGCCGACGGGAAGAGATGAGAGACGTTAGTGTCTTCTGGGGGCTGTTTGGAGTCACCATCAACACGAGCTTGGGCATACATCTTCCGCGCACGGATGGCGGATGCGTCCGCCACCCTCCCACGTGACGCGGCGGACACGTCTGCCATGTCACCACGTGAAGCAGGGGACGGGTTTACTTGCCCTGCATTCTCATCCCCGCCGAGCAGGCTGTTTCGGATCTGCTCGCGTCTGCATCTCGATGAGTCCTTGGGTTGTGAGAGCCAAAAAAAACCAAAAAAAACGCACATCGCAATGCTCTTGGCGATCCCCATTATTTCATGGTCACTCAATTCCGGCAATCCAGGACGGACTTCCTTGAACATCTGCCATCGAAATTAAAACAAATAAAAGGCACCGGGGGAGATGAAGTACGCACCTGCTGGAGGCCTCCAGTCGCATAATACATCGCCAGCTGTTCATCCTCGTTGACATACGAGCCCGTAGAGATCACAAGGCTCTGAAAATTGTATTTGCGGGACAACATCTGTAGCTGGAGAGGTACCGAACATGTTAGTTTGATAGCCACTGGTCAAAAAAAATAAAACTGCGTACCGTATTGCGGACGTTCCCGGTCGCTCGGTCGAAGTGCCGTCGACGCGCCCCAACCGTCGTCTCGGCACCAATCCGCTCGAACTCCTCCCAATCGAGAAGTAGTGCTTGTCCCTCGTCGTCCGGATATGCAAGCTGAAACTCTGTCCATGCGTGGCGAAGATCGTCGCCTTCGAGGGGCGGAGGGTTCCCATTCGCGTCGGGCATGAAGGTCGCGTTTTCATACTTGGGAATGCGGATGCGGGCCCATTCCTCCTCACGATTGTCCAGCGCCCGCGCATACTTTTCATAGACATTCCAGAGGTTCCCGGAACGGGACGACGACGGGGACTTGTGGTACGAGCGCAGCAAGGTTTGCGGAGCCAACCCGCATGCGGCAGCACATTCCTCGACGAGCGCATCCATCGCGGCATGGCACGCGCAGCCGCCTCCAGTTTGCTGCTTGGTGGGGCGTCCGCCTTTGAATTTAGCAGGCGGTGGTTTCACCTGCTGGGGAGGCGCACGAGCCGTTGGTGAGCTGGGAGAGGATGGACGGGAACGGGGAGATGGTGGGCGTGATGCAGAGGGCAGGAGCGATGTGGACGGCGACATCGCGGACTCGATGGCGGGTAAAGGACGTTGCGGGGGGATGAAAGTGACTTCGGGAATCACAATGTCGGGTGGGAGGTTCAGTGCCCGCAGCGAAATCATGCGGTCTACCTCCCGCCCAGCATGCGGGGTTCGGCGGATTGCCCGGCGCAGGTACGTGGTCGTCATAATCGGGGGTGGCGTAGGCGCGCGCCTCCCGCCCCCAACTTGATGCTCCCGTCCCTCAGCCTGCGCCAACATGGCCTCCTCCCACTCCTGACGTGCCTCCTTTTCCTCCCGCTCCCTCTCCTCTTCCTCCTCCTGCTCTGCTCGGTCCCGCCCCTCCCACGCCTCCCGCCAGTAGCGTGGCAGCGCTTTCAGCCTTCTCCATCCGTCCAGCACTTCATCCACCTGGCGCTCCTCCTCATCGTCCTGCTCGTCCCAATTGCCTTCGTAGCCTTTGTAGTAGGCTCCAGCTTCGACGCAGTCCTCGCCGGCTGGGCTGTAGAACGGCAAGGGCCACGGTGGCAACGTGAAGCGGCTGCAGGGGGGCGATAGTGAGCGGCCAACAGAACGGGCGGGCGATTGCTCGGGGTTGCGGGAGGGAGATGTTTCAGGCGACGGCGAGTATGCAACGAGGGGGATCTCAGGGTTGCGCCGCGAGCTTGGCGTCACTGCTGCCAGATTGAAAGGATCAGGGTGGTGGCAGGGGGCAGGCGGACGAGCTGGGGTAGGGCGCGCTGGTGACGACTCCAGCTCGTCGACTTCCTCCTCGGATTCCCCCGCACCCGCATTCTGATCCGCTCCACCTGCGTCCTCGTCGCCCTGGAGCGTTTCACACTCCGGCGCAGACACATCCGCCCTCGCTGAAAACACGTCCGCCGAGCCAGCATCTTGAGTGAGCGGGGGTCCAGGTGGGGAGGCTGGGACGTGGTTCCTGCACGATTGAGCGGGCGAAGAAGTCAGCAGCCTCCTCGGATTCCCCCGCACTCGCATTCGGATCCGCTCCACCTGCGTCCTCGTTGCCCCGGAGCGTTTCACACTCCGGCGCAGACGCATCCGCACTCGCTGAAAACACGTCCGCCAAGCCAGCATCTTGAGTGAGCGGGGTCCAGGTGGGGAGGCTGGGACGTGGTTCGCGCGCGAGTGAGGGGGCGAACAAGTTGGCAGACAGCTCGGGCAGGCTGTTGAAGAGCGATGGACTGAAATCCAAAAGATCATCTTCGATCCCAGGCGTCCCCAAGTTCTCGATTGTCGTGTTGCGGGGGCGGGTGGGGGTTCGGGGCTCCGGTGGGGGTGAATCCCTCGGATTCGGCGGTGGATTCGGTGCAAACAAGGCCTGTCCGGCATTGTTTGTAGGCGGCGGATTAGAGGGCGGCCCGTTCGCAGCCAGCAAGGCATGTCCGCCGTTGCTGGTGGGTGAGGTGATGACTGGAGCGGTTGATCCAGGGGGCTGGGACATTGTTTTGCTGAGAGACAGCATCAATCTTGACGAATCTTGTGTGTGGAGAATTACTTACAGGTAAATTCAAGAAAAAACAACAAAACAAAAAAAAAAACAAGACACAAAACAGCCAAAAGGGTCAGACAGCTGTAGAGGGGTAAGCAGTATTCTAGGTGATACAGAGGCAACCCCGTACCAAAATCGCGTCGAGACGCGTCGCACTGGACTGCCAAGTGATTAACACTTGAGAGTCGATTGGCCGAGAGAGAGCACAGCAAGAATGGACTGCAAAGCGGCAAGCACTTTGCAGCGGGCGTTGGTTCAGCGAGGGCAACCCCGTACCAAAATTGCGTTGAGACGCGTCGCACTGGACTGCCAAGTGATTAACACTTGAGAGTCGATTGGCCGAGAGAGAGCACAGCAAGAATGGACTGCAAAGCGGCAAGCACTTTGCAGCGGGCGTTGGTTCAGCGAGAGAGAACAGCAGAGACAGGAACAAGTGTGGGTGTGAGTGAGTGGCGGAAGGCAAAAAATTGGCGCGTGCCAAATATTTGGTGGTGGACGTCAGCGTGATGTTCGGCCGAATATGTCCGAGAGTAGTTTACAGCCACACACTGGACGCCACCACCAGCACCACCACCTGAACCCACTACACCCACCCGAACGACAGAGCTCCCAAACTCACACCGGCGTGTATGTCCGCCCAAGGGCGGACGTCTGCACTGGACCCCTCGGACGTCCGCCAAGACCTAGGCACGCCGCTGACTTCCTCGACGTAAGTGCCGGTGGCGGGTTACCTCAAACGCTCAGCCAATGAGCAGACGAAATAAACCTCCATCTAATCTCTTTTTTTTATAGTGCCTGTATTTCACCCTAAGGCAGCTGTTTTCTGGTGCGCAATCGATTTCATCAAACCCTCCGACCTCCCTCCTCTTTTTCTCACATTTTTCCCATGGCCTATGAAATACGATGCACCAGACTATCCGAAAGCTGGACAAGGTTTCAGTGGTACTTCCACCTTGACCACTACCACTTACATGGGCCGTCGAGCAAAGTACCTCACCAACGACGAACGGGCTTCCGCACACCGTGAAGAGAATGCTAGATACTACCAGCATGCCAGGTTCGTCCTCTTTCAGTGTTTAAATTCCCTACAGCCAAAACAAAGCTCATCATGCGTTCTTAGTGCACAAGTTGTCCGTGCTGCATCCCACCGTGCCCACTATGTCAATCGCACCAGTGGCCTGGAATACCAACGTCCCATGCGCTGTATCCCGCATCTCCCCCCTCTTTCTCAGGAAATCCATCGCCTTCACCAGAAGCGGCTTCCAGTATCAGCCGTCCTTTACCAGGATGCCCTCAACGGCGACGACATTGTGCTGAGTAACGAGGCACTTCCACGGTGGATGGCTAAACCCCCGTTCGTGATGGACGAGGACGAGACGGACCCATACTCGGCGGATTATCGGTTTTGGACCGAATGTCTAGAAGCCATCATCCATGGGTATCGGATGCGCCTGCAGCTCGAGGACGATCGCCAGCGCCGGTTGGATTTGGCTGCGAAGGGATGGGTGGTCTTCATGGATGTATTGCGGGAGGAGGTCGTTCAGTTGCTGAGGAATTGGGAGACTGTGAATATTCGTATGTACCACTCCTACCACGCCTCCAGGCACTTCAAAATGCATAAGCTGTACCTTTGGTGGCAAGCACGTACCATTTACCACCTGTACTACCTCAGATTTCTTGAATAACATATCAAATTGTTGTTGATCAAATCTGGCGGACGTGTCCGCCACAAGTGGCTGTGGTGGCTGTACCCTCCGGTGCCAACTTTACGATCACCAATTGATGGTAAAGTTGACACCGGCCATTTATGTAGCCTCAACCACAGTCCCTACCAACATTTCCAGCTGCAGAAATTGATATACCAGCCACTTTAAGACCTCCTATGAAGCCAGAATATGAAAAAAAGCAACAGGTTGCATTCAATTGCAAACACAAGTTTTCGTTAATCATCTAGGCGAATGCATCCGCCTCGTGTGCGGCCGGAGTGAAAGACATTTTTGGCCTGTTTAATTGCATAGTAACCACGCTGCGGGTAGGTCGCCGGTCGTTTGCGGCCTGCAGATGCCTGCATCAGATTAGGCGGACGTGTCCGCCGTTGGATTAGGGGGTGGCCAAGGCATGCAAAATGAGGCTGAAATAGGATAGATATTGGATAAGAGACATTGTAAAGATGGGTGCCGAATAGGTAGTATCAGGAAATCATATGTGTGGGCAACTGGCGGACACGTCCGCCAGCCGGCAAATATTTATGTGATAGGCAAAGTAAGGATATGGTTCACAAAAGTGGTTCGTACGGAGCACATGTGTGCCTCGTTCAATGCAAAATGATCGAATCCCCCGGAGAGAATGGCTGCAATGGTGCATAAAACCCATAGCCCGCAGTCATATCCATTGGTCTGAGATGGCTCGCCCTAAAATTATTCCAATGAGGCAGAGAATTCAGGTGGATATATGAACGCACTAGTCGGAATAAGGGCTGAGCAACCCAGGCATCTTCTTGAGTGCTGATGTGTAGCGCGTGAGCGTGCCGATTGGCGAGCAAGGTCAGCCGTGTAATAAAAACCATGATATCCTACGACAATGTCAGCGTCGTTATAATAGACAGAGGGTAGCATACCTGAAGATCTTTCCGCCAGCCGCTTTGTTGACCTAAGCTGTCAAAGAAAAATATCTTTTGTTCGTGAATGTGCACCGCAGCAACGACCCAATGCTCTGCATCGGATCGATGGATGGGGAATAACCAGACCGACTTGTCCCAGAACGCGGTGGGGGACGTGAACCGCCAGAGGTCGTCGTCACGAGCTCGGCAATGGACACGGAGGAAGTCATATGTACTGAAAACAGCGCAACGATTTGCGAGAGCAGCACTAGGGGAAAAGGGTCCGGTGAAAACCGAAAGCAACGAAGCAGCCAGCCCATTGAGCCCAAAGCTGTTGAGGCGACCGGTGGGGAGCGAATACGATCTTGGTCTCTAAGGCTTATTTTGAGGCTAGGGCTGGCGTTGGAGGCTACAACGGTGCGGGGGAAAGGATCGGGGATGATTTCTAGGGCATTGATGCGGGCCTGGAGGACTTGAAGCAAAGATGTGTCACCGCGTAGGTTGGTCTGCCAACAATCAGAGATGTTCGATGGAAAGATAGGCCACGAAGCTCACCGGAAACTCCCAGGTTACTTGTAGCTGCAAATTGTCTTTGTCAAATTCGATATATGAGGTGTCATCTTCGTCATCGTTGCCAATCATCTCCTCCACCAAAACGTGTTCGTCAAGATCCGAAATTGTGCCGGGGTCCAACTCCTCCGAAGATACCAGCATGTCGGAAGGTGTGATGAGGTCCTCTTCATCAAAGAGGTCTTCCTGAGCCTCTAGAGTAAGCGTGACAATACGCCGTTCGATACTCCGAATGGCGGCGGAGGGTGGCGGACGCACCCGCCACCGGAGCAGACACATCCGCCACTGGCAGTGGCGCCGATGGAGCCATGGGGGCAGGCAAAGGGGTGACAACAGCACGTCCGCGATGTCGCAGCATAGGCTCCCAGAGGACTTTGAGGGTTCGGAGGTGCCGCTGCCGCTGTTGGAGTGGGAGCTCTAGCTTTGAGTCTGATAAAGGTCAGTGGGAGTCGAACTTTGGAGAACTTTCGCACCTGCTAATGTCTGGATGGCGGTGGCCACTATCTCCAGCTCGTTTGAAGCCACCTCGACATGTTAGCACACTCAAGCTTCAGCCTGTCTTGTTCCTCCACACAACGGTCAACAACGTGCACACTACGGATGCCATCACGAACATCCGCGTCGTCCATCCAGCGGGGGACCCCACCAGGAGTCGGAAAGACCCAGAGGTCTTGATAGAGGGAAGGGTCGTTCCGGAGCGCCGTTGTTTCAGTTGGGAGGGGCGACGGCATGGGAATATAGCACTGTGGCGGCCAGTCCTCTGCAATCTCCGCGCAGTACGTGTTGTATTTGGAGATTTGTCGGAGGAGGGCGGGCTTGCGTTTTTCAATCGCTCTCCGTGTGGCGGTATTGAGCTTTGTTCCTACAGAATGCGAGTCAAAATCAGTATGGGCGTGCAAAGGGCTTGCTCAAATGTGTACCATTAGCTTCCCTCTGCCCGGCAACAGCGCGGCGAAGGGTTGCTAACTCCTTGAAGGAGTTGATAGCGCGCCGGCGGATCTCTATTTTGAGGTTGCGCATTGTCATGAGAAGGGTGACAAATGCCAAGGGGAGACCCCTCAGCTCTGGGATCCCTTCGTGAATGTTCAGCGAGCTGTACAGCATTTGAGCTTGGGTGCTGAGTGTCTCGTGTGTGGCCTCCAGACCACGAAGGAGGTTGAGGGATTCTGGAGCAGCATTCGGGCCGGCGACAGACTTCTTAGTATCTTCAATGGATTGTTCGACGGCATCAATTTGTGTTTGGAGACCAAGGACTTTGCTCAGTTCCTGCTTCAAGCGCATGGGAGCCGCTGTCAAGGTTGTCAGTAAAAACATTTTTTTTGCGGAAGGGCCGTCCGCCACACGTCCACGTGATCCGGCGGACGGGTCCGCCAATCGGAACTTACATGCACGAATGGATGTTTCTGCCGCCTTTTGTGCAGCCCATTGAGAGCGGAGTTCTGTGACTGGAATGCCGCACTCTCGAATGGTCTTCGTGGCTGCTTTGTACTTCTTGGGGAGATTGGTTTCCCGCTGCCGCACGATCCAATCTCCAAGTCGATTCAGACCATCCTCGTTGACAAACGCGGTATATTGGTCGATGGTCCAGATGCGTCTCGAATTCTGTGGATATATTAGTAAGGCAAGTCCCCGCAACAATAAGCACAGTGAAAACCTACCCACTGATGCCGGGTCATTGCGATGAGCTTGCGGATCCTTGACCAGAATCGCTCTACCCCCTTCCCCATCCGTCAAGGCCATACCCCGACGCAGGCGGGGGCTGTAAACTATTTGACAAGCCCACTCATGTCGGTAGGAGTGCATTGCATTCAGAACAAATGCAACGCGTTCGCGAACACCCTCAGTCAGAAGAGGAAACTAGAGATCACATGAATTCAGGGTGTTAATCCGGAATGTGTGAAACATACCAGGTCGAGACTCCGGTTAGTTTGACACCCGATGTCGTATGTCTCAAGAGCGGTGGCTTCGGGAGGAAGTAGACTCATCAACTCCTCCAAACCAGCAAGGACGTATTTTTGCTGTTCGCCGGGCGTGTCGATATTGCACAGAAAGAGGACCTGCCCGTGTCGGCATACCATCACGAAGACACCGCTTGCATCGTAAAATTTCGGATCGGCATTCCGTTTCTTCTCATTGGCGGCATCGAAGGTGGCGTTGCAGGCATCGAGAACTTCTTGAGGGATGAGAGGCGCCAAGGTGGCCGGCTTGCCCTTCCTAGCACGATCGATTCGATCCCCGACTGCATCTACCTTGGCTTTCGAGATGAAATAGGATGGATCGTAAGAGATGGGGCCATCCCCGGCCCTACGAACATGGCGATAGCTGAAACAACCATCACCGCCAACCTGAACATCACCACCTCTTGGGAAATCATCAGATTCAAATAGGAAGGCAAAGTGGTAAAACTCACTCTTCTGGCGGGCGGCCCCATTCTTCCAAGCCGAAACAAGCGGGACACCGTTCACGCAGGACACGGGAAGCTTTTCCAGAGGTGAGACGTGACGGCTCCGCTGACGGCACAGAGTCAGACACGGCTGCCGCGGGGGCGGACACGTCCGCCAATCTATCTGTGGCTGGGTGTTGAGCCTGCAATTGTTGCACGGGAAGGGGCGGTGAGTCTGGAGATCCAGGAGCCGCCAAAGGCGTATGCGTGTCAGCTTGAGGGGGGTGTTGCACATGGTCCTGAGTAGGGGCGGACGTGTCCGCCAACACGGCGGATATGTCTGCAGCCGCCGATGCTTGGCTAGAAGCGCTGGTGGGTGCGGTGGGAGCGCTGGTGGCGATGGGTGCAGGGCCGTCCGCCGCTGCGAGCACAAGGTGGTCCACATGTGGGGCGGATGGGTCCGCCAATGCTTGTACAGGAGCGCTGGTGGTAGCAGGGCTCTCCGCCGATGCGAGCGCATCCTCCACCTTCTTCTGGAGGGCGGTCCTAAGATTGCTATACCACTGAACCGCTTGCTGTAGGCCTGTGCGAAATGGATCTTTCACCGGCACATCGGGTTTCTGGGGAGAGTTAAATGCCCAGTTGGATCGTGATAACCGGATCACATACCATGGAGGACATGACCTGAAAGCCGCGCCGGTCATAGATGGTGCGGAGAGCAGCCGACAGTGCGTTGATGGCATCGCACGACCGCTCGAAAAGGGCACGGTAGATTTCGAGGAGATCAATTGAGACCGCGGTTTTGGGTTGGGAGGGGGACATTGGGAATACACCGTGTTGTACCAGTAGTACGCCGACCGGCATGCAACTACAGGTTTCAACCTGCACCTGCACAAAGTCTACATTGCTAATTCAGTCGCGGACCATGAGAAAAATGTGAAATAACTTACGTGAAATATAGAGGCATTGGATTTCGGTACTCAAGGAGGTAGCACAAGAAATGGGGCATTCAAACCGGATTGCAGAAGAAATGGGCGGTGGCGGCTGCGCATAACTTGAAAGATGGTAGTCTGCGTAAGGTTGCTCCAGCTGCGGTAGAAGGAGGTCCCAAGCGGCACACCGTCGCCGTGCTGTGTTCCGGGCACCAGAATCGGGTACAGGGACCAGAGTGGGGGAAAGAAATGGTGGAAGGGGGGTTTCTGGTATTTCGGGAGGTACATCAACCCAGTCGGGCATTTCGACATCCTCCGGAGGATCTGCAGCGCTGGGCAAGGGGAGGTCGGGCTGAGGAGGTTCAGACGCCCCTCCCGGGTTCTTGCGTTTCTGGATTCGGTCGCGAAGAACCTGTAGCCGGCTAGTGGTCCCGAATCCGCGAACCAACTGATTTTTTCTCGGGTCGCGCGGCTTCGGGGGACTGGCGAAATGCGCCCCCGTGCCAGACATCGAGGTGCGCTCGCGGTCGCGTGCCGAACGCATTTTCGCGGGTTTTGGGAGGGTGCCATGGATGGGCGGATGTGTCCGCCGAGATCGTGCAGCGTAGTGAGGGGAGAGGCAAAGAGTTAGATGAGGGGCGCAGTTGAAGAGTCCCCAGACCAGGCTAGGACAGTATAGGAGGGCGGGCTGCTGGAGTGGCGGCAATGTGCGCAGTGTGGGCGCGTGCTGGCAGCTGTGCTGATAAAAATAGATTGCATTTCCCAAAAGGGAACTTGACAGACTTGACACATACTTTGACCAAAAGGGAACTTGACTCATACTTGACCAACGCTTGACTAGCATCCGCGCGGCGGACGTGGTCTCTTAGGTGGGTTATTGTACTACAAGATAACCCCCCTAACTGGCCATTTACGTAACAGGCGCGGTGCACCCTGAGGTGATCGTCATCGCAGAGTCGTGGTTTGACCATGTTCACTACGACGATCCGACACCGTGTGGGATCGATCCAGCCCGTTTAACTCTGAATTCAAAATTTACGTCCCAGCCTGCTATGGACCAGGGTGCATTCAGGATAGGTCTACAACTGGGAAATTACGGTGGTACGCATATTACGCATATCTGGAAACGCGAACCGTAATCGCATGTCTGACATGAACCACCAGATCAAATCGCTGCTAACACGACGACGGCGGTGCCTGGAAGAGTCTACGTGAAGGAAAACATCGGTTATGGCGCCTTGGGCGGCCTCGTCAATGGGCTGCAAGAAGTCGCAGGCATCGAAATTAACGCGTGGTGTGATTCCTCACGCGATCTCCCATCGGTCTGGGCTTCGGTCTTTCCAGATCTACCCCTAACCGCTCTCAACATCAATGGCACCGGCACAACTGTCGCTTCTATTGCGTCGGATGGGTCGCGCGCCGTAATTCAGAGCTCAGTCAATTCGACATATACACCATTCAACTCAACATCCGTCTCATTCCGCTGGACATCCATGTACACTGTGGCCAATGCGTCCGGGAGCGGAGCGATGTTCATTGCTGATAACTCTGGGCTGTCAACGGGCTGTACTTGGGTTGCCACTCCGCGTTTCGTGCACATCGAAATACGCGGCAAGATTGCATTCGCCTCTGACATAGAAGATGCGCCCACGGCGCCGGCTCCTGTGGGTCGTGCAGTTTACGCAACTCTTCGGGGAATAGCAGAGGCCGTCCGTCTCGGAGCGAGTCTGTATGCGCCGTCCAAAGGGTATCCCAGCATCATTGAGGGCTGGTATCCTATCCCGGCCATCATCATGGAGACGCTCCTCGCAGACGGCCTCAAGTCCGCGCTCACGCAATACTCGGCGTCGTGCTGGTCCAACCCGCGCGAGAAGAATCCAATAAGCGTCTCCAACACGGACCGCTGTCGCGCGGCCGGGATTCCGATCTGCAACAGCAATAACCGCACTGTTCAAGAGCACTGGCATTTCGGCAACGAGCACTTGCTGGGCATCCCTGCGATCGTGTTGAACCTTGTGTTCGGGTTGTATGCCTTGTGGGTTCTGGGTAGGGTGGTAGGGCGCCCGCGGGTCAAGGGGGTTGAACCTTTCCAGGTGGTGAATGGGTTCAAGATCGGGTTGGACACATCAACAGCCCAGCATGAGGGCAATGCAGATGGGTTTTGGGCTCTCCACAAAGGCAGAGTTGTCGTCCGAGGGGAGAGTTGAACCGTATTCGAGGAACCGGAGGAGGCGCAGGAGTCTGAGTCTGTGCCATTAGATCCCACAGGAAGGAACCCCTGAGGGCGGTAGCCGTAAGGGGCATCATAGGATACTTTGTAGGAATGCTTTCGCTATTTCCACAACATTTGCCAACACATTTTTAAGATAGAATCAGAGATTTCCTCAAGATTTCCTTCCCAAACTTTCAAGGAGGTGAGTATGAGTGTGATTGGATGGGTGCCCCGTGTCATTTGTAAAATTATTCTCTACAATCGGCACACCGATGATCCTGGAACATTTGGGCGCCAATGGCTACATCATATTGATTGTCTCTCGCAATGCTGCTCTTTCTTATTCCGCCGTTTTTGTCGCAACCTGGTTTGTCTCCCTCATTTTTATATCCGTGTTACTCATACCATTTTCAAAGCGGTATCTTTCCTGTCGTGCGTTCCTATAAACCCCTCGGATAACTTACCTCTCCGTTCAAACACCATTCAGCTAACCCCATGGGAGTAGAGTATTGATTTTGGTCGCTGTGCCGATGACCTCGGTCTCAAAAGTGCTTGGATCTCCAACAATCTCGAAGGTACTCCCTGAGACAGCCACACTATAGGATGCCTTTATCTCGAATACCTTAGGATCGTATAAGCGCGGAGTGTGTCTCTCTCTAGGACGATCAGCATGTGAGTGTGTTTTGTATTTTATTTCGCATATTTTGAACAATACGGCGTGCGTGGATCTCCACTTACCAGATATTGTGTTCAAACACGTCTAAAATTCATAGTACCGCGCAAAAGACCAACCCTGGTACCCCCCTTAGGAAGCCACCTACTTCCTTTTCACCGTCGCTGTATCTGAACCTTGCTAGGCCACGGTAAATTTCACGCGATCCGATATTATATTCGCTGACGAAACTGAGTACTGCAGGCCTTGTCCTTGCGTATATTTGCATCGGGATCATTGCCAACGCAACATTTCTGTATTTTTTGAAAAAGGCAGGCGGCGCCAATTTTGTTTACTTCCAAATGCTCACCCTGAGGAGGAAAATGCACGGAGGGATAGAGGAGAGCGGGACGAAATTATTGGGCAAGTTTCCGAGAGTGAAGACAACGGAAACGGTAATTTGCAACGG
Organism: Mycena olivaceomarginata; assembly: GCA_029378375.1. NCBI lineage: Eukaryota > Fungi > Basidiomycota > Agaricomycetes > Agaricales > Mycenaceae > Mycena > Mycena olivaceomarginata. The sequence goes on along the minus strand of JARKIC010000155.1, from coordinate 15,946 downwards.
TGGAAGATGACAAGAGGCAGAAGGGAGACCAGTGGAGCGGGTATCGATACATCTTGTGAACTATATATATATATGATAATATATTCTCCTCGCTGCTTGGAGGTGAAACACAACAAGAGCAGGGTGGGCCGTCAAGCCAGACTTACCCGACGGGCTTGCCAAAACGGCTTGCCCCGCTTAGCGGAGTTCGAATTTGGCTGTGCGGGCTTGGACGGCTTGGCTTGTGGCTGGGCTTGACTTGAGCTCGCTTACACTAACTATTACCACTGTAAGTAATTCATTGATACCTGGTGCCTGATGCTTCCTCAATGGTTCCCGCCGCCACCATTATCGATCAAAACGGTCAGGTCAACAAATAACCGCCGACATGACAACTTCAAGGTTGAATGTGTGAAACTCAAACACACCGCCAGCTCAGTCACATTCCCCGGTACCCCTATGGCAATTTCTATCGCAAGTGATGAAGCTAATGTACTTAATATCCGTGAACGAACATTATTGCAATCTTTCCCGCGACGGCGCCGACTACAGGTTGTCACAAGGGGCTTGTGCGTCGAGGGTTTACCGCCACTCTTCTCCTCCTTGTTCCGGCTAACTCGAGGGCATGGAATGGTCGGTTTAGTGCCATTTTCCTTGCCATGTTCATCGCAAGCCGGATGCAAGCCCATTTGCTCGTTGGCGGCATGTGACACAAGCCGTTCTGCTGGAACTCAAGCCCGATTCACGCCAGTATCCACACACCGTTCGATCAAGCATCCAGAATTATACAACCGTAGCATTCTGAGACGTACTTGTGAAACCCGTCAGTGCAATGGAGGATCCGTCAAAGCCGACACCACAGCACACCTGTCAAGCTTCATAAAACCCAGCACATACCGGAAAATGCAGCACACTGGCGCCAAACTCACCATTTACGACACACTGTCAAGTACCCGATACCTACGCTCACAAGCGCCGACACAGTTAGCCGACTTTGTTGCCGCCGTCACAGCCACCCCGACACCGCTAGGCTCTCCGTCTATTGATGTCTAGTTCTGTATAGTACCGTAGTTCTGAGCTTCATTGTTGGGGTGTTTCACTTAGAAACTCTCAATGTTCATAATATTATTTTCTCACGGTTCAACTGTGTTGTCGGCGAGCTCGCACCGAGATAGCCGGAGCACTGGATCCTGTGTCTTGAGTCTTGGGATCAACTCCCGCTCAGTCTCGGTACTGGTAGGAAGACAGTTCAGGAACATTTATTTCTCTGCTGCAGTTGCACATCACCTTCGCGGTAGCCTTTGAAATATTTCTGATTTGGAAACGAGTTTGGCTGACCATGTGTAGCTGATCGTCCATCGAAGTGCTGTGAATTGTTTGCCTAGCTGGACGAGTACAAATGAATCTGGTAACACACCACTCCCCGCATTTGCCCGCAGCACTGGTTCTCAAGTCCTGAGCAATCTCCTCGTCGATAGCGTCGATAGTGTTTCGAATTGCAGCTTGTATCCCACGACTGTCGCTTTCTCGCTCGGCATGTCGCATTCTCTGCCTTGGCTCAGTATTTACTAGCTTCAATTTTCACAGTAATGGTTGGCTCATCTTTGCTTTGAGTCGCTGCTCTGGATTCTTTACTTGGGGCAACTTCACTCAGCATTCGATGCTGTCAGTAATATTCACGTCGGAAATGTTCAACCCTGTCATCAAGATTCATGGCCGTCATATCAGCAGTGTCTTGCAGTCATTCACAATCCAGATGGTCCTCACTGTGGATATTTGCTTTACCTACTCCACAGATGACCTATCAAATGTACCGAAGGCACTGCATGTGAAAATCTACACCGCTACCCCCCATAGTTTAGGATCCTTCTCAATGCTTCAACTGCTCTCCTAGTTTCATCAAATCAGTTTAGATTCTCGACCAGGATCCAACAAGCCCACTGCATTGCCCTCAGCACTCCCCGAGTCCCCATCTATCGGCAAACTCAAGCGTGATTTGGCACACACAGATCTGCTTGGTCCTGACTTTGAAGAGCCAGAAGTGCCAATGGGACGCAGCCAAAGAGTCGCGAAAGCCCAGTGCATATATCCAGGCACTCCAGAGTGGTGCTGGACGCACCAGCAATCGACCATCGGACCCAGAAATTCCCCAAGGCTTGCAAGTTCCAACAACTGTCCTAGTTGAGGAAGACTTTGCTGCCAGAGCAGAGACATTGGAGGATTGGGAGAAGGTTGACATCTTGGAGAATGCGATGGCGACTGCAACAGCAAACTCGGGCATTGGATCCAGCAAGCCATGTGGAGGCGAAGAAGAGAAGTGATTGGCCGCATTGGGAAGCAGCAATCAAGGCGGAATTAGCCGCATTGAAGGCTGCAGGCACTTGGGAAGTTGTGGAATGCCCAGCCCGCACTTCTGGCTTCAATATTGTTGACTCAAAATGGGTTCTTCGTGTCAAGAAGAATGCCACTGGTGAAATTGACAAATATAAGGCCCGCCTAGTCGCCAGGGGCTTTACCCAAGTCCATGAGGTCGACTACTATGACACATTCGCTCCCACCGCCAAAACTTGCTTCCATTCGAACCATACTTGCAATTGCAGCGCGCAACGACTGGAATGTTGATATGTTCGACTTCCATAGCGCACTTCTCAATGGAGAACTTGAGCACAACGAGCTCATTTACATGGAGCAGCCCCCAGGCTATGAAACAGCCGACCGTCATGAATATGTCTTGAAGCTCAAGAAAGTGTTGTATGGGCTGAAGCAGGGTGGATGCCGCTGGTATGAGACCCTTAGCCGCTCTCTCGCTGAGCTTGGCTTCACGCAGTGTGCTGCTGATCATGCCGTATTTTATACGCGCGATGATGAGCACCTCACCATCCTTGCCATCCACGTTGATGATTGCACCATCACGGGTAGTTCACCCGAGCACCTTGAGCGCTACAAAGAGCGTATCGCTGCAACTTTCAAGATGACAGACCTCGGGCCTGTTAGCTGGTTGCTGGGCATCGAAATTAAACGCAACCGCGAGGCGCGATCCATTTCGTTGTCACAACAATCTTATATCACCTCTATCCTCCAGCGCTATAATTTCTCGGATGCAAAACCCGTTGCAATGCCCATGGACCCGAATGTACAGCTCACAACTGAGCATCGTGCTATCAGCATCAAAGACATTGCTGCTATGAAGCACATCCCATACCGCGAGGCCGTTGGCTCGCTGATGTGGGCTGCTGTCGGAACTCGACCTGACATTGCATTTCCGGCTGGAATCTTGTCCAAATTCCTGGACAATCCTGGACCGGCTCATTGGGAAGCAGTGAAACGAGTCTTCTGCTACCTCCAAGGTACAAAGGACTGGCGGTTGACTTACGGTGCAGGGAAACGTGGACTGGAGGGATATTCAGATGCAGATGGGATGTCCCAGGAACACAGGCGTGCCATCTCTGGCCATGCCTTCCTCATTGATGGAGGAGCTGTTTCATGGAGTTCCAAGAAACAGGAACTCGTCACCCTCTCGACCACAGAGGCTGAATATGTCGCAATGACCTATGCCGCGAAAGAAGCCATTTGGCTCCAGCAGCTCATTGGTGAGCTTTTCCGTCCACTCGAGCATCCCATAACACTCCACGGCGACAACCAGTCAGCCATTGCACTCGCCTACTCCGATGTAGGCCAATTCCATGCTCGCATGAAGCACATCGACATCCGATACCATTTCATTCAATATGTGATCAAAAATGGTTCAATTCGGCTTGTTTATTGCCCCACTCAAGACATGGTGGCAGACACGCTCACCAAAGCACTTCCCAGTGCAAAGGCCAAACATTTTGCGACTGCTCTGGGACTGCATTCGGTTTGAGGGGGAGTGTTGGAATACAAACCGATCATGTGCTCGTTTCCGTGAGCACAGCCTTCTCTGACTCATATATTGGTAAAGTCACCCTGACACATTTATATTGGACTGAGTCATTCTGACTCATTTATGCCGAACCGACTCATTTACATTCTGACTCAGTATGACTCATATCTGCAAACTCATTTTTGTATTTAAGCAGTAGCTGCTACCGCAATCTATAGTTCTTTCCACCCTGGAAAACATCCCACTTTAAGTTCCACTTTCAATATTCAGTGGCGTCAGTTTCTCAAACGGTTGACTGATTTAAGGATAGCATCAGCCCCCCCCCAAAAAACAGAATGCGGACCAGTGGGATACGTCACCGGATTCATCCTGCGGACATTGCTGTATGTAAGTTCCGTGCTGTGAGACCTGCGCAGATGCACTGTGGTCAGGACGGCGAAATTTCAACCAACCAATTTGGGAAACTTCCATATTTTACCACGGAGTTTTTTCCCATTGTCTCCATTGTGATCTCGAACATCATCAAGGAAGCCAGAGACGACATCTTATCAAGGTCAAAATCTGGGTCATCTACCCTAAGAAATCCACATTCAAGTCAGTAAAGATCCGACAAGCATTGACACCTATTAATACCAGATAACCGGTCTAATTAGAAGGGCCACAGGGGCCGGGTTGTCCCCTCTAGTTGGAAGGGATTGAGGCTGTCTCCCCCATGCTGCGAAATATGCTGCAGATATGCCGCATATATGCTGCAGTTCGGCTGCAGCATGCCGCATATACGGACTTGTAGCTTTTGAGCTAATGTGTCCACGTGACCCCCGCCTCCTGCCCGTGCGCCCCCCGACGTCGGCATATCCCAAAAAGGAAATTCTCCAAAAAAAAAACAAGGTAAATAGCAGTTAGACGAAGCACGTCTCCGCATGTTGTTTTTGAGCTCATGTGTCCCCGTGATCCCGCCTCCCGCCCGTGCGGCCCCGTTATCGGCATGTCCCAAAAAGGAAACTCGGAAAAAAAACTTGAAATCACAAGAAATTCACCAAGAAAATCTACAAACGACATAGGCAGGCTATTGCGTACACGTAACAGCCCCTTTCCTACGTAGCCCCGGCTTCGACTCGTGCAAGAAACAACATATTGTCCCATCGAGATGTGCGGTGGGCGTTACAGCATCTCCCGCCTTCCGGGGGGCCCTCTGCGCTTTCCCCTAACCGTATTTGCACGGCCACGGGACGACGTGGCTGACCCGCGGGGCGATGGAGGGGTTGAGCGTGGTGGGGAACCCGCACGTGAGGGGGGTGGACGGCCACGGGACGACGTGGCTGACCCGCGGGGTGATGGAGGGGTCGAGTGTGGTGGGGAACCCGCACGTGAGGGAGGTGGACTACGGGCAGCGGCAGGGACTGTCGACGCAGTGCGCGCAGGAGCAGCCGCGGTTGCGCACAAGGGGGATACGGTACGAGACGAGGCGGTGCTGGGCGAGGGGGATCCAGAGCGACCAGTTGTGCGCGAGGTGGACGGCGCATCGGCGAGCGCACCTTTGTACCTGGGCTTCGGCTTCGGCCTTGGTACACCGGACACCCCGCTCGTGGTGCTGGGTTTCGAAGCGCTCGTGGCAGTGAGCTTCGAGGTCTTTGCTCTTTTCGCGGGTGGCGGGTCGTCATCCTCGTCCGTACGGCGCCTGTGTTCCCCCCCGCTCGTGCGCTTCTTCTTCGCGGCTAGGGCGTCCTCGTTGGTGTCGGCGGGGCGCTTGCGCTTCCCACTCGTCATCTTCGTTAACCCGGAGCGCTTGTGTCCACGCTCCCCCCCCTTACCCGCCCCCCTTAACCGCCCCCGCCTTCTTGTGAGCCACCAGCACAAGGAGCTTCCGGCGCTGCTCCTCCTGTGCCGACACCCCCAAGGGCTGCCCCACGCTGTATCCGACGCGCACGCTGCTCGTCCTCGCCCACGTCCTCCCTCGCGTCCTCTCCCTCCTCGCTCACACTCTCCTCCTCCTCATCGTCGGACAGCGGCTGTGCAGCCCCCTTCCCCGTACGCGATGACTTCCTCACCTCCCCCACCTCCTTTTTCTTTCCCTTCCCTTCGGCTTTGCCACCTTCTCCGTTGCCTCGCCGTTAGCTACCATCTCCTTGAAATCCGACAGGAGCTGCTTCTTCTGGCGGGCGGAGAGGATCACCCACTTGCAGGTCCTGGCTTTGAGCGCATCGCGCAAGGTGCAGAGCGGGCCGATTGCCGACTGCAGCGACATCCGCTTGAAATACACGCCGTGCGGCCAGCCCAACAGCCCGACGTTCTTGGTTTCCACAATTGCCTTGATGTAGTTGTCGTAGTTCATCGCGATCTTCATCTGGCCTGTGATCGTCCTGCAAAGCCGATTAGTATTGCATCAGGCGTGAAACAAGTCAAGCACATACACAGGCCAGCTTTAATGAGCTCCGTGCACTCCTTCTGCATTGAAATGAGTGTATCGGCGCCTGTATTACCTGTCAAAATCCATCAGACAGGTGTAGAAAACAAAATAGAGCGAGGCTTGCCTCGCGAGCGGCTAACCGCCCACAGCTCGAACAGCGCGGCGATGTCCGCAGGGTCCCTCTTCAATACCTCTTGAAAGAAGCCCAGCGTGCCCATGATTCCAAGGTGACGGGGATGGAGCTGTCGTGAATGTGGCCACGAGTGAACATGGCGAATCTGATCATCCCCGACCGCTCGGCGAGGCTAGTAATCTGGGAAGGAGGATGTGTTTCCGGGCATCGGGCATTGGAGGAAAAAGAACGTACCTCCTCCATTAAGCGCTCCACAGTGCGCTTCGCATCAGCACTGGCGGCGAGGTTGTTGGCGCGAGCACCTCGATGCTTTTTGTCGCGCTTGGCCCGGACATCAGCCACCATTTTCTTCTCCTCCTCCTTCGAGAACCCTTCAAGCATTGACGGGTCCGCGCTCACCATCCGCTTGATGTCAGGCATCGTGTAGCGGTGTCCAATGTCGCGACCTACAGCAAGAGTTAAGAAAACAAAGTGAAGAAGCCAGCACGAACCTTTGTTGAGTTGTGACACAAGGGCCGATATTTTTGTGTTGTACACGCTGACCTTGCGCCTGGGCTTGAAGGCGGAGGACGCGTGGAGACGGCGGCGGACCTCTTTGACCTTCATCCCATATTTCTCTGAGAGCTCCTGGGCCCGCTCCTCGGACTGCGCCTGCCAGTCGTCGAGATCTTCAGCCAACCCCTGCAGGTTGTGCACTCGCGTCTCGCGACACTTTTTAGCAGTTGCGAGAGCGTTCGCCCTCGCGGCCTCGTCATCCGCCGTCCTCTTCGCACCAACGACGCGGGTGCGCCGCTTGCGAGCGATGACCGTTTTGTGAGGGTGGCGGCTACGGTGGGTGGTGGTACCGAGCCCTTGCAGCTGGGTGCCTTCATCTTCCCAGTCGTCGTCGTCGTCGTCCACGTCCAGATCCATAACAGCACGGTGTGTAGTAGGAGTCGATTCACGAGAAACCGAACGAGAAACCGAACCCGCCCCAGAAGAGTTTCCACGCGAAGTCATAGCAAAATGCGGGTAGACCTCGACCAGGATCAAGTGTTAGTAGTTTGCCAGTTGCACGTGCACGCCATCCAAACAAGCCCCTGAGAAACGCATAGTGTTCAGAACGAGACCCAGCTAGGCAGAAGACACAGAGGAAACCACAGAGGGAAGCAAGACAGTGACAGCAGATGAGAATCAAGAGCAAAGCAAGGTGACGGCAGCGACAGTGGGAATGAAGACTTACAGCGTCTCCCAACATAGAACATTGAATACAGAATAAACATAGAATTGATTGACATGCTGTGCTGTGAGAAACATCAGGTCCTGTTCGACACAACCACTGCACCATCAGTAACTAGATGGTGCAGTGGTTGTGAACGCCCTCTTAACATTACGATGATAAGACGGGCCTTCGCGACCGCTGTACCATCTGTTACTTCTTTGGTTCAAACCCCGAGCGCTGTGTTTTTTTTCTCTCTCTATTCCTTTCGATTTCTCCCTGACTAGTTTCTGTCTCGCTTGTAACCCGCAAAGCAAACGTTCAAGCAAATTTCATTGTACCACGTCAGTATACAAAAAACAAAATATGAAACAAGTACTAATGTCATGAATTTACGACGACAAGACGCGTATGTGTGGAAACCGGCCCTGCCTTGCTTCAAACCGACCCAATGCGCCTGCCGGCAGACAAATACTGCGAGACATCCTCGTAGTCGACGACTTGGACTGAGTCTCCGTCGGCCATCTCCTGCAAGGCCTTCTGGCTGAATGACACAATGCAAGGTCAGCACCACCAAAGGACGTATAAACGCCAAGGACTCACAACATTTTTGTAGAGTTTGCGGCTTGTCTCGTTGTACAGAAACACCGGCTGGGCTGAGGATCCCGCTGCACGAGCACGCGGCGCTGCAGATGCCGAGTGTCATGAATCGCCCGGGTTCTACTTTTTCGCGTGACGCGTCCGTACGGATACAGACGCGTCTTAGCGGCATGGGACTCTCATGACGCCGCCACGTGACCTTCTCACGGTTGAAACCCGGCCTCGGATTCTAAAGCCGCAGACTCAGGGAGTCTGCGCCACGGAACACAGAAGACGTTAGGGACTAGGAACCCGTACAGACGGATTCTAGTCCCCGACGCACCAAAAGGCTGACACAGGAGAGTACACGGAGTACAGGAGTGGTTGCAAACCCGATCGGGGTTTGAACCACTGGAAACGATGACACTTAGGACTAGGAAACCCGAACGTCGGGTCTCCTAGGTCCACCGATGCCACGGAAACCAACACAAAGGAGTCCAGGAGCATCAGCATTAATGCTCCTTAACCGCTACGTTGCAGGAACTGATCGCGACTGACCGCGATCGCTTTAATTTATTAGAAGCCTATATAAGCACGGTAGAATCTCCATGTACAGTAGATTCTACCTCGTCTAATCTCAGGCTTCTACCTTGGCTTGACATAGGCATTGTCTCCACTCTGTCCCCGCTTCCCTCGCACCGTACTACGGGTTGTATCCACACCTCGGGTTTTGTACCTGAGTGGATATCACACCCTCTTCGACTCGTTCCGGGTTCCGCCTCGCATCCCGACCTACGACATACGGCCTCCTAGGGAGGACGCCGTACGACTGGTCCTACTGCTCGGGAACACACGAGCTATTAGCGTCTATCGGGTTTCTCCTGGTTGGGGTTCTCGCCGGGTTACTCGTTGTTTAGCCGACCCAGAGGCCGTTGCTGACAGAAGGTAGAATCTCTTCTGCCAGCCCCGACAAACCGATACACGCTTGGAACGAGAAGATGGCACCTACAAACATTGTGGTTGCTGGAAGCACGCCTGGACAGGGTGTTGGAGAGTGGGTTGGAAACCTACTCTGGTGGGGGGGCGTACTCGCGGGAATGGCTGCGCTGTGTGTCGCCCTAGTATGGGCAACCCATGAGGGACGAGTCGCTCGTCCCTTGGGCGGACACAGGCGGGTTCCAAGGCGTGAGCCTCGCAACCCCTGATGGAGAAAATCCGGCGAATGATGGAATGTGTTGGAACCTGGTTGATGAAGATTTCGGTTCCACAGGCGGAACCGATCCAAGGGACAGAGAGAAGGAGAACCCGCGCCAACCCCGACAGACGAAGCGGCTCCTCGACATACAGGGGAGCGGCGCACAGGCAGGGACACCAGAACGAAGCCCGGCCTCAGGAAGGCCCAGCGCCCAGACAGGGGCGCCAACACGGAGCCGGATCCCAAAGGGAGCCCGCGTTCCTACCCACCCGGCAGGGCGGAACCCGAGGTCCCCGCTCCAATCCTAATGGACCACCGTATGTCGTCAGGATGGGCAACGCCAATAGGGCGGCGCTCTCCGTGTTCATGGATGGGCTGGAAGCCGCTCAGGCGCAAGGAGAACCACCGGCTCCCCCCTACGCGTCCTCTGATGTCCCGGACCTGTTGCCGATTGAGGAACCCGAGGAAATCCCGGACCTGGTGCCGATTGAAGAACCCGAAGCGGCGCTTTCCTTGGAGGAAGGCCTCAGCCCTAGCGCAAGGGCCCGGCTGGAACAAGCGCGCTCGGAGATAGCGCGGAACCAGCAATGAGGGAAGGGTCGGCGGCGGCAATGAAGAAACCCGTGGAACGGGTTATACCCATACCCTTCACTCTCGAATCTGTCTACAACTTGTCAATCCTTTGGCGAGAGAATCTTAATGAAATCTAATCTTATCACGCCGAAAAAGGACAACACTACGCTCGCTTCCGGATTTGGAGAAAATTATAGAAAATCACAAAAACACGGCTACACAGCTCGACCCTTCCCTTTCCTGTCTCGCCGACGTCGCCCCAGCGTGTTGCCTGCCTGGCTAAAGATAGCCGACATGAACAGCAGGGCGCTCTCTACGCGTTCCTCACCGGCCCCACTCTGGTCGGCCCAGTGGACTATTTCGTCGACAAAAGCCCTACGCGAAGAAGGAGAAAGGGCCTCCATGGGACGCAGACGGAACCCGAGGAAATGCGAGGCTGAGGCGCTGGACGGTGGATCGTCCAGTGTAGATCGTGAAGAGGAAGCGTGCTGTTCCGGGGGGACAGCCGCTGGGGCGGGCTCCAGAGTGGGGTCGTAGTTGCGAGGATCCCCTCCGATGGGAGAGTCGGGAGGGTGCATGGGTACGTCCTCGTCCGCACCCTCCGGATACCGCAAGTCTCCGTCCTCGTCCGTCACCACAATCACCTCTGGAGAGGACTCTTCGGGAGGAGGAGATGTCTTGCGTCTCTTTGAAGGCGGAGCATCATCTTCTGAATCGGAGGAAATGACGACGACGGGGTCGGAGGTTCGGGTTGCAGCAGCGGCAGCACGACGACGCGCCTCGGCGCGCACCGTACGCTGGGCCGGGCGCAGTGCGCTGAGGAACTCTCTATAGGTGTAAGAGAGACCTATGAAGAGGGAATCCGTCAGACGAAGAAAGTCAGACTGTAAGCTCTACGCACGAGTTTGCGTTAGGTCCGCAGACCGAGGGTCGGGATGCAACGGCTGGAAGGAACCCGACCCTAGGTGCTCCCAAAAGGCCACCCGGAAACCCCGCAGCACCGTGTCGATCCCATCCTCGTAGGCGTTGGAGAACTTCGTCCAGGAACTACACGTTGCGTGGGCAGACTTACAAGGAGAGCAACACCGCGGGGTCTTCCCGGGTAACCCTCTCGCGATCTCCAGCAACACACAAACGACCGGAGTTGTTACAGCGCCGACAAGGGGGAAACAGGGTGCGCACAACGGCTCCCTGCGGACGGAACCCCTCCAACGGGAAGGAACGAGGAGACTGAGAGAGGTCAGGAGTTGCAACGAAAGAAGACCGTGTGGGGAGAGTTGACGCGGTGGAGGGCGGTTCAGGACGCGGGGAACTAGCCCGCCGCGCTCTGTTCGCCTCGCGATCTGCTCGCTGTTCGGTGGGGTTCGCCGGCGGGGCCTCTTTTGCGTTCGTGGCGGTACGTCGGGAGACAGGGATGCCTCCTCCCCAACAGAGGTTGAGGGCAAGAGTGTGGCGCCCAGAAAATCGTTGGGTGACAATCCTGCGATGGCGATCTCCCGGTCCAACTCCTCGCCCTCGAGGAAACGCCCAGGAGACGCAAATTCCTCCGCGGGAACTCGACGTCCGTTCGAAGACGCCAGCTCTGCGGAGAACCTTTAGCAATCATGGTTCCACGAGATTAAAAAACAACTCACCGTCCAGGTATTCCAAGACTCCGCTGAACGAAAACCTCACGGTAGCGCCTCGCGCCGAAGCCACGTTGGAAGCGGGGTCGGGTTGAAACCCGGACCGTACGTCGGAGCGAGAACCATCCCAGGGGATGAGGCGGAGACGAGCAATGCCCGTTGGGGCATCCAGTGGGTTTATTCCGGACTGAACGTTTTCCGGGAAAGTCGAAGACGGATTTCGAGAGAAGAAGAGGCGAGCGCGGAGCCGAGTGAACTCCGCCTGTCGCTGGGCAAGGGAGAAGTCCGAGAGGACGGTCGGAAACAACTGCTCGAGAAGTTCGTTGTAGTGGACGGACCAAGCAACCCAGAAACCGAGGCGACTCATCCAGAACAAAGCATGTTCCATGTTGAGCTATACGCGGGGGTTTAGCACGATGGTCCCGGGTTCCACAAACCGTGAAGACTCACGACCAGCTCGAACAGCTGCTTGCAAAGGGCATCCTCCTCCACATGATCCTCCCGGGCTCGACGATATTCAGCCAGGAGATTCTCAAAAGCCAACACCATCCGATCCAAGAATTCATCGAACACCGATGGAGGGGCAGCAGCTGCGGAACGTCGCAGCCAACAGATCTGGATAGGCCATCTGGCTGGACCCCTCTCTTCGATGCACCAGAACCCGAGCCACGCACACGCGAGGAAGTGCTGGTGCGCAATGGCGTCCAGTGACCACTCCTGGGATAGTCCTCTATGGTGACTCGGAAATCGAAGACAGGAAGCATAGAAAGAGGGCGAGGAGGAGAAGGCAGAGCCTGGGTCAGGAACTGGAAGAAGGAAACGCGGGATACCCCGACAGGAGGACAGCGAGACGTGGCGAGCCAATAGTGGAGAAGGAGGTCTGGCCGACGAACGGGTTCTGGCCCAACAATACCCCGGCTACCGGGGACTGGTCCTACGTATGGCTCCAGCGACACGGTATCCGAACGCTCGTGGAAGAATCGGCGCGGGGTGCGAAAGCTCTCCACGCCATACCCGAGCAAGAGACGGGTACCATCCGCGGTTGCGATGGTCCCAGTCCAACAGAAAACGGGGCGACGTTGACGGGTCAAGGAAGAAACGAAAGCCAGCATTCCAGGCCAGGGCGAAGCTGCGAAGAGAAGAGGTCATGACGGGGGAAAGACAAAGAACCTGAGGAGGCAGGAAAGGGACAGAACCCGAGACAGGGGCGGGGTTCTGAATAGGATCAGAACCCAGGAAACCCCTATCTCGGAAAAGAACCCGCACGATCCACTCGCTTAAGGGGATTCTACTTTGGGAAGTAGATCAAAGAAAACCAAAAGAGGGTCGAACCACAGAGGGGAGGAAATACCACAACATGGGGAGTCGAACACCGAAGACAACGGGGACGCCGGCGCGACAATAACCGATAGGCAGTAACAATAAGCCCTACGACCATGGTGCGGTGTTTACAATCCGGATAACGGGACCACCACGAAGGGAGAACGCTGGAGATTTTGGATTGCGGGTTCCCGAACGGAGAAGACTGGAAGGACGCCTTCGCGGGTAATAATCGATGGGCAGTGACAATAAGCCCCACGACGCAGGAAAATTTTGAAGGATAAAACTCGCCTTGCAGGAATTATTGGGAAGATGGGGACGGGGTACCTACGGGTCGTTGAGGACAACAACCTTGAAGAGGGGGGGTGATGTCATGAATCGCCCGGGTTCTACTTTTTCGCGCGACGCGTCCGTACGGATACAGACGCGTCTTAGCGGCACGGGACTCTCATGACGCCGCCACGTGACCTTCTCACGGTTGAAACCCGGCCTCGGATTCTAAAGCCGCAGACTCAGGGAGTCTGCGCCACGGAACACAGAAGACGTTAGGGACTAGGAACCCGTACAGACGGATTCTAGTCCCCGGACGCACCAAAAGGCTGACACAGGAGAGTACACGGAGTACAGGAGTGGTTGCAAACCCGATCGGGGTTTGAACCACTGGAAACGATGACACTTAGGACTAGGAAACCCGAACGTCGGGTCTCCTAGGTCCACCGATGCCACGGAAACCAACACAAAGGAGTCCAGGAGCATCAGCATTAATGCTCCTTAACGCTACGTTGCAGGAACTGATCGCGACTGACCGCGATCGCTTTAATTTATTAGAAGCCTATATAAGCACGGTAGAATCTCCATGTACAGTAGATTCTACCTCGTCTAATCTCAGGCTTCTACCTTGGCTTGACATAGGCATTGTCTCCACTCTGTCCCGCTTCCCTCGCACCGTACTACGGGTTGTATCCACACCTCGGGTTTTGTACCTGAGTGGATATCACACCCTCTTCGACTCGTTCCGGGTTCCGCCTCGCATCCCGACCTACGACATACGGCCTCCTAGGGAGGACGCCGTACGACTGGTCCTACTGCTCGGGGAACACACGAGCTATTAGCGTCTATCGGGTTTCTCCTGGTTGGGGTTCTCGCCGGGTTACTCGTTGTTTAGCCGACCCAGAGGCCGTTGCTGACACCGAGCTCCCTGCGGTGGGGGCACGGGTTGCTGGAGGCAGGGGCGCAGAGGCACCCATCTGTGGAGACGCGGCCGGGGCCTGGTTGAGGAAGCGCAAGGGCGAAGGTTGGTGCATGCGCAGCGGACTTCGAGGCAGTGGGGTGGCATAATGAGTGGCCCTCGGAGGATGTCGACGAGATGGACGAGACGGAGCTCACCAAGCTAGAAAAAACAGCGGGGGGAGGGGTTGCCGGGTTGGCATTGCGTGACGGGGTTGCACCCGTTTTCAATGCTGCGGTGCCGACGGTGGCCTTCCCGATGGGGGCGGCATCCACCTCCATTTCCATGGGCGGGGTGTCCGTCCCTATAGAGCGGGAGTTTAAACTCCTTTTTCACGTGCTCGATTTTCACGGGGGCGCGGCTCGGGGGCGGACGACACCACAGGCAGCGGGAACGGAAAACGCGCGATGACTCGCGTTTTTGGGGGAGGGGTGGCCTTGGGTGCCGTTCGCAAAGGGGTGCGGTGCACAGCAGCAACCAGCGACGCGAGTCTGGCGACCAAGGGTGGGCGATACGGACCGTATGGAGGCGCCGTCCTTGTCGCTGCTTGCCGACGCACCATCCCCGTCCTCGCTGTCTGGGACCACCTCGCCGTCGCCGCCGTGAGTGTGGCGCCGAAGGCAGTACTTGGCCCACTTCTCCCGAGCCTCATTTCGTGTGAAGAAGATGAGGACTTTTGAGGAGCCCGCGACCGCATCTGCATCGGTTCTGGTAAGTGGTTTTGGGGTCAGCAGGGCAAGTGGCAATGATTACTGCGACGTACTTTTTGGTAAACAGCCCGTGGCCAAGCACCCAAGAACCAGAACTTGCGGGGGGTTCTTGTCGTGCTCTTTGAATCCCACATAGTTCCCGGCGTTGGCGAAGAACGGGACGTCGCACATTTAGATTCAGAACAACGAGAGGATTGCACACGTGATGTGTCCCGATCCCGTATTCGCAATCAGAATCTCGACCAAGTACACCTGAACTCTCGTAAATATAAATGTCTGTTCTTCATAAACAATTTTTTTCAAGTCCAAAATCTGTACGATACAAAACAGAATAGATCTCGATTCGCCGATCATTCCAACTATAACATAACTGATCTCTCAGGTATCGCCACATTTCAAGTCTCACGACAATACGTTAGCCCTGCCGGCAGCGGTTGCATAACGGAAGTGCCTACCATGTCCTTCCGCGCCTCACAGTTTGGGCGAGATCCTGGCCTCTTTATTGCACTTGGCCTTTTACCTCCTTTTTCAACTTGCTTCCCATCTTGTTGGGCGCCCTTCATGCCTCCCTTTTCAACCGGCCAGTCGTGCTTCTCAAGATACTGGGCATATTCGCGAGCAAGCCCAGGGAGGAAATCCGCACCACGAAGCTTGTGCTGGGGGAGATAGAAATCAAAGAAGGCATCCTCGCCAAATTTGGCCACGAATTTTCTGTTGCGATTTGATTCCTGCCAATGAGTGGTGTAGAAGGCAGGAAACTCACCTTTTGCGCAAGCTTGAGGGTAGATGAATAATTTTATAAGAAACAGTTGACTGCAATGGGGGCGAAGGCTTACGATTCACAATGGTCGGTGTCACGAGCATAATGTTTCTGAGCAGCCTTTGCCATAGATTCCGCAGTGCAGGGAGCTCTGGATCGTAGGCTATAGTACCATGTGAACACATTATTAGAAAAATTTCAATGGAACTTACAGTTGCATACGTTGGCGCGCCTTTTCACGGGTCGTCCCAAGATTTCTGCAGAAGATTGAGTTTCCAGAAAGAAAGGTTACCGACGAGGGGTACCGACTTCTCGCGGTATTGACGCTGTGCTTCGGCGTGCTTGTGTTTGAGTTGCTCGGAAGTCTGGAGAGAGGG